>JAWVGU010000011.1:600000-1109057 GCA_037039885.1 Miamiensis avidus | reverse complement strand
CCCACCCCAACCCCAACCCCAACCCCAACCCCAACCCAACCCCAACCCCAACCCCAACCCCAACCCCAACCCCAACCCCAACCCCAACCCCAACCCCAACCCCAACCCCACTTTTTTTAATTATTATTACTATAAGATGTTATAAAAAATTAATTTAAAATTAGGATAAATTAAGATATATTATAACAATACTTAATTATAAATATATTTTATTTCAATGAATTTAGAAAATAAAAAATTGATATATAAATTTAATTCCTTAGCATTATAGATTTACCTTAGATTTTTCTTTCAAATCTTAGAATATATTAAGAAGTTATGAAAGAAAATTCTCTTTTATACTTTTACAATTCTAACATATATCTATAATTTATAGCTTAAAATTATTAATACATAACCTGGGCATCTTATCTATGTTATTTATTTGTATTTTTTTTATGATATAATAATTATTATTACTTTTATATAAAAAAATCCTTCTACCTAATAGGCATAATCCAATTACTATATATAAAAAATGTTGAAAATAATTAATAAATGTTTAACATACATTAATTATAGTTATTATAGGTGTGATTAAAATGATATTACATATTAAGTTAAATAATGTAAATGAAATATTATTAAATTCCATTTTTCATATTATAATAAATAATAGCTTTAAAATATATAATATATATATAAAACCTATATAATATCCCATTCATTTATGTAATAATCTGTGGATTTTGTTAAAATATGATTTATTTTGGAAAATTTTATTTTTAATTTTAATCAACAAAAATTAGTATGTTTATTATTGAAATTTAAAAATATAATATTTTATTTACATTAATTAAAAACAATTTTAAACAATGATATAATTATTTATATTTATTACATATGTAAAACTCATAGCAGTATAACCCGTAGGCTTATATTTATTAGTTATTTTATGAACATTTAAGATCACATAATTGAAAATCTTTAAACTAAAAAATAGTTATATGATCTAGGAATATTATATTTTTTAAGATAAATATTTATGTCTTTCTGAATGGAATATATATTTCTTTTTTTTCTTTAAATATGTAAGAATACAAAGATTTATATTGATTAGTATAATTTCAATTAATTTGGAAAAGTAAAATTTTATAATAATTAAAAAATATTTTGTTAAAAAAAGCGAAAAAAATAATTAAGAATAAACTACAAAGAATACAATGCCCAAAGTAACTGTAGAAACCAAAGTTTTTGAAAAATTATTCTTATATAAATTCAGTAAAAATATTGAAAATAATTTTTAGCAAACAATTTAAAAATGTAATTTCGTAAAATGCAATATAAATAGGTAATTTGAAAGAATTAGAAGTAATTTGTTTTAATTATGGAATGGAAGTAGAATATGAAGAAGAATAAGATGCTAAAACAAAAGAAGTTAAAAAAAACTACGTTTTCGAAACCGCAGCAAACAGACCCGACTTACTCAGTGGTGAAGGTATAGCTTAGGCTTTAAATGTTTATTAATAATGCTCTAAAACTCCTGTTCTTACTCTTATTGAACCCTAATAAAGATAAAAAATAATTGTTAAAAAAATGTAAATTACCTATAAAAGTGCATTTATATTTTTAAAAGCAAAAATATCCTATATAGTTTAAAATTTATTTATTTAATTTTTATTTTTAGACTGGAACTGTTAGACCCTACGTTGTGGGATGCATTCTTAGAAATATTACTTTCACTCAAGAAAGTTATGATAGCTTCATAGATTTATAAACCAAATTGCATTTCAATTTATGTAGAAGAAGAAGACTCGTCGCAATTGGAACACACAACCTTGATGTTATAAAAGGACCCTTCATCTACGATGCCTAAAAACCTACTGATTTCTCTTTCACTTACTTAAACTAAACTGAAGTTATGACTGGGGCCTAGGTTATGGAAAGTTTAAAAGTAAAAATAAAAAGGATATATTTATTATTAAATAACTCATTTGGTATATGAAAATTAAATTAAATTTTAAATCCAGAAAGACAATAATTTAAAAGAATTCTGCCCTATTATTGAAGATAAAGAATTTTACCCTGTCATTTTCGATAGCAATGGAGTTGTTTTATCTATGCCTCCCCTCATTAATGGAGATCACTCCAAAATGTCTAAAGACACCAAAAATGTTTTTATTGAATGTACCGCTACTGATATTACAAGAGCTATTCAAGCCCTTAATGTCATGATTGCTTCTTTCTCTTAATATTGCGCTAAACCTTTTGAAGTTGAGCCTGTTGATATTGAATATGAAGTACCTCAACCTAATATGGTAACTAGCACCCCCGATATTCAAGATAAAGAATTTATAATTTCAGTTGAAAAAGTTAAAAAACTTGGTATAAATTTATTATAATATTGATATATCTTAATGGAAAAATTAATTAATATATATTTACCTTGGAAAATTAGGAACTTTCGAATGCAACTAAGAGTAAGTAATTAAATTATTAGAAAAAATGCAATTTAAATCTGAACCTCACGGAGCATAATAAGTTAAAGTATTTGTTCCTCCTTTCAGAAGTGATATTCTTTAAGAATGTGACATCGCTGAAGATGGTATAATAAAAACTTTTTTATTTTAATGTAAACAAATTTATATATCATAACTTTATACATATAGTCTGTATTGCCCATGGATACAATAACATCGTTAAAACTTTGCCTTCAGCATTTACCATTGGAACATAATAAATTTTAAATAAATTATCTGATTTGATAAGAGAAGAAATTGCTGCTGCTGGTTATCAAGAAGGACTTAATTTCGCTTTAAATAGTGATGCTGATTTAACCACAAAATTATGCAAAAAAGAAGATTTGAATATGGTTAAAATTTAAAACCCTAGAACCACCGATTTCACCTGTGGAAGAACTACATTGATTCCTGGATGCTTGAAATGGTTATCTTTTAATAAAGTTAACAAGGTACTATTTAATTTAATATTCATGTCTAATAAATGTTAAAACTTGTTATATTAAATTTATACATATATATTAGCTTCCTATTCAATTATTCGAGTTAAGTGATGTTATTCTTAAAGATTCTTCCAAACCTGTTGGAGCAAGAAATGAAAGAAGAATTTGTGCTTTATACTACAACAAAAGCTCTTAATTAGAAGTAATATCGCATTTAATTATTCTTTGAATTATAATTTCATTAATTCAAATTAATATATTAAGATTATTCATGGATTATTGGATTTGATCATGGTCAAATTGAATATTCCCCACTAATCCGGAGCTTAAAAGGACTAAAAACACTATTATTTAGAACCTGTAGAATCTCCCACCTTTTTCCCTGAAAGATAAGCTAAAATTATGTTTGATAATAAAGAAATTGGAGTAAATTGTTAATTTTATATAGTTTAATTTCATTTTATTAATTTCAGAACTGAATATTATATTTTCTATAAAGGTTATGGGAATACTACACCCTGATGTTTTAGCTTAATATTCTTTAGAAAATCCTGTTTCTTTAATAGAAATCAATTTAGAACCTTTGTTTGCTGCCTTTACCGAAGCTTGAATTACTAGTTTGGAAAGATGATACAAAAAATAAAGGTTATTTTATAGATTTATTATAATAAATGAAATAAACTATATCAGTTTGTAGCCTTTCATATACTTAAATATATAATTGCAAAAAAAAAAAATAATTTCATTTTTAATTCTATATCTAATTTATCATTTCCATTCCTTTTTCCAATTAAAATATAAGTTCGTCCAACTTATCTTTAAATATAAGTAAATTTTATTCTTTTTTTCTTCTTTATCTGTAAAGCATTACCACTTTAATTTCATGTCAACAAATTTACTTTAAAAATCCTAAATTATTAAAATATAAATAAATTTATAATATAATGTAAATAGTAATACTTGGGCCTCTTCATCTTCCATAACTGATTTTTCATTAGAAACAATGAATTTAGACACAGAATAATTAACATCATTTAATTTAGAAACTTTGATGAAAATAGAAATTATAAAATCTAGAGATTTAAAAATATATGAATTAAACAATTACTTCTAAAAAATGATTTCATAAGTTTAGACTTTAATTTTTCTTTATTTGCCTTATATACTTTACTAATCTATTCGACATTTTCTATATAAAAATGAAATATTTAGAATAAAACTTTATTATTCAATATTCCAATATTATATTACCCTTAGGTAGACCCAAATCCGTTAATTCCTTGATTAAAACTGTATCATTGATTTGATAGCAGGCAGAATTTGAAATAATAAATTAAATAGAAGCAATTATGGATGTTATTTCATCTATATCTAAAAATATTATTAGTTATTTGCAATAAAATACCTCTTTTTTTATAAATTTTACTAAATCCTGAATTCTCCAATAAATTTTAGATTTTTCTAAACTAGATATAAATAAAATTAATTCTAAAAAAATAAAATAATATATTTTTAATATTTACGTTATCTATGTCTTCTAACTGATGTTATATTATATTTTATACCACCAATTTTAATTTAATTGCAGTCTAATTTTTATTAAAATAAATATTTGATATGAATATTTGAAATCTATTTTAAACAATTGATCAATTATACCAGTTTTGATAAAATTGCTGATTCGGCTAAAAACCATTCAGGGCACTATTAATTACCACAAAATTAAAATCTCATTTTGTTGCTTTATTTTTTCTTTATATATTTTTTATTAAATATTCTAATTATTTATTTATATAGAAGAATAATTTTTATTTTATAAAATTTAATTGTAATAATTGGAATTCACTTACAGTTTATAAGAATATGTAATATATGTAATGCTAATAAAATAATAGTATAATAAATTAGTATTCTTTAATTAATATATAGTTAATCTAGTTCACAAGTATATAATAAATTAGCAATATATGCATATTATTATTATTTGGATTATCAGTAGTGGTTTGAATTTTAATTTCTCGTGTTATTATTACTACTGTATTAGAATTGATTATACAGGTTTGCATTTTTTTAATAACTGCTTTATTCTCTAATAGATCGCGTTATTTATAGATTTTATTTTGTAGTGGAGCTGTGAATATTTATTGGGTTATAATTAAACTATTACTCTTAAATTTGCTTAAACTAATCTACTCTAACTTTAGATCTTAGATTAAATCTAGATTTAGACCGATGGCACCATTCAATTTGATATTTTTCAGATTGAGGTTAGCTGATATCAATAAAATCTAAATTAACTCTTTTTTTTCCTAGCTTTTCTTTTGTGGTAGCTCCTTTACAAATTAAAAACATATGAAACACGCAATACATCGACAGGCAAATCGTAATAAAAACGGTCGGAATCCCTAAAAGCAATAGCAATATAATTATAATTGTTCTATTCTTTAGAAGAATTTAATCATCATTTTATTAATCCTGATTTATCCCTTGGCCAAAGTGTGAAAATATTTAAATTAGAAAGCTACTTAGCATTCCTAATGCAGAAAATATTAGGGAAACTAAAAACCCGATAAAGTACTTATAATTCCGTTTTCCTATCTAATTATAATTAATTAAATCTAAACATAGTTTATTAAATTAGTAATTATTTATTATATTTTTTACACAATTGTGTAAGTAAGGGCAATGATGGTCAAAAACTTCAACACAATTTCCGCATGATGCACAATGAGATGTTCTTGGTGGCCTAATATAAGTTAACAAACAATAAAATAATTTAAAAAAAAATATCAAATTTATATTTCCACTTTTTATTGTTACCTGTAAATATTACATATTTTACAAAATTTTCTAGATCCTTATTAATATTTTTTTCTTTTATTGTCATGTGAAAAGGCATAAATTTTATGATATTCTATATCTTATTCAACATTTTAATATATATTTTAGGTTGCTTCCATTATATAACTACGAGGTATTATTCCTGGGTCACTAAACTATGTAAAGATTAAGAATACTATTGTTTGTAATACCAGATAAGAAACGCTGATGGGAAAAGATGGATGAATATTTTCCCATAAAAATTAGAAAGATATAATACCGTATAGGCTACTTATAAGAATCTAAATTATTGTAAAAATACAGTTTTAAATATATAATTAAACTGAATGTTGTTTTATTTACAATTAAAAACCATGTCAACATATTTTTATATTTATCATCTTTACTTCCTGTCATTAATAGTCCTTTAAAGCAAATTCTATATGTTTAAAAAACATATTATATTTCAAATTTTTGAAATATAATAATTATTTCTATTACCTATTATTACTAGGCCATATTTAATATAATCTTACTTTCTTGATATTTTCTTAATCATTTAGATTACTATTATTTATGCTAATTCGCAGTTCCTTCATTTTTTAAGCTCTTGTATAGGTATGATTTTACTAATCTACAACACCACTTTGATAATAAAATGAATTAGTTATTTTAAATTTGCATTCTTATTAATAATATATATATTTATTCATACTCTAAGGAATTTTCATTTAGTTGAGAATCTCCATTTATTCTTATATTACATGTTACTCCATTTAGTATTTTGTATTATTGCATAGAATGGTGGGGAACTAAATTATATTTTTCTTGCATTTTTATATCTTTATTTAATAACAACATCTTTTATACTCTAGATTTATATGCATTTAAATCACAATCATCATATTCTATATTTTTTTCGGTTGGGTAATCTTCATCACTATAACTATCTGGAAATTCTAAATGTGATTCAATATCTTAGGGGGCTAATTATATTCCCATTAGATATCTGGGAACTTTATTTTGCTTTTCCATGCTAGAGTTTTCTGGCTTGTTAAAAATCACATTTATTTATTAATATTATTGTTAGCTATTTTATCCCTTTCTCATTTTAATAAAAAAATTGTTTATAGTTCTTTTGCTTTTATTCGGGTATATTCTTAAGAACTTTAAATTATTCCAACAATTGTAAATTATTAATATAAAAATTATATGTTTTTGAGAGTAAAGAAGAAAATAAAAATCGATTTGGGAAAAATTATATAGAAAAAATAAAATATTATTTATGTATTTTATTTTATTATACAGTAATAAAGAAATGAAATAAGAAAAAATAAAATTTTAAAATATTGGTAGATTTTATAAAAAATTAATAATTTAAATTATTAGTAGAAACATTTTTAATAGAAATTAATTTGCTTATTTGAAATTACATAGATTATTTATTAAACTTAATTATAATTATTTTAGAGAATTAATTAAAATTCTGTCTATATATAAATAAATAAATCATAGCATAAATAAGAATGTAATAAAAACCATAACAAACTTTTGAATTGTTTAAAGATTACGATCTCCCTAAATGGAGTGGGAAAAGTTTAAATAGTTATTATTTGGAAGTAATAAAAAACGGAACAACGGTTCAAGAAATTTAGTTAAATAAAAAGGATTTTTATTTACTTGGGAAATTTAATGATATTTCAGATATTGTTATGGAACATCCATCGATAAGTAGAAAGCATGCCATTCTTTAATTTAAAAAAGATTCAAGCGAAATATTTTTGTATGATTTGGGATCCACTCATGGAAGCCATGTAAATAATAAAAAACTCCCTGCAAAGTATATAAATATAAATCCTATTTCTATTTATTTTTTATATTATAAATTACTATTAATTTTAGAGTATATCATAAATTATCATTGTTTGATCATATTAAATTCGGACAGTCAACCAGAATATATATACTAAGATGTAATGAGTTAGAAGAAAAAGAAAATGAATTAGAGTAAGAAGGTTTGGAAAAGGCAGAGAATAAAGAACTGGAAAAAAGCGGGAAAACCAAAGAGAAGCCTGATGAAGAGAAAACTATTAAAGAACTTTATTAAGATTTATTAGATAACGATCCTTATTATAAACAAGAATAAAAAGCCAAAAAAAATTTGCCGGAGTTTAATAGGTTGATGAAGGTATTTCTTGGGGTTAAGTTGACGAAGAAGAAGTCTATCAGTTTTAAGATGAAGAATTGGTAATAAAGCAATTTTCTAAACATAATAACACTCAAAGTATTAATAATTTTTATTAAACAGGCTCTTCAACCTGCGCTTCTTAAAAGACTCCCAGGATTGACAGAAAAATAGATGGAAAAAATAGAAAAATATGAGTAAAAGTTGCATAAATATAGATCGACAGAAGAGTAGTTGTAAGAACTAAGTTAAAAAGAAAAGCAACACTTTGGACTTGATTTAACATAATAGGAACTTAAGCAAAAATTGTAAACCAAAGTTATAGATTTAGGATCGTAAGTAGAAATGGTAAAATAAAATATGCTTAAATTATTATTAGTTTAATTTAATTTAATTTAATTTAAAAATAATGTTTTTTGTTATAAAAAAAGGCAGAGCAAGTAATCAGAGTTTCTATTTTCGGAGAAGATGAGAAAGTGGTCGTCAAAGAAAATACTTATCATAAAAGAAAATTGTAATAGATCGATGACACATTTGGAGATGATGAATTTTTTGATAGGTCTTTAAATTCCAAAAAGCAAAAAACTAACAATTATAATGAATAAATAATTAGCAAACATAAATTAAAAGAAACCACGACAGAAGATTACTGGAATCTAAAGTAAAGACTAGAAAGTTTAATTAAAGTTAGACATCATTACAATTTGAAATTAATGGACATGAAAACAGATGATGGTATTTATAAATTTTTATTTTTTGGGTATTTTTTCTTTTAATATAAATAAATCGTTTATAGAAAACCAAGAAAAAGATTAATAAAGTGATGATGAACTTGATAAATTTATGAAATAAACTGATTCAGAACTTTAAAAAGAAAATAAATAAATAATTCTTGATAAACTTAAATAATATAACGAAGAAATTGAAAATATAACTCACTTATTGTCTATCATAAAGCCTGAAACTAAAAAAGAAGATCCCAAAATGAAAGATGTAAAATAAATTTTTGAAACAGAAGACTCAAGCGAAAAGAAATAAGAAAATAGTGAATTATCAAATAATAAATAAGAAGAATTTTTTGTTCCTAAAAGTAAAATTTCTCAAACATTAGGCAAATTAAAGGAAATAAAGAAGAATTATGAGTTTGAAAATAATGAAGGTAAATTCAAAATTTATTTGATTATTTATTTCGATGTTTGATTGTTTACTTCTAATATTATTTTTTAGATGAAGATGAAGAAAATGATGAAGAAACAGAATAACAAATATTTTAGTAAGCAAAAGCACAGCTATAGAGAGAAGAAAAATATCTTAAAAAAATTAATGTAGATGAGGAGGAAGAAAGGCTATCCGATCTCTATCAAGCCAAATATATGTTTGAAAATAATTAAAATATAAAGAAGAAGCAATAGGTATAGCATATAAATATTGACTATAACTGACATTACATTCTAATATGTTTTTTTTTAATTAGATATATGATATTTCAAATCAAAGTTAATAAAAAAGTAAAAAAAAACACAAAGAAGAACAATAAGAATTAGAAGAAAAACGTTAAAAATAAGAACTGTATGATAGTATCATTTCACCTTTAGAATGATATAGCTTTAGTGAATTTTTTCTTTCTTTAGTTATAAAAAATTGTATATTTACTTTAAATATAATAATTCAATCTATAAATGATAAACTTAAATATTTAATTTAAAATTATTACTAAAATAAAAAAGAACAATTTATAACTCTTTGTTATTATTATTCACTAAATTAATTAGAATAGCAAAATAAAATAGCAATAAAAATAAACTAGTTTATTTATAGAAGGGGTATATTTATCAATAAAAATTATAAAGCATAATATAGTAACTAAAAAAACAAAAAATATCAGTTATTTACAGGAATAATCCATGAGAGTTTTATTAGTTAATTATTATAGAAATAGTAATAATAAAGCTGAATAAAAATTTAAACATTTCTAAAACACAGTCAAAGAAGTAAATTATATTATCTTCATATTTTATTTAAAATAGACCTAATAAAAATTAATTCCTTTTGTGACATTAAAGGTTCTACGATAATGCAATTCTCTAAAAAATTATGAAATAACTTTTGTGACTAGAAATATTGAAGATTTAGATGATTACCTATATGATTCGAAAGAAAAATATTAATGCGTAGCTGCAGCATAGCGATTTAACATTATTGATGCAGTTTTTATTGAAGGAGATTCTACCATTTTACCTTGGAAGAAAATTGCTTAAAAAGTAAAAGAAAGACTAATTTTTAGAGAAATAAAATATTTTTAATAATAAAAAATTAAATATATATAGCTTAATATATTAGTAGAAATGTGTTTAAAAAGTAAAAAATGTTATTTGCAGGGTAGTGTGCTCTTCAAAGTATAATATTTAAATGCGCAATAGATATTTAGACAAATGGGAGTATTGTTGAAGCAAACGAAATAGGGAAAAGTCAATAGCTAACTATTAAATAATCAGACTTATAGTTATATTAGTAACACAACCAAATTTAGCAGTAAGAAGAGGGTGAAGAATATATTATTAATAGAGTAACAGGTGATGTATTCAAAAAAATGAGAATGACAATAAGTTTAACTCTGTAGGCAATGTTGGCCTCCATCACCACTAGTCAGCATTAGAAGAATATAATAATAAGGGTAATAAAAAAATTAATAATTTTAATGATGATGGTATTGTATTAATTTAAACTTTTGTTATTTATTTGTTAAATATTAAATAAGGGTAACATGTTGTTAAGCCATAAGCTTACAGGCCGCTAATAAATAAAGAACATTAAAGATATTTGGTAGGTTTGAAAGAAAATTTATGTTAAATAAGGCCTTAGTTTACTAACCATGCCCTATTTGATAAATTGGAAAAATCTTAATTTTTAATTTAAAAAAATATTTCATGGGAAGTTCATACAATCAAATTCAAAAAAAGATTAGAAAATTTCAAAATTTTGGCTGAATCTTAGGCAGGTCCTTAAATATTCTAGATAGATGGTAGATTTCAAATAAAATATAATAAATATATAAATTTTTATTAAATAACTGATTTATATATAGATGGAATATTTGGGTGTTCATTTCCTATTTTATAAAACTATTTTGAAACTACGTAAATACTTAAAAATTTCATTTAGTACATAGTTATTGAGCACTTTTTGAATTTTGGAGAATTAGAAATAGGAAAAATAAACTATTAATCTATAGAATAGCGCAGTAGTAATAAAAATGGGGTTAACAAAAATAATGATTATACCATAACCAATGATTTAATGTTAAAGAAATAATAAATTACAAAAGAAATTGCAGAAAAAAGTTAGCATTTATAGCAATAACTATATAAATTAAAACACCAGAGAAAAGAGGGAGAGCCGAAAAAATATTAACTTTAAAAAATGCTAAAATTTAAAAAAATTGCGAAACATCTGATAATGTATTCCCTCATAAATTTAATAATGCTATTAGCAAATTACAATGCTAAGCATCTATTTCATAACGAAGTTCAATTTAAAACGACGGCAATTTCAGCAGTGGTAAAAAGAATACTACTGATGAAATAGAAATATATAACCAAATGGGCTATAGTAACTAAAATAACAGTATTAAAGAAGTAAATAATGTAGATGATACCTTTAAAAAATTAATAAAATCTAAAGGGTTTTAGTAAAATAATAATTATGGCCTTTATAATAATTTTACTCAAAATAATTAAGACAGCATACAAAAACAAAGTTCAATACCAATTGTGCCATACGGTTTTTCTTAATAAGAAATTAGATAGGCTCTTCATCCTGAAATGAATAAAAGCTTTACCATTTCATATAATAGCAACAATGGGTAAATTATATATTTTTATATATTCAATTTCTAAATTAATTTTTTTTTTTAAAGGAGAGTGTTTACACCTGGCTATCTTAGCTCTAATAGACCTTAGAAAAGAACTCAAAGGCTGTTATCAGCTCACTACTCTAGATAAAACACAGCGCAATCACATTGTAAAGGAGAATAGCATAACATAACTCCTAGACCTATTTCTGCTGTTTCTATCTAATGTCCTAACTGCAACAAAATTTCATAGGAATAAGACTGTAATATTAATATAGAATACACTGATCATTTTCCTAATAGTCGATGCGATTATAGAAAATCCCATGTAATTATAATCATATATATAAATATGATTTAAATATGATAATTATTTAATTGTATATTAATTACGTAGATATGTAATTAGAGCTTAAGTCAATTTAAAATTAAAAATAATAAGTTTTAAAATTCATAAAGGCAAAATGACCAAAATGTAAAAATAGTATAATAACATAGTAAACAATATTATAACTTAAATGCATAAATTAGGTATTTCCTCACAAAGAAAGTAGATCTCAAAGTTCAAGTTCTTATGTATCAGTCAATTTGTTAACATATAAATATAGGACAGAGAAAAAAAAAAATTGGGTAGCAGGTCAATGGAAAAAATTTTGAGAAATCATATATTATATATAATTAAATTATAATAAAAATTTATATAAAATATAATTTTAAAATAATAAAATTTTTATTTATAATTAAATTTCATTTTTTAATTACATTTTAAATAAGGTATATTATTAAAATAAAAACCGCATAAGTATTTTAATATTAATTTATCATATGGAGAGAAAATGTATATTATTTGAATTTGCAGTTATAATAGATGGGTGTTTGCATAATTATAATTATTTAAGCATTAATTGAAATAAATCATTTAAACTCTTGAAAACAACCAATTTATAGTAAGGTGTTAGGGAGATATAATGGATTAATAGAAATAAAAATTAAATTAAATATATTGCTCTATTTATAATTAATATTTAATAAGAAAATAATAATACTAATAAGTAAATAAAACTATTTACCAATTTGTTTTACACAGAAAATATATTTTTCAAATAAATTTTCATACAAAAAATAAATATAATAGAATAGGAATGGGTTAAAGTGATAGCTAACCGTAATAAGGTTAAATGGAATTATAGATAAGACCTTATCAATCAGTTGTGAGTGAATATGAAATTGTAAATTAAATCCAAAACGATCCTGCTTATGGAGAATGCAGAATATTACGACATTTACAAGGTGGTTTCTTTGTAGCATTAAAATAATTTATTGTCAACAATAAGTCTGACTAAGAAAGAGTTTAGTAGATGGCCTTAAAACTACATCAGTTATAAAGTAAAATTTTCCACTAAGATTACTAATTTTTATTTAGGTCTATTTAATTTTTCTTAAATAATGATTTAAAAGGTGAATTTATTGTGAGAATCTTGGAATTAGGAAAGGAAGAACAGTAAGACATGTGTTCTACATATATTAAAAATGGAATGATTTTCGAATATTATAAAGACACAATGTAAAAGAAAATATTTCATAGAAAACAAATTCAATTACTATTTAGAGAAGTAGATATTTACTACTTTATGTACAACATACTTTCCGCACTAAAGCATTTAGACAACATGGTAATGCTACATTTCTTTATTATTCAAGTTACCGATAATGCATCTATCTAATAATCTTTGATTTATTAAAGGGATTTAAACATGGTGATATAAGACCCAAAACTATTTTGTTGGGAGATGATGGAAATTATAAATTGTCAGAAATCAATTTTATGGTTGGATACAATTCTTATAGATAATTTTTATTGGGAGAAAAGGGTACTTGCTATTTAGCACCAGAATATTTAAATTCTCTTAGTAAAAAGTAAGAAAAACTATATATTTTAATTCATATTTGTAAGATTTATTGACTTATAATCAATTACTTAAAGAGAATTACATCCCGAGCACGATGTATTATTAGGTGACATATTTTCTTTAGGATTGATTTGTTTGGAAATGTCAACCTTTGTTAATGTTAATGACTGTTACGATTTTAAATTGTTTAAACTTAACCAATAGGGGATAGAAGAAATGCTAGATTTGGTACAATCAACTTATTCCAGTCATTTAACGACCATACTTAAAGGAATGCTTTAAATTGATCCTACTTAAAGGTACTTGTTATATATTAAAATAGTTATAAATGTGAATAAGGAAAGATTTTTGTTAATTTATTAGATGGAATATTACTCATATTTTAGAAAACCTTCAACCTTATGAAGAGCATATTCATAATATATAGTGCTCTCCATTGAAGTCAAGATATTTATTAGACGCTACGAATATATAAAAGAGCCATTTTTAATAGCCAGATGACTTGCAGGATTAACATTAAAATAACACTCAGAGCTCATAAATTCACATTACAAGTCAGAATATTTCTTAGAATTTACCAAATAAAATGGAAAATGCTTAGCCCTCCTAACACCAACAACACAGCAATGCTTAAAAGTATTAGAGTGCTAACAAATCTGCAAGTGAAAACTTTGATATTCCCAGCGAGGATGAATAGATTAATTAGCACTCCCACAGTAAATAGCAAAGTGAAAATGTCAAATAGTCAAGCAGACATTAATCAAAATAATCTCCATAGCAATTATAAAGCAAACGATTAAGCAATAGTGATAATATTCTTCAAACTGAAAACAATAATACCCCAATGAATGCATTAGAACCTTCTTTCCATTCTGTAGGACAAGAAGAGGGCCAACTTAACAAGTTAAAAGAAAGCCCTGAAAAGAATGTGATGGTCCCCCTCTAAGAAGTAAGAAAATAATAAAAACCTAAAAGTGATTCAGTTTCTGACGGTATGGCTTCTGTTCCCTACGAGAACTGGGACGTGGTGCAAGAAGTTAAAAATTCCGTGCACAAGGCCAGTGTGCAGCATTTACTCAAAAATTCTCCTCTGAACTCTAAATCCCCCTAAATGCTAGTCTTTCAAAGGCCAATTTCAATAAAAAGAATTTAAATGACGAACTATTATAGCAAAGTCTTACTGAGTTGGATTCTCTCGCTCAGCAAGTTATCGATAATAGCAGCAATATAAGACTTCATTATAAACGCCTTTCTATTGCTTAAAACAATTTATCCCCCAATTAAAATAACCAAACCCAAATTTGGTTACTGCTCCTTCCGGAAATAAAAGTATTCAATAAGACTCCGCATTTTATGATAATGACGAATACGAAATTCAAAATAAAATGGATAGCATTAAAAGATGGAAAAAAAACAAATCTCAAATGCACTCTAACGGAAAGCAACAATCCTTTAATCAAAGTCCCTAAGGATTTAACTATTCTTCACCTTCAAAATACAATGAAGATTAGTAAGAGCCAGACTCTCCTCTTCTCTATTTAGATTCAAATTAACTTTACCAGATGTATCTATAAGAGTACTCCAAACTTAAAAGTGAAAGATAATTGAAATGAAAAAAATTAATACCCTATTTATTTTTCCGATATATGATATGATATATGTATGTATTTATTTATTATTAATTTCTTTTATAATTTTTCTGTCTTTTAGATTGATGTTATTACTAATTCTATTTATTTATAAATTTATCCAATACTTTAATTTCATATCTTAAATTCTTAGAAAATTCATTTAATTTAGGTATAAATATATTAGTAAGATTGCTAAATAAATAGTTTATATTATTGAATTAATATTACTTTTATTATTATTTCAAATTTAAAAGTGGCTTATTATTAATTTAATAATTGTTTTTATTAATTATACTGATTACACCGTATAAGACAGATCAGTATTTCGAAATATTTGTGAGATTAAAAATATAAAATGTATACTTTCAAATTTATAATATTATTTATACTCAAAAAAAATATATGGCTTATTTTTGTTCTATATTATATATTATTATTATAATTATTCAATAAATACATGTAATAAATTATTACTTAAATTAATATAATAATAATAATTAAAAAAAAAAAAAATAATTTATAAACCAAAATTCCAAAAAAAAAAAAGAGTAGCAACTTAAAATTATTTAATCTTTTAAAATGCAATCCTTGTCTTCAGAAAATTTACACGAAAAATGCCATGCTCCCATTACTAATGAATCTAATATAAGGACATTTTAAGAAAATTCATCGAAAAATATATTTGATGATTTATCTTAAGAAAAAGAAGTTACCTTCCTTGTTGACCCTCTCAGTATAATAAATACTACTCTTGTAAAATAACTTCTAGGGTATATTTAAAGCTCTTTTATTGAAAATGACTAAACTGTGTAAGTTAAATTATTACATATACATGAATACAATTTCGAAGTTAAAGCCTATTTGAAAAATAATTTTGATGACATTTATCATGACAATGATAACTAAAACTCAACTTGCAGTGACAGAATACAAAAGCTAGAAATCAGTATTGACACTAGTAATTCAACAGAATGGAAGAATTCCAACCTCCCCAATTTCTTGAAGGAATTACTTAAAGAGTAAATAAAATTAAAATAAAAAAAAATTGTAAATTGTTAATAATTAATTTTATTTACAACTAAATATAGGCAAAATCTATAAGTTAATTCTCTAACATTTAAAATTAAAAATTCTGTTGAAGAATAATAGGAAGACATGCTAGAGTTACTTTCCTTAATCAACGATATTTAGGTAAAGGAAACCCTTTTTATAATAGTTAGTAAAATTCTATACTATTAATTAAATATTTCTATTTATTTTATAGGTGCTCCAAGAAATAAAAATAAAAATATTCACCCAAACAATTTCTAAAGACCTTCACGATAGATTTTATACTTTGATAGACAAGTAATTAGAAAGTTCCTCTACACTCACATCTATAGACGTTTCCTATTTAGAAGAAGAAAAAGTGAAGTAAAATTGCTTCCTTCCTACTGAAGACTCATTTTCTAAACTCCAAGCCAGCTTTCTGTAAAAAATCATCGATTCTTAATTGAAGAATTCCCCTTATTTCAATGTCAATTTTTAAATGAACAATTTCATAATCAGTTTTAATACACTTCACCAAATTTTAAAAATTAATTTCGGCTATTAGTATTAAGAAATTATGATAAACTTTGCAAAATCGTTTGTAAAATCCTAAATAACCACTGAATCAGCACACGATTTCATCAAAGAATTCATATCTGATTTCAAATAGTACTTCCCCAAAACATTCACGCTTTAATGCTTAGTTTTCGATAGAGGAATCACCTTTTGCCAAGAAATGATTACTACTTTTTCTCACCAAGTGCATACTCTAAATATAGTGGTCATCAAGAACAACTAGCTTGAACATCTTGAGAAAATTTAGAATTCGATTTTTGTCCCTTTCAAAACTTTGCTTTCAGACAAAGAGTATTCAAAAGACGAATTCCCGCTAAGAAAAGTAGTTTTTGAAAATCATGATAGAAATGGTATTTACGATCAACACCATTAGCTGAAAATCCTTGGACTTGTGAAATTCATTTCTTTTATGAAAAAGCAATTTCCTTTGTTAAATTCATTAGAAGTTGACTTTTCTTAAACCAAATTGTTTGATGATCTCTCCCATAAACAATACCTTTAACTACTTAAATACTCTCAGATCTTTCCCAACTAAAAATGTCTTTTGGGTATAATAAAAATAACTAGAGAAAATGACTGTCCCAAATAAACTTAATTAGAGCTAGCTTACATTAAATAAATGGAAGACATCGACCAATTTCTACAAACAATTGACAAACTATTCACAAAAATAAATTTCGTTAGATTTTTGATTTAGTACAATAAAAAGTACGAGCTATCATTCCAAAAATAAAACTATATTTTGTAAAAAATTTTAGAATACTAGCAATAAAAAACTCTATCCTTTGATGTAATACGTATAGAACTTGATGTATTAACTAAAAATTAGTAATAAATGGTTGATGAAACTCTTTCCAACTTCAGAAGTCTAGTCGTCTCTAAATAAATTAAAGAAATATCTATTTTAGCTGGAGAATATTGCATGCATTATGATATGGAGAAAAATATGCTTTATTTTGGAAATATTTTATCTGAATTTACTGATGTATAAGGACTCAAATCAGTTTTAGAATAAAATTTCACTCTTTACTAATAGTATTTACATTCTATTTAAGATATAGTCAAAAAAACTAGTTTATGTCTTTACTATAGAGATAAATTGCAAAACATTAATGGGTAAATTTTTTTTAATTATTATTAAAAAATTAATATAATAACTAGGCAATACTAACTATATATTTATTTAATAGAAAAATTAATGGCTTTGATGAATACCTTATATAATTATCTAACATGCTTATGAAATTAGAAAATCTGAATTTCTTTGACTACTGTATCATTAATAAATTCCAAAACTAAGTTGCTTTCCCCTAGATGCATTAAATTTTGGTTTCTCAAGGACAACATAAACTTTTAAATGTAGTTTAATGTTCTTATTGCGTTAAAAATTATTTACCAGGCATCTAATTGTATACTAACCCTATGCTGGATCTAGTAAAACAGAAGTTGCAAATCAAAAGAAATGTTATGAATTAAATCAAAGTACTTAATAAATAAGTAGTTAATAAATTTAGAAAAGAAATAACATGTTAGGAAATTCCATATGAATCCTTTTGCAACAGTACCGAGTATCAAAAATACTAAGAGTTTTGTGTTGATTTAAAATGAGTAATTATCATATATATATTAAATAATTTTATAACTACCCATAAAATAAACAATACTAAGCAGTTCCATATATATCTAAATTTTACTAATAATATAATATTTAATTTTTAATACTATTTATATATATTTATATTCATTATATATAAAGAAGTTCATTTTACTAAATTATTCTATTTAAATAATATATGGTATTAATATGTTTAAACTTATATATTGAAAAATTCTGGTCTTTATTTTCATTCATTTTTCTAACAGATTTTCATTACTTTATTATTCGGATGATGGTTTTTCATCACTTTTAAACATATTTTCACAAGCCACTTTTTTCTTTTCTTTATACTCTTTTTTCTAAATTATATATAAATTTATTTATAAATTAAACTATTTTATAAATTCTTTACTTTATTTATTAATTATTCTTGTAACTATTTTGCTTATATATTTTTCTCATCTATTTTTATTATGGAGTCTATTGTCTATAATCATGCAATTAATTATTTTCGTTTGCTTATAAAATTTTTGGTTTTATTTATAATATTTAATTACTTTTTGGCATTCATCATATAAATCTCTATATAACTTGATCTGCGAAATTTTATAAAGACATTTTATATTTTCAGGATTTATTTTTAGAGTTAATCTCGCCTAATTAAGACATTCATCATATTTTCCCTGTGAATATTTGCAAATTGACATGTTTTAATGGCATTATTCTCTTAATTTATTATATATTTGTTCTTCTTCTTATGTATCAGTAAAAGTATAATCAAAAATGACTAAGGCCTTTTTTTCATGAGAAAAAAATACAATAACATTATTTATATTTTTAACTATTTATTTTAAATAGTACCTTTTAGTAAAAATAAGAGGCTTTATCGTATTCTTTTTTTTGCATACATTCATTTCCTTTTTTTTACAATTATTTTAAAAATAAAAATGTGCAACCAAAATAATTTTTTTTACCATCTTTTTTGAAATCTTCTGCATTTTATAATTTTTCTTTAGTTGGCTTTTCATATAATAATCTTTCCTGATATAAATAAATTTCAATTATTTAAAAATTATATAAAAAAATTCAATTTTACTTAACTCCTATCATGAGAGCATCCCATCGCTTTTAGATAAGGATTATCTTCATATAATTTCTAAAGATCATCTTTATCTTATTTGTCACCATCTTTTTCTAAATCAGTAAATTTCGAATAATCTAAGGAATATTTCACATTATTTTAATTTAAATCTGCCTTTTCTTATTAAGCTAGTTCTTCTCTTTATTATTTTTCTTCTTCCTATTTCTTTTTTTCCAATTTTTTTAATTCTTCTCGTTCACTTTTTTACATTATTCCTGGACCATAATTTGTAAGTAATAACTATGAAAATTCATAGACTTTCGGAGAAACCTACATTCTTATTTAATTTAATTACTATATTTTGCTATTTTATATGCTTTGAATTAATAATAGAGTATTATTATTTTAAATAATATTATACAAATTAATTACTAGTAAGCTTTATATTATTATATTTAATAATAACAGTAAATATGATAATATCTTATAATTAAAATAAAATCTTAATATAATTTATTTTTATATTCAAATTGTTTCTTTCGCAATATCATATATTTTTTAATTCTTCGTAATATAAAATATAATGAAAATGATTATAAAAGTCATTTTAATTTTTTGTTTTTCTATTAATAGAATTCCAGAATATTTAAAAGAAATGAATTTTGGTTCCAAATAAAGCATAATTACTTGTTTGTCATATTTATATTTCATCAACTAATAATTTAAATTTAAATTAAAAATTCTTAATTTATTTACTTAAATTGTGAATTACTTTAAATAACTTTTTTTCCCTTAGCAAATTATTCACTAAGAAAATAAGACTTCATAATGAATTTTTAATTTAAATATATGGAGTTTCATTGCTCTTTTCTTTTCCAAAATCCTTAATGGTATCTTATTATAGAATATTTAATACAGAAATAAATATACTTTTATTATTAATGCAATTTAATTATTTTGTATACAATTGCTTAAATTTAACAATATCACTATGTAGCTATTTTATGATAAAATATAATTTAAAATAAAAATCACTTTTAAAGGTTTATTAGTGTAAGTAATTATTTTTGAATATAGAATAAGAATATATTTTTGGTTACATATAATATTTCCCCTAAAACTATAAAATTGCATTTATTTATATTTTGTTGTGATTGATTATACTTAATATTATTGAAATATATTTCACTCAACTAAATTTATTTACTGCTTTTTTAAATTTGTAAAATAATTATTAATATGGGAAAATTATATCTATGTCAATTTATGCAGTATAGAGTTTTAAACTAATTTAAAAATTTCAAATTAAAATTGCTTTTTAATTTTTTTATTAAAATTTCATATAAGATATTAACAATGATAGATTAGTAAGAATTTCCTTGATATGGTCATATTTTGAAAATAAGAATATCAAAATGATGCATCTATTTATTGTTGAATTTGCTTAATATCGCTTTTATGAAATATCCTTATGGAAATTTGCTTTTTTTTCCGGAAATTATGAGGGAAAATAGATTAATTAAATTCTTTCACCTAAAATTTACTTTTTTTAAGGTTTCCATGCATTCAGGTTGGTTTCGCAATTTTATGAGTGAATGATTGTTTTATTCTATATATTATTAGGTTTCACCCTATAAATTAAAATAGTAAGTCGGTTTTTACGAAAAGAAATAAAAATCCTTACATATTAAAAAAAATAAAAAAAAGTATTAAAGAAATGTAAAGACTTCTTTAACAAAATATACCAAAAAAAGTAAGTGAATTTAAAGCTTTATCAAGCAGAAAAACACTTTCAAATATTAAAACACCTTCTAATAAATTTTGTGTTGCCATTGAAACACCCAAGCCTCTCGTTAAAAAGGACGTCTTGGTAAATATATTAAACCTATAATCTTAGATATTAACAACAGAAACCAACTAATTTATCTTTTTTTTTCACAAAAGGATGGAAACTCAGTAGCAGCTTATGTAGCCTATGGTTTTTCTGAAAATTGTTTCATCTACCCTATTTCTCCATCTTCTTCCATGGGAGATAAAATGGATCAGATGGCTTCAGGAGGTAAAAAAAATATGTTTGGCCAAGTAGTTGATTGCCTCTAAATGCAGAGTGAAGGAGGGGCAGCCGGAGCTATGCATGGAGCTATAGCATCTGGGGCTATTACATCTACTTTTACAGCAAGTTAGGGACTTTTGCTTATGATCCCCAACATGTAAAATATTTTATGAATTTTCTATTAATTTAATTAATGTAATTCTATAATAATAATATTGCTTTTTCTAATAATATTTCGTATATAGGTATTTGATGGCTGGAGAAAGAGCTCCTACTGTTATCCATGTAGCCAGTAGAACCATATCTAAACATGCTCTCAGTATTTTTAACGACCACTCCGACGTCATGGCCTGTAGATAAACCGGATTCGCTTTAATTTGCTCTTCAAGAGTATAGGAAGTACATGATATGGCGTAAATACCATATTTAATTATAAAATTTAAAAAAATTACTTTGTATATTTAATTATCGACTAAAAGGGAATATATCGGCAATATTTAAAATAAAAAATTATAAATTTTTAATATTTTGATTTTTGTTTCTTGGGTTTTTATTTTGTTTTTGTATTATTGTGTATTATTGCTATTAATATTATGTTTAATTTCAAAATCAACAATAATTAATAAATTTACTACCTTTTTAATAAATTTTTGGAATAAATAAATAAATAAAAATCAAATGTAATCATTTGAATAAACACTTTTTATTTATTTTAATACTACTATACTATTCTAACCTTATATTTTTGATTACTCTATACTAAGTAATAATATTTTAATTACAAAAAATAAATAAAAAAAATTTATAGCTATATAATTTAATCTAAAATATATTTTAATAATAAGAATTGTTGCTCACATTGCCACTTTAAAAACAGGAATTCCTTTTTTGCACTTCTTTGACGGATGGTAGACTTCTCACACCTACAATAACATTGAGTTATTAGATTATTCAGAAATGAGAAAATTATTCCCTGATGAATTTTTAAAGAAAAATTTAAGAGATAAATAAATGACTAGTATCAATCCACTTTCCAGAGGACTGGGATAAAGACCTGACATATTCTTTTAAGTAAAAAATAATTTCCGAATGAAATAAATTATAATTATTAATAAAAAAAACGTTTAAAAAAATTTTTTTCCAGCAAAATGTGGCCAATTAAAAATTCTACAATGAGGCTCCCGAAATCATAGAAGAAGTTATGAAAGACGTATCCAAAGTAACCGGAAGAGAATTAGGTCTTTTCAAATGGTACGGAGATGCAGATGCCACCGAAGGAATAGTGCTTATGGGTTCCGGAGCTAACTCGACTAGAGAAGTACTGCAATACTACAAGAAACACCACCCCGAAAGAAAAGTAACAACTGCGATTGGCTATTATTTTGTTTATAAAATTAAGCAATATTAAAATTATCATTTTAAAGGTTGGAGTGCTTAAAGTACAACTCTACAGACCTTGGAGTCCTAAACACTTTTTAGCGTAATTGCCTTAATCTGTATAAAAACTGACCGTTTTAGATAAAACAAGGGAAGAAGGATCTAATGGAGAGCCGTTATATTTAGACGTGTTAACTACTTTAGCTGAGTCTGAAAGCCATAACAATGTTAAGGTAAAAATTAATATAATACAAAGGGAAGAATTCGCAAAGCAATAGTTTAATTTCTTTTAAAATTAATTAGACTTATTCTGGAATTTACGGATTGGCCAGTAAAAATTTCACTCCTGAAATGATCGTCACTGTTTTCAATAATATGCTTTTAGAAAAGCCAAAACATAAATTTACAATCGGAATCAATGATGACGTTACTAATACCAGTTTGAGTGTTCAGTAATTGGAAGAGCCAACAATTCCTGATACAATTTAATAGTGCATCAACTGGGGGTAAATATCATTATTATTATAATTATTGTATTTTTCAATAATATATGATTTAAATATATATATGTAAAAAAAATTAGATTCGGAGGAGACGGATCTGTAGGAGCCATGAACTCTACCGTTAAGTTGATTTCTGAACAAACGGGCCTTTAAGTTCAACTGCAAACATCATATGATTCCAAAAAAGAAGGTGGGGCCACCGTTTCCCATTTAAGATATGGAAAAGATAAAATCACAGCTGAATATTTAATTTCTAGCAACGCTGATTTTATCACGTGTACTAAAGAGGCCTTCTTAAAGAAATTTGACATGTTGAAAGCACTAAGAAAAGGAGGAGTTTACCTTTAAAATACTCATGCGAAAACCGTGCAGGAAATAGAAGATTTCTTCCCCAGTAAAGTGTTGAGGGATTTGGCAAATAAAAATGCTACTTTCTACGTAATAGATGCTTAAACGGTAGCCAGAAAGTCCGGTATGGCCAAAAGGTATGACGATATTATTAATAAATAAAAAAATTAAATATTTATCATTAAAAAAAAGAACTAACACTGTTATGTAAGCAGCATTCTTGAAACTAAGTTAAATTTTGCCAGGAGACGAGTCTATTGGTTTACTCAGAAATGACATTTAAAAAAGATTCAAATTGAAAGGAGAAGAAATTGTTAACAAAAATTTGAATATGTTAGATCACACCTTGGAAAATTTAACCAAAATTGAAATTCCTGAACACTGGAAAACCATTCCCGACAAGGAACAGACCATAACTCCTAATATACCTGATTTCGTCAAAAACATTATGAATCCCGTACTGAAACTTTAAGGAGATGATTTGCCTGTTTCTGCTTTCTAAGCAGGAGGTTTATTCCCTTAGGATACAGCGCAATATGAAAAGAGAGGAATTGCCATGGAAGTTCCCATTTGGAAGTCTTAAAACTGTACCCAATGTAATTACTGCTCCCTGGTATGTCCCCACTCAGTTATTAGACCTTTCTTACTGACTAGAGGAGAGAAAAAAGAGGCTCCGGAAGGTTTCGAGACTCTGAAAGCTACTGGAGGACCTGAAATGGCAGGATTCGAGTAAGTTAAATTTACTTTTTTGATTTGTTTAATTATTAATTATTAATCACTAAATAAATAAATATATTTAACAAAAAATCTAGATACACAATTCAGATTTCAAATTAAGACTGTACAGGATGTGCTCTCTGTGTAGAGAACTGTCCCGATGATGCATTGGAGATGAGAGATTCTATCGAGGTCTTTTAAAATGGAAGATCTCACTGGGACTATTCCCTCTCACTGCCCATCAGAGAGGAGGTTTTCAACAGAAACACTGTCAAGGGATCGCAATTTTTAAGACCCTACTTCGAATTTTCCGGAGCCTGTTCGGGGTGTGGAGAAACCCCCTATATGAAACTTGTTTCTCAATTATTCGGGCAAAGAATGATTATTGCCAATGCTTCGGGATGTTCCAGTGTGTGGGGAGGAACCGCCACAACTTCGCCTTGGGTCGTCGACCAAAACAACAGAGGACCTGCCTGGGCCCGTTCTCTTTTCGAAGACAATGCTGAGTATGGACTTGGAATGTTCAAAGCCTCCAAACACAGAAAAGCCCGATTGTCAATGAACTTTAGAAAGGCTATTTAGGAGTAAAAGGAAACTTTACCGACCGAATTCGTGGAAGCTATGCAATTATGGCTCGAAGAATCTGACAATGCCGAAAAATGCGATCAAATTTACGCCACAATTACGAAGTATTTGGAAGGAGAACTCAAAGACCAAATGGCCACCAACAACATCCTTAGAGATATAGATGCCGACAAGAAAAATATTGTCAAAGAAAGTCACTGGATCATCGGAGGAGATGGATGGGCATACGACATAGGTAAATAAAGCTTCCTTTTAATTAATTAAAATGTCTAACTACTTTTTTTTTTGTTTTTTACAGGTTTCGGAGGTCTTGATCATATTCTATCCAAAGGTGAAGACTTAAATATTCTAATTTTCGACACTGAAATGTATAGTAACACGGGGGGTCAAGCCAGTAAAGCTACAGAACTCTCTACTTCTATCAAATTTGCCCTCATGGGAAAGAGAGATTTAAAAAAGATTTGGGGGTTATGGCAATGACTTACGGAAATGTTTATGTTGCTTCTGTAGCTCTAGGAGCCAACTACAACCAATGTCTTTAAGCTATAAAAGAAGCCGAGTAAAATGATGTTTTTTATATAGTTTTAATTAAATTAAAAGTTAAATTTATTATTATTCTTTTATTAGGGAGTACAAAGGAACATCAATCGTCCTATGCTTATCTCCTTGCATTGATTGGGGCTTCGGAGATATGAGGTACACAATGGATATGTTAAAAGATGCAGTTGAAAGTGGTTATTGGACTCTTTACAGGTATAAAAACTAATCAGATGAGAAAATGTTTATAAAAAAATCATCATACAATAATTATTTATATTCATATAATTGACTAACTAGATATGACCCTAGAAAAGAAAAACCCTTGACACTAGACTCTAAGAAAATAAGAAAAGATTTAATGGCCTACTTGGGAAGATAGTAGAGATTCGAAAAACTTGTCCGATTGAACTAAAGTCTAGCAGTAAATCTACACGAATACCTAAAGGATGTTTTGGGCAAAAAGCACGAGACTCTTTTAAAAAAATCAATGGATGATTTAGAACTTTTAGAACACCTGAAAAAATAATATGGTAAATGGATTTATACAAATTTTAATAAATCATGTTTTAAATAATAAACATTAATGTTTAGGTGAGTAAATTACAGGAGAAAAAGCTCAACTTATATTATACGGTAGTGAAACGGGAACCGCAGAAAATTTAGCCGTAAGTTTCGCAGATGATTTGAAGAGTAGAGGAATTAAAGTCAAGTGTATGGCCATGGATGACTATGACATTGAAGAATTACCCAACGAACAAATGGTTCACATAATAGGTAAATTCATATTTACAGTCTTTTTTTTCTTTATTCAAATTATAATAATCATGTATAAAAACAATTTAATAATATAGTATCCACATGTGGAAGTGGAGAACTTCCCCAAAATTGTAAATATTTTGCCAAGGAATTAATGGACTCCAAAGATCTGGACCTTTCAGAAGTAAAATTCGGAGTTTTCGGGCTAGGAGATACGTAAATATTATTATATACAATATGATTTATTAAAATAAAATGCATGTATGTATGTATTTTTTCAGTTCTTACGAAGAATTCAATGAATCTGCCATATTTTTTGACAAGAAATTCAGCGAATTGGGCGCCCAAAGAATAATAAATACCGGACTGGGAAATGATAAAGACGATGAAAAGTATGAAACTGCTTGGTATGAATGGCTTCCTAAATTAGAGGAAACCAACAATTTGCCCCCTACCCCCGACGTAGTTCCCGAGCCAAAATACAAAGTTAACCTTGTAAAGGGAACTGAAGTCAAATAATATGACACGTTTATGCCTATGGGAACCAAACAACTTTAAATGATGACCAACAATATATTATCTCCTGAAGGATATGACCGAGATGTCAGACACTACGAATTCGATACCTAAGGAAAAGGATTCTTCTACGGATCCGGAGACTGTCTCTCCATTGTTCCTCATAACAGCACAGTAATTTATTGATGCCCAGATATGTTTTTGAATTTTGCCATTGAATCAAAATTTTTTTTCTAGGAAAAAGTCTCAACATTTTTAGATCAAATAAAAATGAATCCTAATGACCTAATCTAAATTTCCAAAGCTGACAAATCAGTAATGAAAGAATTGCCCGAAGAAATTCCAGCTCACCAGCTATTTACCTAGGTTTTAGATGTTTTCGGAAGACCTTCCAGAAGATTCTATGAGTTTTTATCCAAGGTACAATAATAATAGTAATTTTTAAAAAAAATAATTAATTTTTGCATTAAAAGTACGCAAAAGAAGAAGGAGAAAAGAAGGAAATCCAACACATATTGAGCAAAGAAGGGTCTGGTGTCATGCAGGGATTTATTAAAGAAACCACCACCTACGCAGATTTACTACAAAAATTCCCATCTGCTATTCCCTCCATGGAATACATGGTGCAACACATCTCTCCCATCAAGCCCAGATTATACTCTATTGCCTCTCACCCCGAATTGGTGGGAGACTAGATTCATTTGTGTGTCATAGCTGACGACTGGAAGACTCCTTCAGGAAAGTTCTAAGAAGGACTTTGCTCCAATTATTTAAGAAAACTAAAACCCTAAACAACTGATGGACAAATTGTAGCCAAACTATATCCTTCTAGTATTACCATCCATGAAGACCAAACCCCTCCCATTTTCATGGTTGCCTTGGGAACTGGTATTGCTCCTATGCGAGCTCGTAATAAAAAAAAAATAAAATTTATTATTAACATTTGTTTTCTATCTATCTATCTATCTATCTATCTATCTATCTATCTATCTATCTATCTATCTATCTATCTATCTATCTATCTATCTATCTATCTATCTATCTATCTATCTATCTATCTATCTATCTATCTATCTATCTATCTATCTATCTATCTATATATGTTGTTTATTTAATTTTTTTAAAAATCTTTAGTTGTTTAAGAAAGAATGGCTGCCAAACTTAGAGGAGAAAAAATTGGACCCATGACGTTGCTGTTTGGATCTAGACACTAAAAGGGAGACTGGCTATACGAAGATGAGTGGAATAAATATCAAGAGGCTGGAATTTTGACGAATGTCATTACTGCTTTCAGCAGAGATCAAAAAGAAAAATTTATGTTTAGCACAGAATCAAGGAAAATCCAGACCTTATTTATGACTATCTCTATAAAAATAACGGATATTTCTATCTCTGTGGAATTGGAGGACCTGAGTAATTTAAAAATTAAAATGTTTATTTTAGCTTTATATTTTTTATCTAACCTTTGCTATTCTTATTAATAGGGAAGATGTTAAATTAGAAGTTAGAAAGGCAATTCAAAATGGAGCTAAATTAAGCGATGCTGATACCGATACCTTCATGAAGAGACTGGCTGCTGAAGGAAGATTCAATTTTGAAACATGGTGAGAAGAAGTGAAACTTTTAGTTTTGAAAATTAAAAAATATTTTAGA
Source organism: Miamiensis avidus (assembly GCA_037039885.1). NCBI lineage: Eukaryota > Ciliophora > Oligohymenophorea > Philasterida > Glauconematidae > Miamiensis > Miamiensis avidus. Next base: position 1,080,389 of record JAWVGU010000011.1, on the reverse strand, counting down.
AATATACATATTTTAATTAATTATTATTATAAGATCAATATATTTATTAATAATATTGATTATAAAATACTAACTTATTTTATTATTAACTAATAATAATAAATGAAAAATCTTTGAGTTGAATGATTATAGAAGTTTTATTTGTTTATTAAATTATTTATTTTTTTTCTTATTTTATGTTTTTTATTCTGAAAAAATATAATAATAAACTATAATAGATTACTTATGATTTTACACTCTATGCTACTTAATTAATAAATTTTAGTTTATTTGTTACTACTATTCAGTTTTCAGAAATAAAATAATATACCACAAATGAAAGCATTAAGAAGATTAATGGATTCACAGGGGTTTGATAAACCTAAATTTAATTATTATACTTATCCTAAAACAGGAGTAATGATATCTCTAGGTATTTTAGGAAGTGTGATTGGTTATTAATGGGGAAAAGTTGGGCTAATAAGTAAAATATAATTTGTATATATAACAAGTTTTGCTGTTTTTAAATTATAAATAAAAAAATGACAACATAATTTGATATATTTTTGGTTAAATCTATTGAAATATGATGAACTTATATTTTTAAAATGGATAACATTAGGGAAGATAATGAAAAATATTTAACTACATTTGAAAATGAAGATTAGATTTATCATCTATTAGATACATAGAAAAAACCAGTGTTCTTATTTTATTATGTTCCTGGTGAAAAATATGGAAATATGTTTAGATAATATTTCGTTAAATCATCAGCACTATATTCAGAGTAAATCAAAACTAATACTTATATTTAATTAAAATTATTTTACATTTATTTAGTAAATGTATATTTATGATGGTTAATTGCGCAAAACACTATAATTATATTAAAAATATGCAATGGGACAGAATTCCAAAAATTTAAATGATGTTCCCTCAAACCCTAACTTTCAATGAAAGAGGCCAATAAGAATTATTTTATAAACTAGTTGATTATGATAATGATTTCAGTATGTTAGGAATAGAATCTTTTATGGAAGTAAGACTATAAAATATAATTGAAAATAAATTGTTATTATAATTTATTTAATAATAGGATAATAAATTAGCTATTCGAAAAAATCCATCAGACATTTTATTAGAAAACAATAAAGCAATGGTAATTGATCAATTTTTCAACAATATTTCTACTAAATGAGTATAAAGATCGAAGAAGAAGAAAAATACTATTTAATTTTATTAAAATAGTTTGGATGGCTGTTTATAAATTATATAATTTATTTAGTTAAAAAACATCTTATAATTAAAATATTCTATTTATAATCTTGATTTGTATATGTTAAATTATTTGTGTTATTATTATCTTTATAACAGCAGATAAATAAAAAAACAAGTAAGTAAGTAAGTTAATAGTGCTTGTTTTATATTTATATATCAAATATTATTATAGGAGGAGTTATTATCTAATAAAAATCAATAATTTTAAATTAGAAGGGATTGAATATTATAAGAACTTCTATAAAAATTAATTAACTTAAACAATACAAAATAAAAATTAAAAAATAAACAAATACTTAAAAATGACTCTTAACTTATTGTTTCTATTGTTATGCATAATTTTAAAAGTTTATACTTAGTAAAGAAATAAAAATCAGGAAAATTTTAACATGTTAATTATAAACTTGATAGAAAACTAATTTTGCATTGATATTCATTTTAGAAATAATAATGAATATAATAAAGAATTACTTTAATAAAATACAGGTATAATATATAATTCTTGTTGTTATAAAATTCTTCAACTTGATCAAATTAAGTATTTAATGGAAATCTAAATGGGAGAAGCATTGAATTGTTAACACTTTAGCAAAAAAGCTCAAAACAAATTTACTTCAGAAATAAAAAATAAAGTCAGCAATGGTAAAATAAAAAATGAAGTAGAAAATAGATAATCTATAAGTATTATAAAAACATACCTCAATAAATATTTAGAAGCTGAAACAGTCTTTAAAATCATGGCTTTAGAACAAGTTGTTTTTGATTAAAATAAAAATTATAATAATAATAATTATGACGCATATTAATTAAAGAAAATTATGGAAAATTATTTTATCATAATGCAATTATTAAAATATAATGATTACGGTGTAGTGCAATAGGGGCTTGGAATTGAGAAAAATATTTTTTCTATAATATTTGAAAAAACAATTAAAAACTAAAAACTCAATAATATTAATGGAGATAACAATGAAAAAGAGTAGTTTTTTAATAGCCATAGACATTTAGAAGAGACTTAATAAAACGATTCAGCATAGCCTATAATAAAAAAGGGTGAAGAAAATAGTAATGGAACTGATTCTTCTAAAAAGAATGACAAATCAGATGGAAAAGAAAAGCAAAATTACACAGCTTTCTTTTTAGTAATCGCTGTACTAATAGTTTCCGGATGTTTGTTTGTAGGCTACAAAAAGTTAAAAACCATAACAAAAAAAATAAAAAAGCACTAGTCGAAGAGTAGGGGGAACAAAAACTATAAAGTTAATCTCAAGCCTAGACTTTATCTTTAGAAAAAAATCCGTAGGATCAGATGAGTTAAAGCAGAGAGGGATAGTAAATCATAATTAATACCTGTGAGGCCACTAACCAAGAAAATGATATAAGAGAGTAAATTTAAAATATGAATCTAGATGGATAAACAGCCGGTTTGACTGGAGGTGCTGGCAACAGAGGAGAAAACAAAATTTAGAAACTTCTGTTAATAAAAATTTTTTCAGTATTGATAATGAGGACGAAGACGAAGAAGAACAAGAAATTAAAAATTTGGAAAATATTAACAAAAAATACAAGAATGACAATTTAAACTAAAGCATGAGTAGTGAGTATAACGAAGATAGTGTACAGTATAGTAATGTTTTCAATCTAGAAGGGGAATCAGAGAGACCCAATTCTTCTAGAAAGAGATTCAAGGGTAGCTATGGAAGCAGATAATAAATCAAATAGGCTAAATCTGGAGAATATGATGAAAGTGCGATGGATTCGTGACCATTCTAATTTTTTTAATTAGAATTTATATAAATTTTATAATAATAAAAAAAATTATTATATATTACATAAATATCTATAAAACAACTACTTATTATTATTTATTATATTTGATTAATTCTATTAATTAACTAATTGATTTTAAAAAAAATCCTTTATTTTTCTTTAGAAAGAAAATTTATAATACTATAAAAATTTCTTTTTTTTTTAAAATGTTATAATTATAGATAGGATATAGAATAAAATTAAACAGGGATAAAATTAATATTTTAAAAATATTCTATTTTTTTTTTTTAAATTTAATTCCTCTTACATATATCTAAATAAATATATATTTTTATATAAAATGCACATATTTCCTAAAAGTTAATTTTTTTGCATTTTATAACTAAATATAATAATTAAATAATATATTATAAGAGAATACTAAGCTATAAAATTATTTATTTTAAAATTAAATTCTTGAATGATTTAAATAAATCAAGGCATTAATCTGTTGGGGTCTCTGGGGAACAAAGAACTATTTCTGATGTTTTTCATGTTGCAGTACAAGAAAACGACTCTTTCAAGTCCGATTCCACATCCTCCGTGAGGGTAGGCTCCGTAACTGAAACTGTCGATATAAGATTTAAGAGAGTCAGGGTTGATTCCGCATTCTATGGCTCTTTGCAAAAGAGATTCAGGGTCGTGGTTTCTTTGGGCTCCAGAGGTGATTTCTTCTCCTCTCATGAAGAAGTCGTAAGATAAGGTGTAGTTGGGGTCGTCTTTGCAGAGCATGGTATAGAAGGGTCTGGCGGATTTGGGATATCTGTGGAGCATGTAGAAGTCAGTTTCGTATTTTTATTTGACCAAATGTCCCAATTTTCTTTCGGTTTCGGTGTCCAAATCTTCGTGGGGGTTTTGTTCGATTCCGTTTTCCTTCAAAAGTTGGCACCCTTCTTCGAAAGTTAGCTTGACGACGGGGGTTTTGCAGACGAAGGGTTCGAATTCGTATTATTTGTTGATAGCAGTTAATTCGGAGCCATATTTGGTTTCCAATCCTTTAAAGATGTACACGAAGAGGTCACCCATAAAATCTAATAATTCCATGTAGTTTTCTTTGATTTCCATTTCAAGATCCAAACCTGTGAATTCACACCTTTTTATAGGATTTTATATTTCATTTTCAGGTAAAACAATTAATAATAAATATAAAAAATGTTTACAAATGTCTGTGAGTGAAGGATTTTTCGGCTCTGAAAACGGGTCCAATTTCGAAAACTCTCTTAAAGTCGGCCATGATGCACATTTGTTTGTAAAGTTGAGGGGATTGGGCCAAACATCCATCTAAAATAATAAATATTTTATTGAAAATGAAAAGAAAGCAAATAGTAAGAAATATTATTTATCACCTTAGTCGAAGTATTTGAATTGGAAAACGTTAGATCCTCCTTCGGAAGATCCTCCGATGAGTTTGGGGGTGTGAATTTCCATGAATTCATTGTCGAGTAAGAAGTTTCTGAATAATTGACAAACTCCGGATTGCAATTTGAAAATAGCTTATTTGGCAGGGGTTCTCAAATCGATAATTCTGTTATCCAATCTGGTTTTCATGCTGACATTAATGGTTTGGTCATCTTTTTTTTCTTCTTTTTCATCATCCATTTCGTTTCCGATGACTTTTCTGGCAGCCTAATGGAAAACAATAAAAACTAAAATAAATTCATTTATAGAGAGGGGCTTTTATTAAAAATTACATCTTCGAGTTAGAAGGGGAGAATGGGTCTAGATCTGGTGACGACGAAAAGAGATTTGACGTTTAATTCTACGGTTTTTTGAGTGACAGACTCAGATTTAACATCGCAGGGCTTGATGGTTCCGACAACATCAATAACGGATTCACAGGGGATTTTTCCAACGAATTTAATCATGACTTTGCTTAAAATTCCATCGACGGCTTCAGCATAAGCTTAAATGGTGTTGTAATTTTGTCTCAAAATCAAAAAGGCTCTGGGTCCTTGTTTTCTGATATTGTGTAATCTATAAAGAAAAAATAAGTTAAATTAAAGGATGCAAAATGTTTATATATATATAAAATGCAAATCTTATTGGATTTGTATTTTTCTACCTGGCTCTGATGAGAACTTCTTGTCCGACAACTTTTTCGTCCATTTCAGAAATTTCGTGGAAAACTCTCTTGTTGTTGTCTTGAGATTGAATAAGGGGTAAGTCTCCGTATAAGTTGTTCAAAGGATCGTTGTTTCTTTCTTCTTCTTCCTTTAATCTTTCTTCTTCGAGTCTTTTTCTTTCCTATTCTTCTTTTTTTTTTACTTTTCAAGTTTCTTGAGTTCATTTTTGGAGAGCTTGGGTTCTCCTCCTTCTTGCTCTTATTAATCTTAAGTTTATTATTCAACGACTTCTTTTTTTTCTTCGGTTGACATTTACTATTTATTCTATGTAAAGTAGTATTTGGGTATTTGTGATTGTTGTGGGTAAACGAAATTGTTTATTGTTTTTTAATAATAATTATTAAAGTTTTTGACTTTTAAGATATTTTAATCTCTGATTAATTATTTTAAATTTTAGGGTTTAATAAAAACCTTAAATAAATTATTATTACTATTAGAGAAATATTTTTTTTGTAGAACTCTCATATTTTATTTTCTTACTAAAAAATTGATTTATTATATAATTAATATTCGCAAACTTTGAGTAAATTATTTCTTTTATATTTATAAAATTATAGGTTTGTCATATACGTATGTTTAATATTCATCCTATTTTATTAGTTCTTTTAATATTATATTTATACTAAATTTAAACCCCCTTTCTCCAACAAAATACAAAAAGTAGTAGTTATGGTAAACTTAGTTACTATTTAATAAAATTTAAATTATTTTTATTCATTAATATATATAAATAGAAATAATTAAATAATATAGTTTAAATAATATTTTATTCCTAATAAATTGTTAATATATAAATGATATATATTTATTTTTTTTCTCATCTATTAAAATAGTTTTACTTAATTTATAATAGTCTAATTTTTTATAGCACATAATTTATTTTTTCTAAAAATAAGCACAAATTTAATAATATTAAAAATTAATATTTAATATGATTAATTTTAAATATAAAATAAAATATTTAATTTAATTCATTCTTTTTATATCCATTTCATTAAAAATTAAAATAGGTCGTTTTTTTCCATATTATTTAAAGATTTTAAATATTAAATAATTTTGGACAAAACAAAAGATTCTGTTGTTTCCCTGTCTTATATGTAATCAGTACCATTATTATTTTATTCTTAAGAATTAGAAATGGTTTCATTTTATGGAAAATTAAAAAACTTTTAAAATAAGTCACCAATTTGTTATTCTTATACTTTTAGTTTGTTAATTTCTTCCTCTGATTTAATAGAAATGAAGGGATTCTCTTTACCCTACATTGTTGCAAGTTTAAGTGTTTAAGAGTATAAAACCATAAATTTTTATTTTTTAAAAACGACATCTCTCTCCAACATTTAATCCGCTGAAACATAATCTAAAATAAACAATTTGTGTATATTTACCAAACTTTGCATGGTTTATGATTATTTTAACGCGTTATTATCAATTAAATTCGTCAAAAATTCTATTTCATTTGCAACAGTTTCTTATGACTTTTTTTAATTTTCAACTTGCAAAAGAGAAATTATCGCATACTTATTTATAATATCCAAAATATAATTTTCCCACTCAATCCATAAATCTCTATTAAAAGAGTGACAGTCATTATCATACTATATTAAGTTAGGGGAGTATAACTTTAAGAGATTATCTAAAGCAACGAAAATATCTCGCTAAAATTATTATTATTATTGATGTTGTTGCTGTTGCTGTTATTACTCCTTCTGAAATAATAAATTTGACATAATCTTTTCTAAAAAATGCAATTTATTTATTTAAATTATACATACTAACATTAATTAATTTATTCAATTTTAATTTATATATATAAAATTACAATCCACTTCTTAAAACAACTTGAATCTTAATTTTGGGTTTATTTTATTAATCAAAAACGGACTCAGCGTCTCTAAAGTCTACTGAACCAATACTTAGTCAACCATAAAATTCTTATCAGAGTTGCAAATATTGGAAATTATGTTTTGCTTTAGTACAGAGAAAACTTGTGAAATTACTACAAGTATTACAGCTGGGAAGCCATCCGGATTTTATTGAAACTAATTTTCAATTGTATTACTCATGTCCGAAATATTTTCAAGGATAATTTTCGTAGTGGAGGCAAACAACTATTCATTTTGTACATTTTCTATCAATTCAAACTCAGTTTTTTAAAGATACATTTGCAAAGAACTGTTGACTTTTTAGGAGTAAACCTTAGAATTGTTGCTATAGGTGGCCATTGCCGCTAACAATCCCTGAGAATTTTTCTTGATGGTTTCGTTGAGCTATTTGAAATATAGGGCCCTGATTCCTTCGAAGGTGTCCAAAACCTTTTCTTTCAATTCCTTTACATTATAGCTGTGGAGATGGTCTGGAAATTAGATGACTAGTTCATGGAATGTATTAACAAACTCCTCCAAAAAGCTGAATACTTTCGGGTAATTGATAACGAAACATTTCCAATTATTTTCGTACTTTTTGTTGTTATCTTGAAAAAGAGCCAGACTTTGCTACAAAATGTGGATTTACTTGTTCCAAAACAAGTCAAATAAGTTTAGTAAATTTTTCCCTTTCAAAAACTCTTCGTAGCTTTCCAATGATTTCGGATCTCTAGATGTTTTGATCGACTGATTTAAAAGCCAAATTTATAATGAATTGCTCAGCATTTCTTTAGTTAGTGCTCTTTCAATTAAAAAATTTATACAAAAATTGAATTAATATTTTTATATTTTGTTAATCGAATCTCCTCTATTTACTTGATTTCGAAATTCATTTGCCCGATTATTTTGGACTACTGATATTCTTTTGTAAAGACATTTTTCCACTTTAATTTAGTATTTTTTAACTACTAATTAGCCTTGGCCTAGAGTGTTTCAGCTAAAATTCCCAAATTATAAAAAATTTGAATCGAATTGGAAATTTCCACTTAATTTTTAGAAGCCAAAGCCTCATCGAATTTCTTATCTGTTTTTTGAATGGTAGCTTCTCTTGCCTGCTTAATAAAATCTTTGCTTTGCTCAAAAAATGTTAATCCACTGAAATCAACCTAAGTTTAATTTTAATTTTTTATTTATTTTTACTATATTTTTGGAATACCTGCTTGCACAGTTGTGTGAGTTCGTTTAGGATTTGAGATGTTTTTACAAAATCTACAACTTCGAATTTGAATCCAACAAGACTTTTAAGAAGTTTGAAATTCTGGACGAATTTTAAACTGCTTTAAATTAGCTGTATCGCCTGATAAGAGTTTTTCAAATATGGAATTTTTTTTTGTAGCAATTCATATTTGCTTGTAAACTCACCAAAAATCGATTGCACTTAAGTGTTAACTACCTGCATCTAATCTCGACACTCTTCTATATTTACATCAACATCTGAATATTTGAATAATTAGTTAAATTAATTCACTTTTTTGCAACCACTTTAAATTTATAATTATTATCATACTTTTGAGTCGCTCCATATCGTTGATCAGCTCTACGTAATTTTTTTAAAGTGTACTGTCCAAAGAACTTACCAAGTGCTACTTTACGGAGTTCATATTTTAGTAAATTTCCTAAATTTCGTTAATTGTGTGATTTTTCACTAAATCAATCACAAAACCCTTTTAATTATAACTTTTTCCCAACATTTTATTCATTATTTTGTCTCTCAAAACTTCTCTTTTCCAATTTTCCATGTACTGAAACTTGTTTCCGCTTACCCCACTACTACTATTCATTCTATGCAAAGTTTAAGAAATTTGAAGGGTTTGTTATATTGGACTTGTTAACTAATGCTATTCCTTTGTTATCATGAATTATTACTAAGGCACTCGCTGCTAATTATTTCTTTTTAATTTATTTTTTATTTTCTAATTTAAAAAGTGAAATCTGCTATATTTAGTTTTAAAATTATTTTATGAAATAAATTTTTTTTAGAATATAATAATTAAGTATTTGTAATTTTTAATTAAGGTATACTCTACGTGTTTTTTTGGTTACTTTCATAATATTATAAGTAAAGTAAAAATTTTTTAGAAAATAGATGCAAAAACATTTTCTCATAGATTATAAATATATTTTATTTTATTTTTCTATAAAATTATTTCTAAAAAAATAAAAAATCACTATTAAATTTTATGAAATTAAAAAAAAAGTGAATATTTTTAACTTTTTTCAAATTAATTTATTATTATTATAATGCATTAAGATATTTTACAAATTAACAATAATAACTTAACATATAAAAGAGGTTCAAAAAGAGTATTATTACTTATTTACAAAGTATATATTTAAATAATCTATATCTCATATTATATGAATAAATAAATTATATAAACATTTATTAAATTATTGAAATTATTAATCATCCATCTCATATATATTAATTAGTAAATATGCGAAATATATTTTTATTTTTTCATTTTTTAATTTCCAATACAATATACGAAAATCTCCTTAAAAGAGTATTTATTGTATAAATAATGACAATTATTACATACTATTTTACGATTAAATTGATTATGAAATTAAGTAATATTTCTTTAAGCCACTCAATAAATTTAATAAATATCCACACAAACACCAACCTCTTTATAATTCTTATGAAAGTCTTCATATAAATATGGGTAACAAAAATAAGTATTCATAAACTCAATTCACAAATAATTATATTACTTAAAGTCTCCAATTTATAATAAATACAAAGCAATAATAAAAGAGAAAAAGTAAAAAAAAGAAAAGAAAAATAAAAAATACAAACCAAAGATAAATAATCCTTTTTAACTGTGTGAAAGAAATGGAAAATAAAGTGGAAGGTTTCGAGTACATCATGAGTGAAGATAGTGTGTAATCTAGTCTTTAGTAACTGGGTTCACTTAAGAAGAAGGTTATGGAAACAGAATAAGAAAAACTGGCTAACTAATAGGAAATAGAAAAACTATAAAAGATGGTCGAAGCCTATAAAATGGAAAATGCAAATAAAAGTGATCAAATTGAAAGCCTGATAAGAGATTTCGTAGACAAGTAGACATTGTTCGAAAACAAACAAGTTTAAAGTGAGTAGAAATCAGAACAATTGAAATAATAATTAAGCTCCATTACACAACAAGATAATAATTATTATCAAAAGTTAAATGAGGCACTAGAACATATTCAAAAACTTAAGACATAACTCTAAAAAACCACCTAAAAGTTGCTGGATATGACTACTGACTTAAACGCTAAAAATTAAAAAATCGAAAAAATGATGCAGCATCAGAACCGACTTTAAAAAGGTAGTTATAATTTGAAACAAACTCTAAACCCTTATACTTACATACTTACTTACTTACTTATCTATTCTTACAATTAATAATTAATAATATTTAATATAATATAATATAAATTTCTATAAAGATTTAGAAGCTTCGCATGATGAATTGAACAACTAAAAGAAAAAATTCGTTCAAATTGAAGAAAAGTATCTTGAGTTGCAAAGCAAAACAAAGCAATTGCTGATAGAACAAGAGGGGCTGGAAAGCAATAAGAAGTAGCTAGAGAAAATCATAGAAGCTAAGAACTAGGAAGTGCTATCCCTCTAGGAAACAATTTAAAATTTAAAATGCAAACTAAAGGACTGCGTCACCCAGCTGGAAAGGAACAAAGTTGAATTTTCCAGATATGAATAGGTGCAATATGAATTGCAGAGATCGAGGGAAAAGCTGTTTGTTGAAAACGGGCTCCTCAAAAAAGACTGTCAAGAACTTATGAAAGACAAAGAATACGAGTTTCTGAAAAGCTAAAAGCATGAAATGATTATCAAGTAACATGAAAACAAAATCTTGAAACTCAAATCTGAAAACCAAAAATTAACAGCTTAATTAAATAAAATCAGCGGCAGCAGTGCCAATAATAGTAATAATAATATTGGCAGCAATAATAACTCTTTTAGTTTAGAATAGAACGAATAGCAATAGTAGGATAGCAACCTTTAGTGTGAAAATGAGTAGCTTAAAAAAATCATGTAAAACATGCAGTAGGAAATTGAAGAAAAGAATAAAAGGCTCGAAAAGTACCAATAATTTTTGCCGTATGAAAAGATATAGCACTTGAATTTGGATACCGATTCGAAAAACTCTGCAACACCTCAAATTTAGAACAATCGGGAAAATAAAAAGTACCATAGCCTTTAAAATGATCACCAGACTCTTAACATTCCTCAAAATTATGAATCTGATCACCTTGATAGTAAAACCAAACAAATGATGGAAAACTAATAAGAACGTTCCCATAAATGTATAATTTTAATTAAAACAAATTTTTATTGATTAATAAATGACAATTTTTCTTATATAATATTGTTATAGTATTGTTAACTATACGTGACAACGATTATAAACTGAAAAAACTAGATGATTAAAATTAAAAACTCTAATAATGTGATATTATTGGTTATTAGTAAATAAAATCGACATTAGAAGATTCATCTTTTTAAAGAATAGAATTTTGATTATAATTACTTACTACTATGCTTTTCTAATAGAAAATATGAAATTTTATAAAATCTAATAGTATTTTTTTATATATAACTTTACTATTTTAAGAGAAAATATAAAAATTAATATAATTCCTAATACTTAATTATATATTCATAAAATAATATTTAAACAACTTTATGACAAAAAATATAATTTATTATATTAAATTTTTTTTTTCTCTTTTTATTTCTTTTTCTATCAAAAATTATTTATTTGAAGCAAATTTTTCATTACTTATTTTACTAATTTCAATTTGTCTATAATTTCCTATTATTATGAATCATTTTCTTAAACCTAAATTTCCTCATTCATATCATACAAAAACTACTCCTATTATTTATTAACAAAAAGAATCCGCTGCTAATTCAACAAAATAAAATTAATACTTTTATCCTAAAATATCGTCTGCACTATTCCATTGTTTAGTTTAAAAAAATATCCTTAAGGTGTCTTCACAAATCTTTTTAAGTAAACAGTGCCCCCTTAATTATTACTTTAGTTTTTCTGAGTTTAATTACTGTTTGAGCACTCAAAAACACTAGAATTGGCATTACTTATGTTTTTTTAAAGCACAGAAGCGGTGATATTGCTTTGTAATGAGTTATTTGTTTGCTATTTTCGTAACTATTACTATTATTGAAGGGATCCTTATATTGAGTCAATAGATTTTTCATTTTATGAAGGAATCGTATTTAAACTTAAATTGATTAAATTCTTTGGATTGGTGTTATTATTGTTAGGACTAGCACCCTACTAAGTAAAATATTTTATAAAGTGATTTATTAAGCTGACTTTTTTCTTAATTTTTTCTGGCCAGTTTTGGTTGTCTAGGTTATATAGTTCTTAATCACTTTTAATCTTTCCTTAATTCTAATTTTCTTATTAGTTTTCTTCTCCGCTTTCTTTATTTTTTCGTGAAATTTCAGAATACAGGAAATCTCTTAAAATGAAATAATTAATAATTATATAATAACTAAAATTTGTCCAATTTATACTTTTTATTTTGGAAAACAAGGATCCTGGATCCATCATTAAATAGAATCCCGATATACCCATTACTAAGTTGGTACCCGAAACCAAACTTACTCGATGCATCTAAATATTGAGAAATATAAATAAAATTTCCTAGGATCTATGCAACTTCTTGGTTATTTTTTTTATTTTATTAAGATACTGAAACTTCAACTGATGGGGTTTGGTTTTTATTAGCCATATTTTTGTTACCAGCATTGCTATTATTATTATTGGTTTTCTTATTTGCATCCTAAGAAGATTTTTAAATATTTAAATTACTTACATTATTATTATGAACAGAGTTTGCCGAGGAATTGGATATTTTAATTTTCTCATTAAAATCTTCTTCTAATTTAAATTTTTTGTATTCTTGCTATTTTAAAGATTTGTTTTCGAATTGCTATTGTTCCCATAGTTATTAAATTAAATTATTTAATCAATCATAATCATATATTTTAGATAATTTGGATTACTGCTAAAAAATGAGCTGAAGGAGGACAGGTCAAGGTAGATAATGGAAGATGCTGAGGAATATTTTCTTTAGGATTTAAAAATGGATCTTTTAGCATTTATTTAAGAGTCGGACGTTAAGAAGGCTGGAGAACCAAAATTTTTTTAATAAAATTCCTCGCTTCATCTGTAATGTATATATCATCCTATTATTACAAAATAATTATACCTAAAAATCAAATTTTTAATAAGGAAAATAAATAGAACTATACTGGAAAATGATAACTATTAGCCTTAATTTTTTTTTGCAAAACTGTTTAGTCAGATGATCTGTCATAATTAAATATTAATTTTTTTATTTTATTTTTTTATTTTTATTTACTTGAAGGGGTATTCTCCAATTAAAAATGCGTATGTTAAAATACCTATTGACCAAATATCAACTTCTTTGTGATGACCTCCATACTAAGAATCTATTACTTCAGGTGCCAATGTTTCTAAATTACCATAGGCTAGAGATTTTTTTTTTTTTAATTACTTTCATCGAAGCTATTACATAAGAAAAAAATATGAGTACAACTAATAAATAAAACATTGACATTGACATTATTACACAGTAGATATTCCGAAATCTCCTAATTTTATATTTATATTTTCATCTAAGAAGAGGTTTTCTAATTTAAGACTTATTAAAAAAAAAAAACATTATTGTATTTATAACATCCATTTTATTTATGAAAAAATATATATATAAAAATTTCCAATGTTTACTCTCTATGTATTATAAAATTATCTTATAGATGTTAAACTGCATTAATAAGTTGCAATACATAAAATTTGACCTCAATTTCAGTCAATCGTTTCCTTTTCTACAATAGGTGAGCCATTGTTTGATTTGGTGCCAACTCTAATATAATATAACAATTTTCTTCGTCTTCAAATACATGCAGTAGTCGAATTATGTTTGGGTGCTTCATATTCGTGTGAATTTTTATTTCATTTATCAACTATTATTTATTTTATTAAAATTTTAATTGATATTTTGATTTATTATTCCCTAAAATTTTATACTTTGAGAAATTTCTACCTTCTACTTTTATCTTGCCTTTTTTAATAATTATTTAGAAATAATTTTTGCTGCTAAATGTTATTTGTCTGGGCCTTCGAAAATTTCATAACACTTTGCCGTCTAGCCCTATCCCAATAATCTTCCTATTGTATACATTTTTATAGTTGGCTTCAATTAATTTCTTTCCTAAAACTCTTCATATATCACTTATTCAGTTCTGATAATAATTTTATATGTTAGAATCATTATCAAAATAAAATTTATCTTTGGGAATGCAAAAATATTTTTAATATAAATTACTATTAATTGCGCTGCATAATAGCTTAAATAAAAATTTTATTTTTAGAATGAAGGATTTTAAAGCTAAGTAAGATTTAATGTACTTTATTTATTAGATTTTGATATTATATATAATTTTTTTTTTGTTAATATGTTGTAATAATTCATGAAATGTTATTAAAATATATGATTAATGAATGTAAAATGATAATATAGCTTTAAAAATATTGGTATGCCTTAATAATTCTTTCAAGAACTATAAAATGTATGTAAAATAAGTTAAATAGAAACATAAAATCACTGATATAAAATGAAATAGAATAATATTATTTAAATAATTATTAAATTTTAATTTTAATTTATCATTTTAAAATTAGAAATATTATAAAATTAATTTAAATTATATATAAATACTATATTATTAAATTAATAGATATAGACATAAATCAAATATAATATAAATATTTAATTTTAATTCAAAATATAAGTATAATACTAGTTAATAAATAAATAATAATTAGTCTTGCTTAGTATAAATATACTTTTGACTGTTTATTATATCTATTAAGTACTACACTATATAAACTTTATAAATTAGGATACCTAAAAGGTATTTTTATACAGTTTTTTCATTCGATTTTAATTATTCCATTATTGCTTCCCTTATTATTTCGAATTCTAAATTTGGAATTATTCAATTTTTATTGAGAAAATTAAGAATTGATTGATTTGAATTACAAATCTCTACTTTTTGAATTAGATAGAGAACTGTTATTCATGACATTACATTTACTCAATTAATGACTTTGCACCTTCCTATGGTGGGGCTTAACTTTATTCGCAGGGAATTCTTCTCCCTCCTGTATATAGCCATGTATATCAACGGATTTTTATTGCTTTAAATGCCCATTAGAAATTATATTGTAGGTGGGCTGCTGCTTAGAATGAGAAAGATGGTGAGCTGCAATCAGATAACTCTTTTCCTTAAACGGACTTGACTTTTACATATTAGCAAAATTATAATTATTCGAACTTAAAGAAGACTGTCTAAATAATGATTGAGATTGCAAAGATTACTATCTATTCAAATATCCGTTATTTTTGTGATAATTCGTAATAGTAGTATAGGCTTCTGTGGGAGCACTTCCCTTATTATTACTGTAAAGTGTTGTATTATTTGATTCTTATTTTACCAACTTTTAAAATTTGGTCGTGACAGGAGCTATACAAATGTCTTCATTACTTACATGATGATTTTCAATAAAATATTATTATTGCTATTCTGTATCTTCTTCATCATCCTTGACATCGGGATCTATAATAGAAATGTCTTATTGATGGTTGCTACTACTGCCACCTCCCATTTCTTCTTATATATTTTCCATTTCTTCTCTTTCCTTTTGTGTTTATATAATTTCATTTTTTAGTTCGTCCCACTCTTCTTCTTCTTTTTACTTCTCTATCGAATTTTCAGAATAATATAAACTAAAATTATGAAGTTTGTTATTATTATTATCTTCTTTTTCATTTTCCTTACTGATATTTGTTATTTGAATTGTTTATTTTGTCAATATTATACTTTTTTGAGATTATAAATCTTCTTCCTTTTATTGCTAATCGACTTATTATTGATTTTCATTAGATTATTTTTTAATGGATATTTACACTTATTTTTATGTTTCTTATTGTTATTTTTAATTTTCTTCATCCTTTTTCCTATCCTATTCCTCTGACTAAAATACTTATTAAAGAATTGAAGGCCAATTTTAAGACTATTATTTTTTTTAATTTTAAATTCTTTGAAGGGTCTTATCAAGAATGAACTTCCCTCTAAATTATTTTATAATTGACCAGGAGTGTAACAATTCGTTTCGTTATTTAATCCCATAGAAATTTGCTTTTTAATTTTTTATTCTTGTTCAGATATGTTGGATTTAAACATCTAACTTTCCTCTATTTAAATAAATTTGCTTGAATAGAGATCAGTGATATCAATATTATTGGATTACTTTTATTCCAAAATTATCTTGCTATCACTTTTCTCATTAAAAAAAATATTAGAATTTTCTAAAATTTCTTAATTATTATCATCTTTTTGACTTTCTTTGTTAAGCTTTTCTGAACTACTTATTATACTATCAGATTATCCTTTATGTTTTGAAGTAGAAGTACTTACTTATTATTAATATTAATTGTTATTATTATTTTATTAATAATGAAGTACAGCCAACTCATTATTATTATTATTGTTGCTATTAATACATTTGTTTTAATTAATATTACTATTGTTTATAAAATCGATTTCAGTGTTAGTTTTTGTGATATTATTATTGCAATAATTTGTATTTTAATTATTGTTATTATTAGTGTTTATCACACTTTTATTTTGATTGATAAATGATCCTTTTAAAGACCGCTAAGAAATAGAAAATGAAGTAATGTTATTTACAGTCTTTTCATTATCCTTTAATTAACTACTTAAATGGATTTTTTACAGATTTTGATACCCAGGTTTCGGTATAAAAAAGGGAATTCCTTCCTATCGTTTTATTTCGGTATTGGCAAAAAAGGAATTATTATTATTATTCACACTTTACTATTAATTTAATAACTTTGTTATTATTTCTTCCTTTGGTTATGTACCTAGTTTTTCCAACATCTTGTTTTATAATAACGGATTAAAACTGGTTAAGGAATCCCAATCAATGAAGGATTAATCTGAACTATCCTATTCATCATCTTCATTCTCTTCATTTAAAATTGTTTATAAAGGTAAATCTATTCTTTTAATTATTAATTTTCTTAGATTTCCTTATTACTTATTCAATTTATCTGGGAAAGCTTATAAGTTTTGATTTTATTTTAAATATAGATATACTTATTATTGCTGCTATTCTTTTAAATATTTTTTGATCTAGTTTTTATTGCTAATTTTCCTAATTATGATTTTTTTTTTATTCATTGTATGGGGAATATTATTATTTTGTTGTTGTTGTATTTATTATTAATTTAAGGTTTTTGTTTTTGTTTTTTATATATGAAATGTTAGTATTTTTTTTTTATATTTCTGTATTTTCTTCTTCTTTTTTAATTATTTATCAAAAAAAAAAAAAGTAATATTGTAAATGCTTAAAATTTTTTTTTTGATAAGTCATTTTATATTTATTGTCTATCAGTCATTATTTTATTATTAGCACTTATGTAATTAATATATATTTTTCTCTTTAACTTATATTTCAAATTATGGATACTTAAAAAGTATTCCAATAATAATATCTTAATTTAATATAAAGTCTCATTGGAAATGATCCTATAAATATTAAAATTTTAGAAAATTATGATTTATTTAGTATAAAATTATGTAAATTAAGCTAATGTAATATAATTTTTATACCTGTAGAAATAAAATTATATTTTTCAAATAAAAACAATTTTTTATTATGGAAATTATAAATTATGGCTCATAATTTACCATAATAATTTGGTAGAATTGATAAATTTATGGAATTATATATAATAATAAATAGTAATTGAAAAATAAAATGTACACTTGAAAAGACATCAAACTAGACAATTTATAATTTTTGTTGAAGTTTTTTCCCTATTTTGCACAATTTAGTAATATATAAGTTTAGATATTTAAATATTTGTATATTAAAAATTTATTTTCCTAATATTCTAGAATTGCTATTGGATTCTAATAATTTGTATTTTAGCAATATTAGATCTAAAAAATATACTTTTATAATAAAAATATTAATGATAATTACTTTTTGCAGGTATCATTTGTATAGTACATATATTTTCATAGATCTTGCAAAAATTTATAATTAAAATTTTACATCAATTCTAAATTTTCTAATATAGTTTAATATTACTATAAAATTATATAATTATATATAATATATTAGTAATATAATAGATAAACCTTGATTTTAAAATAAGTACTTAATTTTTATTGTACTTAAGTTAAAAATACCAGTATAAAAAATTATCTACAGTCTATAAATATTTCTATATTTTTTATATTTATTTGCAAAAAACAAATTAATATAATTACAATTAATTTAATTATATATTTTATTTAAAATATGATTAGTTTAATAAAAAATAATAAATTTATACTTATATTACTAATAAATTTCATTGTTATTTATACATAACATATGCATATAACTTTTTTTATTATAAATTATAAATAATTATTTTATAAATTATAAATATATTAAGTTTTATCTTTCTTTAACATTTATATATTTTTTTCTCTAAAATATTCTCAATAATAATTAAATAAAATAAAGACCATAGTTAGAATATGATTAATAATTAAGTTTAACATCAGCTTTATAATAGCATATTATTAAAAGTCACTGTATAGTAAAAGCAAAAATACATTAAGAAGTATTATAATTTCTAAATTCTTATCATATTAATGTGTATCAATTTAAATTATTATTTAATTTTTCATCATATTTTATGCGATACACTATATATACTGATATATATATAGGAAGATTTTTTCTCATTATTGACATACTACAGTATAATATAATTAAAATTTATGAAACTTCTCCATTTTTTATAAAGTTAATAATATTATATAAATACAATAAAATAAAATATTATATTAATTACATCTATAAAAATATAATTAATTTCTAAAAAATATGTTACCTATCATTTATTGAATTTTAATTCATCTTAGAGGTCTAATAATTTTTATAAATAATCCAAATAATTAATAAATTATACAAAAAATGCTCTATATTTTTTAAGTTTCTATATACACCTTGTTTTTTAACAATATAAATAATGAAGACATCTATTAAGAATTGAAAAATTTTAAATATACATTTTATTCTATTTTATCGAATAATAACTACGGAATATATAGAAATTGTTTTTTTTTAAGGTTATATTAATTTATATATTCTTATTTATATATATAAAAATAATTAATAGTTTTCATTATTATTAAACTTCTTAAAGCACTAAATCTTCTTCCTATTACAAATATCTATGAGGGTTTTTTTCCATATCTTAGTTGATATGTTTTAATGCAAAGTACATTAAAGTTAAAGAGAATATGTCGAATAAATGCATTTAATATCTTAAATTGAAAAACCAAAAAGGAATAAAAGCTTCATTAGCTAATTTAGCTTCTAAAGCTAATAAAGAAGCATCACTTAAAAGAGAAGGAAATACAACTTTTTTATCGATTTAATCATTGAAAACAAAAGTTTGTGTAAATAGTCCTATAAAAAATAATACATTTAATTATGAATTTAATTATTAAGTTTTACCTACTCCAATAGGAATTAAAGCAAATAAATAAGCTGGTCCCTTTCTGGGAATCACATTTTTTGCTTTTTAATCATAAAAATTGACTGCTTCAAGACCTAATATTACTGATGCAAAAAAAGCATTTTTATAGTTTTAATAATCAATCGATTTTCTGATGTTTTTTAAGCATTCTTTGTCACTTATTTATTTAATATAATAATTAATTTATAGTTTTTGTTTATATTTTATATATTTACTGGAGTTCTGCTTGTACAGCTTTGTACATATAAAAGAATTAAGGAATTGAAGTAACCATTAGTAGACCGGCACATATTCTTGGGGTATTTATTCCTAAATTTTTTTTCATTTTATTAACTTATTCTCTCGCCTTAACATTGAAACTCATTTTTTCTTAAAACTCTTTATTTGCTTAGGTATTTTTTTTCGGCTTTGAAAATACATTACCTTTATATCTGTAAAATCTTTCTCTTATTAACCATGTGCTTTTAAATAATTTATTCATTGTAATATAGGAAAAAACTAATGTACTATTTCTAATATTTAATTCGAATTATTGATATTTTATGAAAGAGTGAGTTTTAGATTTAAGAATAATATTTTTGTTGGTAGTTTAGTAAATTGTTTATTCAATTAAATATTATTTATTATTTGTGTTTATAAATAATCTTATTAATATTTTAACTAAATTTAATTTGTGTTAAATAATTTATTCATATTTTAATAAATATAATATTAAGATAATTAATTACATAGTATGATAATATTCTAGATTATCAGTTATTAGCTTTTATATTGCAAATATATATTATTAAATGTAAATTTTCTAATTATAAACAAATATTCAGATTACTCAAAATAATGGGTTCATTATGTATTTTATTATCTACAAATATTTTAAAATTGAATTTTATAGCTGCTATGCTATAAAATGGTTACATCAAAAATTTATAGAATGTAATTGTACTAATTTTTGCTAAATTTATTTAATACAATTTTAAAAATATTTAAATTTATGTTTTTATATGCTTCATATAATTCCTAAGTATGGTATCTTTAATCTAATTTATAGTATAATATACTAAAATTTACTTAATTAAAACATAAGATGATATAATATTAAATGAAACTTGCCCAGTATTATATAAATAAAAAAGATAAAATTTAGTAATACAATAGGAAAAACTACATATTTGCTTTTATTAATTAATTTAAGATGAAAGTTATTTTATATAAAATTTTATTTTAATATTCCTTTAATTTTAAGTTTAAATTTCTAATTATATAATCTGACAAATTTTATAATCTAAAAAAAATATTTAAATAAAATCCAAATTTTTTCTATAATTCTTAAATATTATTTATATATATATTTTACGTCTCACATTGATTTTATTATAAAAACATTGACTACCTAATTGCCAATTTGGTTTTCTAAAATTATTTAATCAAAATATATATTTGTTATGATTTAGATATATTTTTTAATTTTTTTCAATTCATGAACGGGTATAATTAAATATAAATACAAAGATAATGATATTACAAATATTTTCTTTTATTTTGTCTAAATTAATGTATAAATATGAAGTTATAAATATTATCAAGTTTATTAAAATATAATAAATTTTTTCATTGTATATAATTACTACACTGATATATTTAATCAGAATATTAAGCATATGATAAAATCTGAAATTAATAATAATATATAAAAACCTACTTTATTAATATATTAGTTGAAAAAATTTAAGAATAAAAAACAAAATCAGTTTAAAAGGCAATGGCGAATTCAGACTTCGCAAATTAAATAAATAAAAATATAAAAATAAAAAAAAAATAACTAAATGGAAGAAAAACAAATAAACATAAACAAACCTATATTAAACTTAGTCGTTATCGGAAACGTCGATAGTGGAAAATCTACAACTTGTGGACATTTACTTTACAAGTTAGGAGGAGTCGACAAAAGACAAATGGAATCTTTGCAAAAAGAAGCAGAAATAAGAAAAAAATAATCCTTTGCACTAGCTTATGTTATGGATCAAACAAATGATTCCAGAAGTAGGGGAATTACCATTGATATTTCAATGAAATAGTTCTAAACTCAGAACTTCAACTACACCTTAATAGATGCTCCTGGACACTAAAACTTCGTAAAAAATATGATAACTGGAACTCAGCAAGCCGATTTGGCAATGCTGATGGTGAGTGCTCACAAGGGGGAATTCGAATCCGGATTTAGCAAAGATGGGCAAACTAAGGAACATGCTTTGCTTGCCTTCACATTGGGAGTCAAAAAAATGATCGTTTGTGTGAACAAAATGGACCAAGAATCAGTTAAGTTTAGCAAGGAAAGATATGAAGAAGTGAAGTCTGAAGTGGAAGCCTTTTTGACAACAAAAATCGGATACAAAAGCGTTACAACTGTTCCCATTTCCGGATTCAATGGAGACAACCTCACCACACCCAGTGAAAACATGCCCTGGTACAAAGGCCCCACTCTTTTACAAATTTTGGACTCTCAGGCTCCTCCCCAAAGACCCTTCGATAAGCCTCTGAGAATTCCCATTCAATCTGCTCTTTAAATCCAAGGAATTGGAACTGTGGCCACTGGAAAAGTTGAGTCAGGAACCCTTAAACCGAACACCCAATTAATGTTGGTCCCCTCCGGAAAAATATGTAAAGTTTAGTCCATTGAAGCTCACAGAGTTGCCTTAGAATAGGCTGGTCCAGGGGACACTGTCGGAATCAATTTGAGAAATATTACTGTGAAGGAAATAGAAAAGGGTATGGTGTTGTGTGAAGTCAATACTAGCAATAAACCAGCCAAATAGGTAAAGGAATTTGTGGCCTAAGTCATGATAATTAACCACCCTAAAGGAATCAAAGCAGGATACACTCCAGTCATTTCTTGCCACTCTTCTCAGTTTGCTTGTGCCTTCAAAGAAATTATTACTTAGTTAGATAAAAAGACTGGAAAACCTATGGAAGGAGAATTACCAAGCATTTTTAAAAATGGATCTGCCATCATGGTTAAAATGGTACCCTAGAAGCCAGTTGTCTTAGAACTTTTCAGTGAATTTCCTTCTTTGGGTAGATTCGTTGTCAGAGATATGAAGAAAACTGTCGCTATTGGAATAGTCAAAGAAATCATTCAGTGAATTAAATCTAATCTGATTACGATTATAATTATTATAAATAAAATATATATATTTAAAGTAATATCTTATAAATATAAAGATATGTATAATATTATACCTGTGTATAATATCTTATTGTAAAGTTATGAATTTTCAAAATTATTAAAAAATAAATAATATCTATGCAATAAAAATAACAAATACTATTCTGAGTAATTATACTTTTAGAATTGTTTGTTTTTATATCTTCATGAATGGATGTCATATATTTTTTCTGGAACAGGCATATACAACTATTCTGTATAAAAATATAGTTAATATAATGTATAATAATAATATATAGATATCTAAATTTTTTTATTAATTTATGTTCTTTACTAGTATAATATATTTTATTCCTTTAGAAAATTTTTTTTTTATTTTTAATATATTTAAAAGAATAAGCTTACTTGGTCATATACTTTATATGGATCTCAAGTTTATATTATAATAATAATAGAGTTAATAATCTTATAAATACTGTAAAAAAATAGAATAGAAGCAATATTCTATATAAATAAAATAAGTAAATATTTACAGCATCAGATATATATTGAATAACAATTTTAAAAGATACATTTGCTTAAATAGATTGAAGAAAGAAATTTAATTTAGTAAATTTTTGATATTTAAGCTTTATTATATAAAAAATATCTATAATATATTAATACAATTTATTTTATTTCATTTCTATTATAAATAAGAAATATGGAAACCAAAAAATTACTCGTTTTACACTGCAAGCAAACAAAAGCGACAGCGTATGCATTCTTTAAGATGCATATAATTAATAAACAATGAAATTACCTATGTGTGAATCTATTTTTTTATCAGAAAATGAATTCTAATTCAACAAAATAAGGTCAATAAAAGATGGAGATTATATAAGTAGGCGCATGAAACTTGAAAAAAACAATGATTGTGCTTCCTAAATTATCTTGTTTAACAATAATTTATGCGCTAAATTAAATTGCGAGTCTAAAAAGTAATTAACAATTACACTTAATTTCGCACTTGGATAGCAAAGCAATCCCATTTATTGTGAATTTTATTAAAGAAAGGGGAAATCATTGACAGTAATAAATAATAAGCTATTAGCAAGTTACATATAAATATACAAAAAACTTATGATTTATTTTATTATTTAATTGCAGATTGGATTGGTGAAGGTAGGACAAGAAGTATCTTAAAAAATTTAAAAGCAATTTTTAGTAGAAGAAAAGAGCGTCATTTGCATGAGAATAGACATGGCTAAAAATCAAATAGTTATGTGGCCTAGAAATCATTTTGAATGTTTTACTTCTTTAACTGATGAAAGGCTTTAGCAGGGAGAATGGTAAAATATTCTGTATATATATTTGTTTTAAAATTATCAATATTTTTTCGTTTTTAGGAAAATGGCCATCTTTATTTAACCTAAAAGTGAATAAATAGTGGGAATTAATCCCTATGGTTAAGATCCTTTTATACCATTTACAATGAGAGATATATAGATTGTCACAAAGGGAAATGCAAATTAAAACCCATAAAATTCAATTTAAAATCTTGTCGATGAATGTATAGAAAAGATTACAAAATATCAATTTTAAAAATGTAATTTTCAGGAAGATTATATATAGGAAGAAAAAGAGATATAAGTCGATGCTTTGCTCAATTAAAATGACAAAATTACAACTTCGTTGATTTTGAAAAATGAAAGATAGATCTAGATTTTTATAGGAAATAGAGAAACTGGGCACATACCAGTAGACTAATTAGTAATTTTTGTCCCTAACTGTGATTAGCCGGGCGAAAAAATAGATAAAGAAAACGAGGTAAATGAAAATAAAGAAATCAAGTAAGAAGAAGTAGGGTAGAATATTGATCATGAATCATAGTAATAGTAATCAGATGTAGAAGAACAACTAATGGAAAATTAGAAAGTGAAATTCGTGATTTATAAAGAGGATTTATTGCTTTTATTAAAAGCTATTAACTTTGAGAAATTAGTTCATCAATTAGAAACTAATTTACGAGAATTAGATGTTTATATATTTTTGCAATAAATTTTGAATAGCTAATTTAGCCAAAAATAATAATAATAGAAATGTAATAACAATTAGCAATTTGATGACTAGGTGATTCATTTTATGATTCAAAATTGCGATCTAGCTCATAAAATTCTTAGCAAAATTGAGCTGTTAGTTGAGATAATGGTGGAAAATGAGGAAATGAGCGCCAAAAATAAATTTTTAAGTTAAAGATGCCTTGGGAACATCAATTTATTGATGCAGAAGTATGAGGAAAAGCGAATATTGCAAAGGAAAAGACAACAGGAAATAAATTAAAACGAAAAAAATAAGACTAAATAAAAGAAAATAAATAAAATTCCTATATCTTATGATGAATATGACAATCCGATTTTCCCTAAAGAAGAAAAGGCGCAGACTCAAACATGTATTAAAATCTATTTAGAAAATGTTTGCTTATTAATATAATTAATTTATTTATCTAGGTAAAGGTTGCAATTTAATAATTAATAAGTAACAGAGCATTTGCTATTCTTGTAATACAATTTAATAGAGCGATTATGTAGGTTCCACCATTCTTTTGTCAAAGAAATTGCAGTAGAATTCATAAGATATAATTAAGTAAGTAGTATCATAAGAGAAAGTTGAAGAAAAAGAAGAAAAGAACGATAGCAGTAGCTTGTCATTTCAGGATTCTCAAAGTGAGTAATAAGTATAAAGATTGCCTTTGAGAAATTGGTAAAATAATAATCAAAAAAATGAAGATTTTTAATATACTTCCCCTTTAACTTTGCGGGAAGTGTGCACTTTATAAAGGGTAGTTTAAAAGCTAATCATGCAATTGAACTTGCAAATGGGTATTGTAAATCGATAGAGCATTTTCTACGAGTTAGATAGACTGAACAGTTTCACCATTAATGAAAACATGAACTAATTGCACTCCAGTATAAGTATTTAAGACCTAGCATTTTGGGGATTCTTTTACGACGCTCCTACGATGAGTTTGAGACACTGCCTAAGTCCTGAAACAATAGTGCAATAATCATGTTTGGACGATACGAATTTAAAAGCAGATGATTTGGCTGATAATGTTTTAAAAAATTTTTGTCCGTTTTGGAAAGTTTTGTTTAGATGTCGAAATATCGGCCTAGAATATAGTAGCTGTTGTATGTTTAGTAATTTTGATTTGAATATTGAGGAGAATACTAATTTGATTGCATTAACTAACTGTTGCAGAAACAGCGAAAATAGGGAAAATAATATTTAATTTTCTTTTTCAACATTTTGCTAAACAAACAATGTGATAGACACATTTAATATTCGCGATCATAATATCACAAAGTATAGAAATATATAATATAAGTATATTTTAAAAACGAAAATTATAATGCAAAATATATTTTAGGATTTGTTCAGTGCCTATTTTTTAATAAAAGGAATTACATAGTGATTTGGCTGTTTTCCCATTTTCCTGTGATTGTACATAAAATGTAAAAGGATAAATAAATAAATAAATAAATAAATAAATGATTTTTACTTTAATATACATAATTTAAGAAATAACAGCCCTAACTAAATGCGTTGTTTTGTGGTGGAGTTTTTGTTGATAAAATCAGCAAGAGATTGGAGAAAGTTGTAATAAAAAATTTAGGATATGAATTAAATTAAGAATTACTAAATTAATTTATATCGAAAAACAACGTCTGCACATTGAATGGATTCAGTATTTAAGAAAATGATATAGAATCAAAATTTAAAACAATTTTTAAAGACAATAATATAGAATTCTAGTTAAAATAAATGATATTTAATCAAAACGATAGTTAAAAAAATAATATCTTATAAAATTATATATTTACTGAATATTGCGAACTAGATATTGATCTGCGCTAGTTTCATATAGTTTTAGATGAAGAAAAATAATAAAGAAGCTAATTTAGCCACTCTATAAAAGTAGTTTCTGATGGAGAAAGCAATTATGGAAGTGATAAACATTATTACTTAATTTTTGGATAATAAAAAGTAAGTATACTGATTCCTTTCTAGCTTTTTAAAATAAGTCAGAAAGTGCCAAGTAATACAAAATTTAAAAATTAAAACGAAGCTTTCAAATAATAATAACCGTTCGCTTTAAAATTTGATTTTTAATAAAATCCACTTAAAACTATTTAAAATGATCTAGATGATGTTTAATTTGGAAGTGAAATTTAATTTACTATCCTTAATTAATTTTTAATATAATTTAATGAGCACAAATTTTGTGTTTTTAGTTTGGAAAAAGATAACAAAGAGTGTAAAGTACTATTTTTACATGATTTCAGAAATTCATAACAAGAAGAGGATGAAATCATAAAAAATATAAGTGCTGTTTCAAAGAAAATTTTGAAAATAGAATTTTTTATTTAAAATAAAAATGTACAGTTTTTTGATTTAGGTTAAATGAAATTCTTGGAGGCAATATCATTAAAAGAAATTACGGGTGATGTTTTAAATACTTTCTCAGTAGAGAATTTGAGTCAAATAAAAGATATAATAGAAACCTAATAAGATGTTGCAGATAATAATTTTTAAGGGCAAGAAACTGGGTAATCTGTAAACTAAATTGAGACATAAATTCAGCTTAAAATAAGCTTTCAAAAAGAAGAAAATGAAAATTAGATGGAAAATCAAAAAAATAAACCGATGGAAGAACAAGAAGAAAAAGAAGAGCAAAATAATAAAAAAGAATAATTAAATTAAGGAAATAGTGATTGTTAAAATTAGAATTAAACTGAGCAATAAGAGAGTTAATAAGAAAATAAAACCTAAAAGGTGATGGAATAGTTACATTTGAAAATTGCAAATTTTGAAGGGGGGGTTTTTCGCTACCGAAACGAATTACTTGATGACACTAATGAAAAGGCAAACAAAATTAATGACAATAACAATATGTTTGAAATAGTAGATAACAAAAATAGTAAAAACAATAACGAGACGCAATAAAACACCGGACCAAACAGTGAATACGAAGATAATAACCCCTCTTTACTACTTCTGTCGGATTAATATAAGAAATTGGGGTTCATTTCTCAGTATTATTTTTTAATTTTTTTAATTTTTAAATTAAAATATTAACGTTGTTAAAAAAAAATTTAGATACAGCAATCCGAATTTCACTTTTGAGAATGTCAGTGAAGGGACAAGGATGCAAATCGAAGAAATTCTCATATAAACTGGATCGTTCAAACATCCCTAAGTAGGGGCGTACCCTGCGGGGTCTGGATTAATTTTTACTTCAAGAAGTTGCTATCATGATTTTGAAAAAGGTTAGCGGTTATTTGCTTGGATGAAAACAGAAAAAGACTATGAAATTTGGCGAAATAAGAAAATGGAAAAAAAATTGAAACTTGGGAACCTGTGGGGTTTTTCTAGTTTGGCGAATAGGACCACGAAATCAAAAGAATTCGCTTAGATTTTATAAGGGAGGATTGTATATTTATTCATTTGCAAATAACGAATTTTAGGCAATTTCCAAAAGACTATACCTCCCTTTTCGAGGGAGTTTACGGCTGCCACATTACTCGCTTTTAGGCATTCGGATTTAGGAGAATTAGTAATATAAATATCACAGCGAGATAAAACAGCGGAGAAGAAGAATACAGATAAGCAATAAAAGAAATGCAAACAGTTTGGAGGCTTAATTGGAAAACAAATTGATGGAAAAAATTGTTTAGGAATAGAAAATCGAAAAGTAAAATTCCTTTGTTCTAAATCTGCAGTTGTAAAGGCCGAAGTGGATATTGGAAGATGACGAAGAAGAAGAAAAGTTACAGTTAAGCATAACAGGAGGTTTCAAAAAACACAGCTTTGATGGCATGATAAAGATAACAATAATTCAGAGAGATAATGAAAATTTAAAAGAGTTGGAAAGAGTAAAAGATCTGGTAAAGGAATTTTTCCAAAAGAATTAAAAGCAACAGTTTTAGGACATTGTTTAAAATCAAGTGCAATTCAGCTGTCTTATTGAAGTTTTAAAAGAATAAGAAGATGATGATGATCGGTATAGCTTTTAAAAAAATCTTTTGATTGGCGGAGAAACTTTGGTCTATTGGCCGGCAAAAATAGCCAGCGATAATTACATGGACGAAGATATCAAACATTTGGTGAGAAAGTTGCTTGTGGAAGGAGTGTTTGCCGATCCAAACGGGATGCTGGTAGGCCAATAATAAGACGCCTGTTCGCTAAAGAAAATATTGATTTAACAAATTATTTTAACTCTTTGCTGTGGGAGTGATTCAGACAATTAATTAAAAATAACAACGCCATGTTTTCGTTCGTTGAAGAGGTGTTCAGTTGGGAACAGTTCTGCACAAATTATTTGTTAAAGACGAGTTATTCGGAAGAGGTTTATTTGGGACTGGCAGATTTCTTGATTGTGAATTCGCAGAAACTGAAAAAGGACTTGCTGAACTTGCTCGAACACTTGCTAACTGAAACCGTGATTTAAAAACGCGAATTTTCCAACTTTGCGATTCGCACGTTTTTCTGCTGGCTTCGAAAACTCAGACACGAAATACCCAAAGAAATTGTAACGAATAATTTGGATCTTTAGTCGTTTTATTAATACATTAAAATTTTTTTCCTTTAGTATTGGAAGAATTTGGTTTCCGTAAGCGAGGTGTACAGACTTCAAAAACTTCAAACGATTTAAAAAAAAGCTAATAATTAATAAATTGATATTTCTTTATTGGAAAAGAGTGAAATTGACGAAGGAATTCTGTTTGAAAATCAGCATTTCGTAGCTGAAAAAGTATTTTGCGGAAGCGGTGAAAAAAAATTAAATCGAACTTTTTGAGTGTGAAGAGAAGTGTGCAAGAAATGGAATTTATTTTTGATTTGAAAGCCACCTATAAACTGCGCAAACTGCGTTTGTATTTCGCTG
The DNA here is from genome assembly GCA_037039885.1 of Miamiensis avidus. Lineage (NCBI taxonomy): Eukaryota > Ciliophora > Oligohymenophorea > Philasterida > Glauconematidae > Miamiensis > Miamiensis avidus. The sequence goes on along the minus strand of JAWVGU010000011.1, from coordinate 1,050,491 downwards.
AAATTCGTCATGATATTCAGCACCACTTGAGTGTTTATGTAAACTTAAGGTCGACGAAATTCAGTTGCCACTAATGTCAAAAAGAAGAGAAGAATATTTGCAATAATTTTAAAAATTAGAAAAATCAAGAAAATCAAGCGAGTTTTCACCGTTTTTTCACTGATTTTCAGTTGAAGTAGTACCTATATCATCCCTATATGGACAATGCGAAAATAGAATAAAAAAATAAAGGTTAGCAAAGCCCTGACGATATAGAAATAGCATAGGCCTCAAAAAACCCTTCATAATCAGATTCTGAAGAGGAGAGTTAGCAATAGCAAAAAGAAGAGAAGAGACCGTATTTAGAAATTAATCTGTCTTCTATAAATGAGTGCTGTAGATACGCTTCCGTGGTTCTTATTGTTACTAATTCCGATCAAGCACTTCAATAGGAGGCATACACAAGCGGTGTAGATAAAGGAGAAGAATAGAATGAAAAAAGAGAAGAACATGAATAAGAGTAGGATTTATAAGAAAATGAAAATTTCGCGAAAAAGAAAAAAGGCATTAAATATCCGAATTGGAAGGTGATTCCTGAGTTTTCGGGCTATTTCGTGGACAAAAAATATTTTAACTTCAATGAAAAAGAAGATTCTAATATTGCAGAAGAAGGTTTTAATTTAATAGAGTGTGGCCATATCCCAGTAGGCCAACTGGTGTTCAGGGAAAAGGTGCAAATTAATCCGCCAGATAAAAATACCGAAAAATCATAAAGTTCCAGTTCTTTTTGCTATGACAAATATCAAATCATGGAAGGTTGTTTTAGAAGTGGCTCTTTAGAAGAGTCAAATTATCAATAAAAGGGATTTTTATTCGAAGCTTTCGGAGAATATAAACAAATTCTCTCCAGTCTGACTAACAAAAATAGGCAAAACAAAAAAGAAGAAGAAATTGAATAAAAGGAAAATTCCGATAATAATCGGCTCGCCATTTTGTACAGAAATCTTAAATAGCAACAAAATGAGTTATTGTAGTCGATCCTATAGTAAAAAAAGGAAAATTATCAAATTGACTTGCCTTTTTAAAACAGTTCGCAATCAAAGAGTATTTTTAAACTGCAAAACCAAATTGGAATCGAAGTTGAAAAACAGAAATACGATGTTTACGAAGCGGACAGATAAAACCCGCTACTTCAACTTTAGCATGTTTTCCTTGGACTTAGCGAAAACTTTTTCCATTTGAACAAAAGCAAAAGGAAATTGGGAAAAAGAGAAATAACTGAAAGGCAATTCTAAGTCGTACTAAAATTGCTATATATTATTAAAAATAATCATTTATAAATTAAAATTATTTCTATTTTTTTTTAAAGAGAAGCGAAGATGTTCTCAAGGTTTTCGAGTGCTTCGCAGTGCAGTTTCTACGTCAAAACTTTTAAAGCAAAAGCGGCGCGAATAGCAAAGCAAAAATAATTCGGAACGCTTTCAAGATCGTGGGTGTACTGCAAAGAGAAAACGCAATGAAGGACGCAGATGAGTTTGCTGATTTCAGTTTAAAAGTTGTGGAGACTTAGCTGCTGAGAAATCTGTTCGAGGGATACAGCGAACAGCGGGGCAGTGAGAGAAAAGAGAGAGCCAGACAATTGGTGACGTTATTTTCTTTTCTGTTTGCGAATGACAACTGCGAAATTCCTTTAACTCGTCTGTTCGACTTCGTCGTGAAATAATTAAAAAGGGGGCATAATAAGAACAAACAAGACGGTCCTTAAAACGAACAGCAGCAAATGAAAACCCTACTTTGCATCGTGTTTCCGCTACTCTAAAAGGGCCTACTGAAGGAGGCGCCGATTATTTAGTTGCAACACAGAGCATACCACCAGAATGCCTACTGTTTCAACTGCTGCACGAATTTCCCCATTTTCGGTAAAAAAAACACACAATTATTTTATCATTTCTACTTCTATTAATCTTTTCGAAAACCAAAGGAAAGAGATATCGTTGCGCGAAATGCGTTGATCTTGACTGCTGCTCCTCAACAGAATGCCAATAGAAGCACTTGGCGCAATTCCAAAAAGGAGGAAACTAAAACTAGCACATGTTCGTTGTGATTGAAGAGCCATTGCCTTTACTGTATTAGGGAAAATCTGCTTTTTCCGATGAAGCGCAAGTAAAGAAAAACCAATAGATAATTTCAACGCCCCTTTTAAGGGCTGACTTTCTGCCTTTGATTTCTGAAAAAACCCTTTGTGAAGACTGCAATTCTAGCATTGTTTCAATATTTAAAAAACCCAGTGAAGGCGGGAGTGACGATTCTCATTTTTACTACTATTATTGTGCCATTTGCCCAGTCCCTTTTGCTCTTTGTCAGGAGTGTTTCGATTCAGGAGAAGTCAAAAAAAAAGTGCACTAAAACTAAAACGATTCGAAAAAACAGCATTTCCACGTTTTTTACAGATTTCCAGTTATTGTCAACGAGTGCGGAAAAGAAGAATTTCCGAAACCGCTAAATTATCAGCTTGATGTGAGACTGTTTCCTCTTTTTCTAAACAAAGATTTCGTTTCGCGAAGTGAAAGGGGGGAAAATTGCCCCTAAATTTCGTCTGCTTTCGACGAGAATTTCGTGAATGCCTTCTTTGTGTTGAGGCACGTCCTCCAATGGAAATAAATGGAGGGGGAAAAGGGGTAAATGTAGTAAATTTTTTGACCGAAAATGCTCTCGAATGTGTAAATAGTGCCATGCTTCTGTGCTCTCGAAAAACGGTCGCAAAAATGTTTAAAGAAGAAGAAGAGACTCTGTTTCGACTCATCTTAACAGTCGCCACTTTTACCAGAAGTCCGCAGCAAAGCAAACTCGCTGAAAAGCAATCCTAGCTTAGTCCGCACTTGTTCGCTGTTTATAGAAAATTCTTCGAAAATTTGTTATTTTACCATCCGAAAATGACAACAGAAACTGTGAAAAACAAATATTTTTAGAATTTGTAAACTCAGCAATAAAAATAACAGCAACAACAATAATAAAAACAGTAATCTAAAGTGCAACAGCAACAGCAACAGCAACAGCAACAGCAGCAGCAGCAGCAGCAGCAGCTAGAAACAGGTGATTTGAATTTCAGCGAAAAGGGAGAAATGGTGCACGGGGAAGAACTGAAACTGCAATTCATTTACTACCACCACGTTTTGCTGGACTGGCTGGTGGATTTTGCAACGACTTAAAATAATGGTACAAGGGATGGTGGTGAGAAAAACAAAAAGAAAATCCTGTTTTTTAACCGATTTTTTAACTTGTTTGTGAAAAAACAAAACAAAAATTAAAAGTGGTTGAAATGCGTTCACTTCGTGCTGCAGTGTTTACAGGATCCGGCCGTCGAATACGTCGCTTCCTAAAAACGGTAAAAACTCAAGAATTATTTACAAAAGGAAGGCAAGGCTCCATAGCAATAATAATCGCAGAGTAGTTTCCAGCAATATGAAGACCCGTACATATAATCTTTGAGCGAAACGGCCAGTTTTTACGGCGCTGATTTGCGGTGCAAAGGCGAATTCATTTTCCGGAAAAATCTGCTCCTATTTGAAAAAACGCAGGTCGGAAACGTGTTGGCGTACGAAACTGTGCACCGACTGTCGCAACTAATGATCCCGTTTTCTAATATCTCGTAGAGCGAATCCTCACATGCCGAGAAATAAAAAAAAATCTGCATCTCCATCTCCACCATTTGGAAAACAGTGTGCACAATTGGCAGCTCATTTTGCGAGTTCTCAACAAGGCATAACTAAATAAATAAATATATATAAAATTAATCCGTTAATTAATTAATTTGGAATTTTAAATTTTAGGTTTCTAAAACACAGTTGGCGAGCGAAAAGAACGAAATCGTTTTGCAGCACATCACGCAGAGTTTCTTCGCCCTGAATGAAGAGATGAAGGCGCAGGTGCAAAGTGACTATTTGAGTTTCGTCCACACGTTGCTTTCCAATGAATTGCTTTCTAAACTGCAGCGCCAAAATCTATGCTTTGACTCTTTAAAAATTGCCTTTCAGCTTATTTAAAACCTCGAAAGACAGCAAGAAGAGCAATACTTCTTTGACTCGAACAATGGACACCTGCTGGTGGGTCTGATCGATATTTTGCTGAGCAGCAGCTACAAAAACGAGTCGGAAGCCGAAAGCGAAAATACAGTCGGCAAAGCAGCAAAAAGGCCGAGGGCGCGACACTTAATCATCACGAAAGACAACAACCCGAACAGTAATTTCCAGTCTTCGGGAGTCGGCCAATTCTCGCAGCAACAGCAGTAGTAGACAGAAGAAATGCTGCCCCAATTTTCGAATTTCTACGAATTTTATAGAGCCGCGAACCAAGACACCCTCATCTAGAATCAGACTTTCCAACTAAACGTGAACAACACTTGGTTTTTCTGTGATTTGAACGCGGAGGGCGTGCTGTTTTTATTCCAGAAGATCGCAGAGTTTGTCCGCAAACACTTTTCCGAATGGCAAATTCTCAAAAATGCAGGTGAAGTTGACCAGACCAGACTTGAAAAACTGCAACTTCTTAGCGACATGCTACAGTTATTTGTTTTGAATCCTAGAAATATCAAAACTCTCATTAAATAGAAGTTCCAGAATTGTAGTAATTTTAGTTTTTAAATTGAGTAATATTTATTATCCTAAATAAATGAAATTTTTAAAATAGAAGAGCAGGAAACGAAATGCCGAGATGATCTGGAAACTTTGCTTAAATTTTATGTGAAAAACTCTAAGTTTTCCTACCCACTGCACTCCTTCACATAAAAGTACCTGCACGAAATTTCGAATTGCATTTTGAAGATAATCGTCAGGTTGACTAACTATAGAAGAAGAAGTAGAAAAAACGAATTTCAATTCCTGTAAGAATACAGCAACTAGTAATAGAAAGTTGATATCGAAGAAAATGCCAACCTGAATTGGCGTCGATGGGGTGTCGATATTCTTTTTCAAATTTAGAGTTCTAATGAATAGAGTTTATCTGAATTATTTGGCGCTGATGACCAGCTATAATCTTGTGAAATTCAGAAACAAAATTTGTTTCTCACACCGCAAATTGTCCAAATTTTCGACAAAACCGCTAAGGCCATTGAAGGACTGTTATGTCTATTCGTTGAAGGCGACGATGTTGTAAATAAAATTAAAAAAATTTTTTTCATTTAAAAAAAAAATTTATTTACTTAATTAAATAAACACAGGCTAGTTACGTTTGGGAAATAAAAGGGGTTGAGTTTTTACTATAGAGAGTAGTGGGCGAGTCTGAGTTTCAGCGAAAATTGTAGAAATTCAAGAGTATTCTAAATAAATAAGTGGCCGTTGAAGTGGAGAAAGAAACGAAGAGGAGCAGCGATTAGCAGAGTAAGGCAGTTGGGGCAATGACCGAAAAAAAATCAACAAATGAAATTTCTGAAAGTGAAAGTGAAGAACGAGAAAATTAGAAGCCGAATTCCTTGTTTTCGGAAAATTAACAACAAATTTATGACTTTTTAGATTTCGATTTCGATTTTGACAGTGATCATGATCGTGAACAAGAGCCAAAAAATGCCAATTAAATCGAAATTATTAAAAATGAAGTAACAAAGTAAGAGTAATAAATGCCGCTCGAGTAATAAATACCGCTCGATTAAGAGCAGTAAATTTAAGAAAATTATAATCAAAAGTCGAAAAACAAAAATTTTGCCACTACCCCTGACAGTACTTAAAACCAAGGCCAATAACAATCTGGAGATTTCGAAGACCTGTCTGAAGGAAACAACAACTGCTGTCCTCTGCAATTTTAGGAATTTGCAAATGAAGTTAAAATCGTAAATAAAAAGCAGCTCGGCAAAAATTTGCAGGGTTTCTACGACTACAATGCCAAAGATTGGAGCAAAAACAAGGTAATTTTTTTATATTTTTAATTTAATTTAAAGTTCCCTTTTTTTTCACAGAATCAGGGTCAAAACACCTATGGAAGCGCAGCCCTGTTCAAACTGGTGATGTGCCAGTAAACGTACAGAGAAATTGAGTTGGTGGTCGAACTCCCGCATTACGTGTTTTTCGAACAAATTGCGATTGGGTTCAAAATAAACCAGCACAACAACTACCCCGGGCAAACAGAATCCATTCCGTCGACGGTGTTTCTCGAGGTCGCTGAATCCTTCTCCGTTTTCCAAGAAGATGATAATGAAGCAAACAGCGGAGAAGGTTCTGCTAATCAGTAACAGAACAAAGGATTTTAACTGCTGGGCGCCATGGAAATGCTGACTCAAGACTATACTCTTCTGCGAAAACAGAACTACGTTTTCCAACTGTAATAGCAGGATCTGCAATCCCGAAAACTGCCCTTCGAAACCTCGTTCTACAACCGCAGAGTCAAATACCTGAAATTCCGAATGCGTCGCCCCGTGCAGAAAGTCTTCCAAGTGAACTTCGACGCACCTCTGCAAGAAAGAACCGTCGCCTTCAATTTCCACTTCCTGTCTGTGATGGGGTACCCCTTTTGCAAAACAAACAAAATTTTTATTATTTAATATTCTTTTTTTTAACTAATAGATACCGCGCGGATAAAGTGTTTTAGACACAAAAGGTCTTTTTGGAAAAACTGGTCTACACATAGGATGACACTTCTGCGAAAATCTTGACGAATGTCTGTTGTCAGCAACACACGAACACTCTGAAGCTGATCGCCAACGATTAGCGCATCATTCGCATGTTGCTCGGCAGTTTCGATTCCTTCGTCGCCAACATTTACTCTCGCTTCGTAAGTTTAGACTATTTATATATATTTTTTTTGGTTTGCAAATTTATTAACCAATCAATAAATAAAAAGATGGAACACGCAGAAAATATCACTTCTCTCATCGTTAACATCGTGAAACACAGCAGCCAAAACAATAGCGGTGACTTCGCTGATAAAGTTTTCGATTTGTTTTTCGAAAGGCCACTGTCCGCAAGCAATGCCAAAATGCTCGTAGAGCTGATCCTTTGCAGTACTTGTGGTGGAGGAAGTCAAAATGAATAGTAGGGGGAAATTAAGACGGCCGAAAATAAGGTGGCGCGGCTGTTTTCGAAATTCGTAATTGAAAATAATAAAGATAAAGAAGGTGGAGAAGACGTCTAAAGGATACTTCCCTACGTGGAGGCAATTCAAATTCTGCTATAATTGATGGCTGAAAATGCGGTGGAGATCGAATTTTCTTATCCGATTTCATTCGAATTGTGCAGGAAAATCATAGAAGATGCTTCTAATTTCGGCCATTTTTCGCAGCGCTAGGTCTTCCTAAAACTGTTGGTGACTCTCCTTTCTCTGCAGAGTTTAAAAATCAAAAAAAAAATAGCGAAAATTGTAGCACTGGTAGTGATGAATTGAAGTTTGAAGTTTTGAATTATTTATTCACTAATTTGCATACCTGCTTCTAAGAAAAAAGTTCAGTTGTTGATAAAGAATTACAATCTCAATGTAGCAGTCTCCAATCACTTAAAGTCCAACTTGAAGTCTTCACTCCTCTGGCGATCAGCAGCGGGGCAACTCTTCACTGGCTTCTGGACAACGAAAAGTCCAGATTTGACAGCATTTTATAAATGATGCAGCACTTATTTGCACTTAATGGAAGTTATTATGAGAATGATTTTGAAAGTAACAACGCTATAAAAATTAATAGTGTAGAAGAAGAGGAAAAAAAATAACTTCTGTCTGAAATACAATACGAAATTCTATTTTTCGTTATCTGCGTTGTGAAAAAGGCAATTCATCAAAATTTAAACCAAAACAATATCCCCCATCAAGAAGCTTTCTTTTAATTGCTGGAATTGATAAAGGAAGAATAAAAGGTAATATAAATAAATTCATTACTAAATTATATAATCGATTATTAGTTTATTGATTATTATAGAACTCAACTACTACCACTACCTTGTCTAGCAATACCAGCTCCGTGCTTAAAAGGCAATTTGTAAATGCTGCACACCCCATTCTGCCTCTTTTAACGGAGTGGGGTAGAATTCTCTCTTCCTACGGCTCAGAAAGTGTTATAGAAAAAATAAGCTAACTACTGGTTTAAGACTTTAGCAAAGTAAATTTTTTAATAATAATAATGATTTTGTTTTTATAACTTAACAATGTATAGGTTCAGCAAACAAGAGACAAAAAATACTTAACGAAATTCATTTTGCCGATTTTGAAACAACAAAAGCTGCAACAAAAATAATAGCAACAGCAGCAATTAATGGCTCAAATTTGTCTGCACCCATATAGCTCTAAGGATTAAAGACTTATTTTGGAAGACACGGTTATTTCAGTAAAAATTTTTTAATTTTTTTTTTTTTTCATTAGAAAAATTATTATTATCACCATAATAGGCGGAATTTAGTAGCAGCAACAAAAGATAGCAGCAAATAAGAAAAATTGCAACCGGCGGCCAACAGCAGCAATAATAATAAGAAGAAGAAGCAGGAGATAATACGGGAAGTCAAAAGATTTCAGATTCCGAAATTCAAAAAATTTTAAAAGGATCCCCGCCTTTCGAAACCCTATCCTCAGAGATAGTATCTGAGGCGCAAAAATAGACATTAGTAAGGAAATTTACATTTTTTTAAAAAAAAAAAATTTAAAAATTAAAAATTAAAAATTTTTTTATCACTCAAACAAGCTCACTGAAATCAGGACAAACTCAAACAATTCAACCTTTGGTTCCAAGCTTTAGAAGGGTGTTTTCAAGAAAGTTTACTCTTCTTCGAAGGATCAGGACCCGAAACTGGGGCAAATTTTGGAGAAGAATGTGTTAAAGTAGGCGCCGTATATGGTATTGATGAGTGGATCATTGAGCACGAAAGACAAGGGCCATCTTGACAATAATAAAAAAGTCGTAGTGGGGGCCTTCTGCACGCAAAACAAAGAAACTCAGCAGTAATATGTATTCGATTACAACATACTGAGCAGCGATTTCAAGAACTCCGGCGAAAGTTACTACGACACGCAGGGCTACTTCATCAACTAAAGTAACGACAATTTGGTATTTTGCTACTTCTCGCCCTCGGAGGAGGAGGAGAAAGAAATGCAAGAAGATTAGCAATACGAAGATGATTCCGAAGTTGATAGCTAATATGACTCGACCCTTTCTTCTGACAGCTCAGATTTCACCGATTCTTCTTTAAAACCTAAATAAAAACACTTTTAGTAGTAGTAATAGAATTTCCACTTTAAAAGTAACAGTATTTAATCCTAATTGACGTTACAGGGCTTCCAAAACTCCTTGTTTGCCGTTCATTGCACGGGACTCAGTGGAAACTCGAAGTCGGGAGTGCAGGTGCTTTCTTTCGGTCCGAATGCGCTTAACGTGTCTTTTGGTAGCACGTTTAAATCCAGCATCGACTTCCCTCTGGCCTCCAAACAGGGATTTATCTAATAAATATAAACCAAAACAACTGCAGAAAAATAACAACAACAGCAACAACAAACGGCTGCAGTTTTGCCCGCCCAGGCTAACCTGTTGATTGATAAAATTGAAATCTGGCTGTTCGATTCGAGTCCGCAAAGTCTGCAGAAGTGGAAACAGTAGTAGGAATTGCTGCAAAGAGAATAAGTTTAGAAAAGGTAAAGCAGTTAGGAGTGCACTGAGTATCACAACCTCTTCGCTAACCAATATACATCCTTTTTCAAGAATCCTTTGAAATTCCCGCAGTGTTCTCTTTCCTCTCCCGAATAACTGTTCCGAGTTACAGTAATTAAATTTCATAAAACTTTTTTAGAAATTTTATTTAATTTTTGTTCATTTCTTTTTAATAATTAGCCAATTTACTCGGTGGCTGGACATAAAACACTATCGTTTTTGCTCAAAAATTTTAAATTTCCTGTTGAATTTGTATAGGAATCTGATGTCTAGGAAGATGTTTACGATTTTGAATCGCTTAATTTATTTTTGGTAGATAAAAGCAATGGCTAAAAGAAAAGAATTAAGAAACAAGAGTTAGAAAAAAGCATATTGGAGTTGTGTGGAAATGACAAATAAAGTATTTTAGACTTATAGTTTGACATTTTTAAACTGTTCGAAGTAATTTTTATTTCTTTTTATTTTTATTTAATATGTATTTTATATTGTATTAGATCAGTTAAAAATAGCAAGAAAAAAAGAATATTCTAAAAATATTGACTAATCAAACTAAACCAAACAATACAAAAACAGACAAAATCAATGCGTAAATTCAACTTTAAAATCCAAAATTAACTCCATAAATAGGTCGTTCTGTAGTATTAGACAATATTATTAAATATTATGGTGGTATTCAATCAATGCTCCAATAAACACTATCATAAATAAATGAGAAGTGGTAACATACTTCACAATAGCGAAAATGGAAGAAATATATTCAAGAATTAATTGCGTTTAGTGTTTTAGATGAGTTCTCTACGATTCATTTCGCTGACTAATAAAGTATTGAAATCTTTTTATTAATTTTTACTGGGTTTCCTGATATTTAAGAGGTAATTAAATAAATAAATAAATAAATAAATAAATAAATAAATAAATAAATAAATAAATAAATAAATAAATAAATAAATAAATAAATAAATAAATAAATAAATAAAGACTATTTAAACAAAGGAACTTGATGAAGAGAATGAAGAGTGGGAGGAGGAAGAAGAAGATTCAGAAGAAAATAAAAATAGGAAAAAAAGGATGAATTCAATTAAACAAGAAATGCAGTTTTGGTTGCAGCAAGAAATGAGTGCCACTTAGAAAATTAACTATCATGCATACAAAGTTTTTAAAATATATTCTACTTCCAGTAAATATTGTGGGAATTCTTAAGAGTAATAGAACTAAATTCAAATTCGAGAACTTGCCTTTAGAAAGGGGCTGGTTTAAAACATATTAGAGAGACTTCAATAAATTACGAAGGAGTCTGTACGAAAGAAATTACTGAAAAAACAAAATAGCTAAATATCCCAAGAAAAATCTGAGAAAAATGACAAAAAAAACAACTCAAAATAAAATTAAAGCTCATCTTCTGAAGATTAAGACGACGAAGATTTCATTATAAATTCTATTGACAATGCAGACGACAAACAATAGAATTTCGGTTTAGAAGATAAGGACTCTCTTCATGAGTGGGAAACAGAGGAAGAAGGCAAGAAAAATCAAAAAAAAAGTAATTAAAAGAATAGTAAAAAACAAAAAAAGTAAGGAACTGGTTTCGCTCATTCGGGCCCAGAATTTGACGCCACCATTTTAGTTGAAAAAGACAGCGAAAAGCAGAAGCAGATACTATCTTGTGTGCGCATTTTAATTGCCTATTTCGACTGCAAGCAGGCTGGCTATGAGCCACCTGAGGAAATGGTCGATAATATAATTGAGTCATGTCTGCTTCCTTTACTGGAGAATGCGCTTTTGAATGGGTCACTGGTTGATATGTCGAAAAATGCAGATGTCATGATTTGTTATTACTAATTGCTCGGGAAGCTGGCTTAGTTTCCGAAATTTTTAAGAATTTTTGAGGATTTAGATGCGGCTCATTACGTGCCGAAACAATCTTAAAGCCTTCGCAAATTGCTGACCAAGAACAAGCAGATCGCGTTAAATGCAAATGTAATTTTTGACTAAATAAATGAAGAAAATAAGAGGTTGAAGCAGCAGAAAACCCAAAATATAAATCAATGCTAGCCTTCTAATAATGGCAATCATAATAATAATAACAATGATGATGAAGATATTTATGAAGAAAATTTATATCAATAGTACAATGGAGGCATAAATAGCATGAACGGTTTTGATAATATCTAAGAAGACAATTACATGGACAATCCCGACTTGTACATCGGCGACACCTTTGATGACGGGGGAGTTTACTAAATAAACACTAAATACAACAAGGGATTACTTAATTATGATCATAAATTAACAGTAAGTTGTTTTTTTTTATTTTGTTCATTAAATTATTATTGTTAATTTTTACCTTTAGGAAAAAGACAATAAACAATCACGTAAATTAGTAAAAGTAATTTTGAAAACGTGTGAGATGGTCGATTCTCTGTTTGAAAATAGTGGAAATAATGAGATTGGAGAGCAAAAATTCAAAGAAATATTAAAAAATCCTTCTATTTAGGTATAGTATCAATCACTTTTAGGAGATAAAACTTTAGAATACGTTTCCTTTAAGGTATAACTTTATTCAAAAAAAAAAAAATATATAAATAAACTTTTTAAATAAAATTTAATTTAGTTTTATTTTGTTTTTTTCATATTTTTCTACACATTTTGATTTGTGATTTTATTATTTTTTGAACACATAGTTCATTTTTTTTAGCAAATTAATAATTTATACAAAAAAATGATTCTTTTACTATATATATATAAATTATATATGATTTTCAATCAATTTTTTCGATAAATACATTTTTTATGCATTGATGCTCAAACATCATTCATCAAAAAGGATAAATAAATTCCATAAATTATATGTAAAAAATTAATTCTTAAAATACTTCGCATAACATTATTTTTTTAATAATTTTTTTTTTTAATGAAATAATATATACTAATATATATAACCTCTTAACAAATAAATTAAAATCATAAAAGAAGGATGATGGTTCTTACGACCATCTTTTCTAAAAAGCTAACTCAGTAGGAGCTCGTATTTCGAACGCCCCTCCCCCTCAAATAAAATTGGTTAAATTAGCCACAGAACTTGCTGATTTGTCCAATTCCTTACCATGTGGTACGCACGCAAAATAATTACTTTTAATATAACAAAAAAAAATAATTTAACTATAAAAAAAACTAGATCACACGAATTCGATATTCATTCGTTGCGATTCCGAAAAGGTGGATGTAATGAAAGTAATGATAATGGGATCGGCAGGGACTCCTTACGGACACGGAGCATTCTTATTTGATGTTTATTTCCCAGACGAGTACCCGAAAGTACCTCCTAAAATGCTATTGGCTACGACCGGAGGAGGAAGAGTGCGTTTCAATCCAAATCTGTACAACAATGGAAAAGTATGTCTTTCTTTACTGGGAACTTGGTCTGGACCCCAATGGAATCCACAGGTATCTACTTTCCACCAAGTCTTAATTTCCATTCAGTCTCTGGTAATGGTGGACGACATTTTTTTAACGAGCCCGGCTTCGAAAGTCAGCAGGGTACTCCAGAGGGGGAAAAGAGGAATTAAGCTTATACGAATGTTGTTAGATATTATAATATAAAATATGCCATGATTGATCAAATAAGAAACCCCCCGAAAGGCTTTGAAATCATCTGTAAATGGCACTTTTGGATTAAAAAACAAGAAATCCTAGCCGAATGTGCCAAGTATTCTTTTTTAATTTAATTTAATTTAATTTAATTTAATTGTAATTTTTTTTTAATCAAATCTTAGATGGATCAAAGAATCTCATACCTTGGAAGCTGATTACACTTATGGATAATAGAATAATTGTGAAGAATTCGATAAGGACTATCATAATATGCTAAGGAAAATTATAGAAGAATTAAAAGATGAACTTAATAAACTCCCTGAACCTAATATGGATTAGCTCAATACTAATTTAAAGAAAAGTTAAAACAAAATTGAAAGAAAATAAAAAATAGAAGAAGAGCAGCATTCTAAACAATAAACACAATTGTTAAATTAACAAAAAAAATAAATAAAATCCTCCTATTCTTCCCTTTTAAACTAGAAAGGATAAAGTTTAGAGTAAATTGATGTCACATACAATTAAATAAATCTATAAGATTAACCATTATAGAATACGGATTCATTCTAGAATGATTAAACAAATATTAATAATAAAGAAAAAATAATAGACATATCCGATGAAAAAATCACAGATAGGTATATATATATATGTTCTCTAAAATAATTACATATTGATGATATTAATGTTTTTATGTTGTATAGATGGTCACGATATATAGGAGCTATAGGAATTGATGCCGTTGCCAAATAGTCAAAAAGCAAGGTGTTTTTATCAGGGATAGGGCCTTTAGGAATCGAAATTGCAAAAAACCTGGTTTTAGGAGGTTTAAAGCTGTAAATTTTTGAAACTGATTGTTATTATCAGTATTTTTTATTTAATTTATTTTAAACCCTAGACTAACTATTCATGATTCAAAATGTGTTTCCGAAAGCGACTTAAAAGGCTAATTTTTTTTAGAAAAATCAAATATAGGTTAAAATAGAGCACAGAGTTCTCTATTGAAATTGTAAGCACTTAATTCTTATATGATGGTAAAAGCATAAACAACAGCATTTGAAGTAGAAAGCGAAAAAATAGATGAACAACTAATAAAAGAATTTTAAATTGCAAATTATGACGTTGTAGTAATTACTGAAATGTTCAATAAAAAGCTTTTGTATAAAATTAACGAATTTTGCCACAAAAACTAAATTAAATTCATTAATGCTCAACTTTGTGGAGCATTTGGGAAAATTTTCAATGATTTCGGAGATTCCTTTGAAATTTAAGATAAAACAGGAGCTGAAAGTGTGTCAGTGGTAATAGGAAATATAACAAATGAAGAAAATGGAGTGGTATCTTTGCTTCCCTAAATGAAACATCCTTTTGAAGGTATAAAAGGAACTAATAATTATTTTACATATGATTATTTCTTTGTTTTATTAGATGGAGAATCGATTATAGTTGAAGATGTGGAAGGCATGGATACAATAGATAAAAATAATTGCGTAGACCAAAATGGTGTTCCTCTGTCGACATCTATCAACGGAACCATCCACTAAATCAAAAGCATTAACTCTAACAGTTTTTAAATCGGAGATACAAGAAACTATACCAAATTCGTTCGTAATGGCCATGCTAAAAATTTGAAAAAACCAATGCAAATTCACTTCCGATCACTTCAAAGTATTGAAGAAAGTCGTTTTAGTGATAATAATGAAGAAAATGTTGTAGATTAAAATTTAAAAATACACGATTTCGTCAAAATAGAACATCCACAATTAATGCATATAATTTTTGAATGTCTATTTGCATTTTACGAACAATATCAAACAATTCCTAAAGCTTGGAACTTTGATGATTTACAGAAATTTGTATGCATTGCCTCTAAATATGAAGAAAAAATTGAAAATAAACAGCTCTTTGAGAAATTATTAATTCAATTTGTGTGTACTTGTACAGTTTAATTCCCTCCTCTCGCAGCATTTTTAGGAGGAATTATTTCTCAAGAAGTCATCAAGGCTCTAACGTAGAAGTATGTTCCAATTTAGCAATTCTTTTACACTGACTGTAGTGAAATTTACCCAAAAGATATTCCATTTAAAAATTCAGAAAATGAAGTTGATTATGTACACATATTTACCGCTTATGTAAAAGCTAATAACTTCTTGCCAAAAGATATCGCAAATTGTCCTATAAGAATTTGCTGTGGAGAAAAAACCCTCCAGAAGATAAAAGATGCAAAATTATTTTTAGTCGGGGCCGGAGCCATAGGCTGCGAACTCTTAAAAAATTTTGCGATGTTGGGCGTAGCTTCAGGTATTTACTAAAACATCCTATAATTTAATGATTAAATATATATATATTTGTTCTTCTTTTTTAAGGACTGAAGGGACTAATTAGTGTAACGGACCCGGATCATATCGAAACATCCAATTTAAACAGACAGTTTTTGTTCAGAGAAAAGCATTTGCGAATGCCGAAGTCGGTAACTGCCGCAGCTGTGACTTAGTAAATGAGTCCTGAACTCAAAGGACATATAAGAGCCCACTTGCATAAAATATCGGAAGATACAAAACATATTTTCACAGATCATTTTTTCTAAACTCAAACCGTAATTGTAAATGCTTTAGATAATGTAGCTGCAAGAAATTTTGTTGATAAACAGTGTGTCGATAATAGGAGGCCTCTCTTGGAATCGGGAACTTTAGGACTCAAAGGCCATGTTCAAGTTATTTTGCCCTTTAGAACAGAATCATACAGAAGCTAATAAGATCCTGGAGATAACGATGAAAATGAAATTCCTTATTGGTAAAATATAAATGAGAATTATGATTTAATTCTATATTTATATATAACTTAATAGCACCTTAAAAATGTTCCCGGAAGAAACAATTCACTGTGTAGAGTGGGCCAGAGATAAATTCAGTAAACTGTTTACTTTCAAAGCGAAATAAACTCTTAAGGTAATGAGTTGGAGTTCTGAATTTGTTCCAACAGGTAAATAGCTAATTTTAAAATAATTTATTTTTTTAATTAATTTATTTATTTAAAAATTTTGAAAAGATAATTCCGAAGTTAAATCTTTGAGAGTAACAGTTAAAATGCTGCAAAATAGACCTTTGTCTTTTGAATAGTGCGTTAAAATGGCTGTATTCAAATTTTATAAGTACTTCCGCAACGATATTTCTTAACTACTTCATGCTTATCCTCCTGATACTAAAACCAAAGATGGGGAGCCATTTTGGAAACTTCCCAAAAGATCTCCTGTTGCCATATAAATTTTGGACCCTAAAAATAAATTGCATTGTGAATTTATAACAGTTTTTGCTGTTTTATTAGCGCAAGTTTATCAATTAATCGATTACCCCTAGAATTTCAGAAATCCAGAAGTTTAGTTAAATATTGCTTTAAATGCATGTTCAGAAATTAAAGTACCACTTTTTTAACCAAACACAAATAAATCTGGAAAAATATCTCAATAAGTTAATACAGAAACTCAATAAAATGAAGATTTATAGTAAAATGAATCTATCGAAGACAAAAAAGAAGAATAAAAATAGATTTAAAATGATTATAAACAAACAGACGAGTAAGACAAAAATTTAATGGAAACATTTATGTAATTAAAATAAGATTTAGCGGATGATATGAAAAATAAAAAATTTGATCAAATTTGCAATCCCTTGGATTTCGAAAAAGTATTATAAGATTTAAATATTAAAATTTAAACAATTTTTAAAATAAAAAATATATTTTTAAGGATAATGATGTCAATGGTCACATTGACTTGATTTATTGCTTGACTAACTTGAGAAGTGCTAACTATAAATTAGAGTAAATGGAAAAAATTCAAGTTAAATTGAAAGCAGGAAGAATAGTTCCAGCACTTGCCACCACTACAGCTGCCATTGCAGGCTTGTAATCTATTGAGTTAGTGAAAATATTATAAGAAGAAAACATAAATAAGCAAAAAGATCAATAAAATCAATCCCTTTAATAATTTAAAAATGCATTTCTAAACATGGCTGTTCCCTCTTTATAACTCGTAGAACCAGCTCCTCCTAAGAAAATTCCTTTGATAAGTAGCTCTCAGAACAAAAATAATATTGTATTTTCTCTTTGGGATAGATGGGAAATAAAAATTCCTAATGTTACAATTTAAGTATAGTTTTATTCATAGCATTTAATTAAATAATTTATATTTTAAATTATATGTATAGGATATGATTGAATATTGCAGAAAAGAATATGGAATTATTGCATAAAACATATTTTATAATTAGAAATTATTATATAGCTTAACAGTTAAGGACTTATCAACAAATCTAAAAGAAAAATTAAGAAATTTAGTTGATAACAATGTAAATTTACACTTTTTAATAATTTTTAATTCATTAATTTATTTTTCTCGTGTTTAAATTTTAGTAGGAAAATTTCATTGATTTGATAATAATATTTATTGAAGAATAATCATAACAATAAATAGAACAGACCCCTGATATCAGGGTGTATCTTTATAATGACTGATAAATAAATAAATTTAAATTATTAACATACAATAATTTAAAAAATTTTACTTTTTATATTCTAAAAATGAAAAAATTTAATATTAAAATAAGTTCAAATTTATATTTCACCAATCTCATAAACATTTATAAAAATACTTTTAAATTATTAATATTCATTAATTTATAATCAATAACTATATCATTTAAAAGGCATTTGTTCAATACAAGTATCTGGTGAAGTAAAGACAACTTATCTATTAGCATAATCTTTATTTTCAAATAGTGTGAATTTATAGTTTTAAGGAACCTTAAATTAAAAAATCATTTAATAAACAAATAAAAAAGAAAAATACTATATATATACATAAACAGATTTAATATTCATAGGTTTAAGGGCAGGAGTATCGGAGCAAATTTCTTAATTTTCTCCCTAAAAGCTGCACTCACTATATACAGTTGCGCATTCTTAACTTTTACAAAAATCCGAATAGTGTGTGCAGAGCTATTAATTATTTATGCAATTACTTTCACATGATTTTGTCAAACATTCAATTTCTTCGACATTCAAAATTCTTGGGAAAATTTATAAATTATCGATCATTCCTTTTAACAAAGCATCATGACCCCAGTTTGATTTTCCAACATAGTTTTAGTTTCTGAGCACTCTGGGAACGAAATCTTTATTATTATCAGTTTATGACCCCAATTTTTTACCATTCATATATGTAGTTATTTCTCCTCTTCCAAAGAGAACGGCAATATGAACCCATTTACCCCACTGTACAACTATAAATATTAAATCATAAAAAATTAGTTTAAATAAAAATATTATTTTTATTAATACTCCCATTAGTTTGCTATTTTAATTCTCCATTTTTGAAATTCACATAAACAACGAGATTATTACTAGTTGACTAAGTAGCAATAAGTACATTATAATTATCTTGTCCGTTTCCAAAGTCAATAATTCTTTGCCAATTATTACCAGAATCCCATTTAGCCCAAAATGATACACTAAAAGGACCTCCCAAAGTCTATTTCATAGAATAAAATTAATAATTTCATCAAATTTATTTTTAAATTGTTACCATATCATTAAACTATCGGAACCCATTTCCATTGAAAGTAACGGCAGATTTAGAAACTGGACCTGCTCCTCCCTCTTAAGTCCCTTTATTGTATGAGTCTTTCATATTATAAATTTGATCAGTAGGGATAATACACTACCCTTACACAATTTATGCTAAATTATAAAAATAATATAAAGTTAGACTACTTCACATATAATCTTATTTTATTTACGTTTAGCTTCACATTTTTTAGATTAAATCCTACATTGGTTCCAACAAGTGTTATCACATAAATCCGCCGCACATTCTATTTCTTATTATGACAATTCCCTTTCATAAATAGACAAATCATCAATTTTTCCTTTGAAGAATTAATCATGACTATATAAATAATAATAATTTACCCATAATTAAAATATATTAATTTATTTTTTTACCCCCAATGACTTTTAGCTATATATGAAAATTTCCTTTTAATTCGCTTTATGGATTAATTTCCATTTTAAACTATAGATTATCTATAAAAAAAAGTAATAGATATTTAATAATTATTAGTTGATATAAATAATTTTAATATTACATCTATCCATCTATATAAAGACTCATTGAAGCTTTACTATTAATTACAAATGCATAGTGATGCCATTCATTTAATATAAATTCTATAAAATAATGAGTTATAATAAAGGAATACTATTAATTATAATAAAACTAATAAATAATTAATATTATATTATTAGTACGATCATTCTTTATGACATTTGCAGCAAATTGGTTTCCTTTAAAACTTTCATATCTAAAATTATTGCTTTTTCCTTCATTGGCAATTATAATATTATCAGAGTTTTCCCCATTTCCCTAAATAATTTTTTTTAGAATAATTTTTAATTATTTTTTTAATTATCATTTTACAAAATCTATAATTCTAGACCAATGGTTGAATGCTTCATCTATTTAATTTTTAATGATTAGAATACTTTTAATTAAAAGAATTTTTAAAAGTTATAAATTTACATGCAGCCCAGTACGTAATAGTTAGAGGATATTATAATTCCTAAAAATTTAATACAATATTAATTAAAACTTTTGTGTAAATTTAAAACCATACTGTAGTTCCGAAGTCCATGTACTGTCCATTTCCATCAAAAGAATAGGCTGTTTTACTAACTACTCCATCTACAACTTATGCCCCAAAATTTTTAGCAAAACTTATATGATGCTTATAATCATTTGGAACTTGCAAACATCTATATCGTTATTATGATGTTCCTAAATAAATTTTACTTTACTTCTCAGTTTAAAAAAAGGTAATATAAATTTATATGAATTATTGTATACCTATATCTATTAGAGAAATAATTAATATTATGGTCAAAACTTTCATGGCTGGTTTTAAAATGATTTTTATTATGTTAATATTTGAGGTTATTTTTTCTTCTTATAAATTATTTCGTTTTTATGAATGCAACTATTTGATATTATGTATATTAGTTTATAAACTTAAATAATAATAAGAATTCTATCCGTTTTTTAATCAATTATAATCATTTAATAAAGACAACTAATATAATAACTAAATATTCAGTTAAAAAAAGCGTACTTTTAATTAAACAAAAACGGAATAAATATAAATATCAAAATAACATTTATAGAAAAAATGAAAATTGTCAAAAAATTAGCAATAATAGGGCTTATATTATTTTAATCAAGTGCAATCATTGAAGGTAAAAATTAAAAAATGTCAGATTAATAATTACTTGAAGTATTTCTTTTTATATTCTTATAAAGTAAATTGATTATTAAATTTTATTTAGGAGAAAAAAGTAAGGAACAATGGGACCAATATTATGAGCAATTAGACAGGTAGAATTCTCTTAGATTAGCTGAAATGAAAGAAAAGATTAGAAGAAATCACCATAAAAATCCTCCTGAACTATAAGAATAAAATATCTTGCTTGATTATGAGATGGATTAAGATGATGGTACAGTTGAATTAGATGAATCTTAAAATATATATGCTAAAGAATTGCTTAGTGTTTCATCTGAAACACACGCCGATTAGCAAGACTGTAGCAAATTAAATAATATGAGGATTCCTGCTTTTTCTCAGCAAATAGATATAGGTAATTCTCTTTTTATAATTAGATATTAATAAATATTTAAATTAACAAAGCGTTATTAAAATTATAATAAATTTTTATTATAGGTGAATTGTATGATGCTACAAACAATATACTTCACATTGGAGAAAGACTTTGGGTTTCTGATCCAGAAAAATCGAATGCTAAAATTATCTCTTAAGACTTTCCCAGATCTTAATATAGATTTTATACAGAAAATACTTTTGTTGACAAATTGAAAAATATGGACATTTAGGGAGAAATTTAGTGCACATTAATGGTACTTTATACTACTTAGAAAACTAACATTAATTTATTTTGTTAAATAGGCCGGGAAACTATAAATCAAAGGAAGTGCTCAGTTCCTTAATAATGAGAAATAAACCTCATAAGTAGAAAGGGCAATATTAGAATTTTAAATGAGCACCTATTAAGAAAAAGTCTAGGATTTCTCTTCTATTGCTTACTTAAATGATTAATTCGCTAGAAAGGATGTGACTCATGTTGTTTCAGGAATTGAATGGGGTGGTGTAGCAAGAGTAATTGTTGATTATAGAAGATCTGACTCTGAAGACAAGAATTTAATTCGTGGTAGACTTGAAGCTTCCATGAGAACGATTTTAACCCAAATCTCTGGATCTGTAAATAATTTAATAAAAATTATTTTCATTATATTTATAGCGTTTAATCCTATTAAACTTATCTAATATATAGATTTAAGTTGATTTATCTGAAGAAGAAAAAAAAATGCAAAATAGCTTTTCAATTACCACCATTGCTGATATTATAACAGATGGGACTCTTCCTACTTCAATGAAAGAAGCTATTGATTTTATGAAGATCATTCCTAGTAAAATTCTGAAACATAATAATGGAAAAGGGAAAATTCAATTTATTACATTAACTCCATTATGTCTGGTTAAAGAAAATATCCCAAAAATGAGTCTTGCATTGGGAGGATTTTACTAAGAAGTTAAAGCTAACATTTTATTATAATTAATCAGAGAATTTAAAGAGCTTGATGAAACTAGTTTGAATTTAAAAAAACTAAAAGAAGATCTGTAAACAGCACCTTAGCTAATGGTTGGATAGAGTGTAATGGACAAATATGATTAGGTAGAATAAGGATTTGAAAGATTTACTGTTGACAAAAGAGACTTGATCAAAAATATTCTGATTTAATTTAAGAAAGGGAATGATGCTGCTGCTAATTAAATTGTCGCCGATTTAAACAAGTATAAGTAAGATTCTCCCTACAATAATCCTAATACCATTAGATTCATCTCAGATTAAAATGTTCAGTTGAGTAAAAAATTATATAATTTTTTATCCCTTTTATGCATAATAATAAATTTTTCTAAATATTAAAATAGCTAAAAGAATCAATGTAGTTGCTAGTTTATAACTAAGAAAACCTTTCGCCCGAGTTGTTACTTCTGATTTTGTAAAAGAGTAGGGAGATGTTTCTAGAAGCAAAGTTGTTCTTTACTATACAGTCCCAAAGGTAGATGCACCCGATGCTAATTTTTAATTTTTCACCTAACTTATGGAGTATTATACCCCGACTGATACTGATTACTTTATTATTCTATTCGATTTACTCTCCTAATACAATAAGAAAAATGGATAGTCATTCATTGAAAAATACGAGTAAATAAATTTAAAATATATATATATTAAATAATTATATTTGTAAAGACCTGCCGGAAGATTTAGAAAATATCTCAATTTAGTTAGTGATGATTATTTAAAATACAGTTTACATGATGTAGCCGTAATTATCAATCCCTTAGAATTAGATCCAGTTAAAAAATTACTCTATATTGGAACTTTGGACTAAAAAGAAAATAGGAGTGGACTTGGAAAACTCTATTAAAACGGAGCATAGGCTTAAAATGACTTATTACAAGGAAATCATATTTCCTTGGCAAAATAATTAATATATTCAGGAAGCTGGGCTAATGACTTAGTAAAATGTCATTTTATTTGTTTATAAAATATTTTTATTTCATTTATTTTAAAAATAGTTCAATGGAGAAGGAATAATATATGAAAATGGAGTATAATCTTGTGCTGGAAAATTTTCTGCTGGTAACACTAGTGGATTTATAGAATGTATTAATAATTTCGGAAGATACAATGGAGAACTAAATGAAAGAGGTTAAAGACATGGATATGGTTCTTCAGTTGATGACCCAATTAATTAACCTAGTATTTCGTAAATTTGACCAATATTTATGATTTTTTATTTAGATAATTTTATATTTCGTAAAAAATTAAATTGATAGATGTGGAGGAGTATGGGAAAATAATATGAGAATTGCAAAAGTTAAATGTTGGGACGACAAAGGAAAGGTAATGCCAACCTACTCTGCAAAGCTATAAAGACTTCCTGGTAAACTTTTCCTGAGAAAAAGAACAGATATAGCTCATCCAAAAGATCCCCAATTAGAAGAATATATGAAAAATTAATAGCCTGTTGAGGGTTATGATATGGAAGAATTTAATAAAATGTGTTAAGAATTGGAAAGAAATACATTATAAACCAATCTTTAAGATGAATAAAACCTAATTAATGTAGAGTCTAAAAAAAGGAATAAGATACAATGACTGCAGATGAAAATAACACCTATCAATAATAACAAAATGACTCTGATTCCATGAATGTTGATTCTTAAACATTTTCCAATAACTATGAAGAATAAAAAGAAGATTCTTAATTGATAGAATAAGAAAAAATGAAAAATAGATAAATAAGAGAAAGAACTTAAATGAGAAGAATCAAATGATTAATACATTTTTATTAATATGAAAGAATATACAAAAATAATATAATTTTAAGTAGAAATATATTTTTATTCATTTTAGAAGCAATTAAATATTTCTTTTTATGTTGAAATAATAATTGTTGTATTTTTTACATTAATCTTACCGTATGTAAATGAAAAAGAATATATTATATTTATTTTAAGAGTTATAATTATTTCTAAACTATAAAAAAACAAATTACAAATAAAGAATATTTGGTTTTAAAAATTTTTCATTTTTAAAGCACAATTTTGATTTATATGATTCTAATTCTAATTTTTTCAATTGATTAAGTTATTAAAGAATTAATTTATTATATTTTTTTTTATCGCTTTTATTAAAATTATATTTAATCTATAACTTATTCTATGATTATATTATGAAAAAATATATTCTATAGTCATAAGATATAGATCTATATATCTTAAAAAATACTATTAGTATATTTTTTATAATTCCATATATAGCAAAATCAACAAAAAATTTTTCAGATTATGTTATATATATAATTAATAAATTGTATTGATTTTTCAAGGTAGTCTAATAGTTTTCAACATTTGAGACTATTTGTTAACAATTGATTCGATTGTTTAAATATTAATTAAGTGATAACCCTTTTATATAATACATTAGATCAAATACTATGCAATAATTTAAAAAATTAGCTTAAATTCTCAACAATTAATAATAAAATTAAACAATTGCATACAATTTTAAATTATTAAGAAAATAGCGCTAAATTTGAAATAAATTAATTACGAAATTTTTTTGTAACTTTGCTATACTTTATTTTTCCATATTTTTTATTTAAAAATGCTATTCCTTTATAAAGTCTAAATAATATTATGCATCAATGTAATTAGAAAATCTTCTAACGAGATATTAATATAACTATGAATACTTATGATATAGTTAGAAAAATTATTCATATGTCTATTCTTTGCTATTTTTCTATAAATATTAAAATGAAATTTTGTAAAATCTATGTAAATATTATATATTAAAATTATTAAAAAATATTAAATTATTATTTTAAAGAATCAATAAATTATATAACTATGTTTTTAAACATATAGTTTGTTTTTTTAAGAAAATTTATAATTTAAAAAAAATTATTATTTGTTTGAATATATAAACTATATATATGATTTTCAATCCATTTTTTTGAAAAATAAATTTTTTAATGTATTGGTACTAAAATTTCATTTATCAAAAAGGATAGATATAAAGATAAATTAAAATCATATAATTTATACACCAAAATTAATTTTTAAATGATTATGATAGCATTTTTTTTTATCGAAAGTGATATTTATGAACCAGGGCAAATAAAATCCTAACAATAACAATGTACAGGGGCAATTATCTCCTTAATAATCATAGCCTTAATTTAGCAACTACTTGTAATAAGATAAAAGAAGCTTTGATAATAGTTTAAATATTTATAATATATTCTTATTTATTTATTATTAAAAAAATATTATAACAGTTTATTATTAGGTTTTTATATGTAATAATATTATGTTATTAGAATCTTAATTCATAAAAAATTTATAAATCTATATAATAAATTAGAACTTTCCATAATTAATAAATAAAATTCCTTAATGAAGTTAAAGATAAATAAATTCTATTGTTCTATTAGTTTATAAAAATAAATTAGAATTCTATTCGTTTCTAAAAATAAATTAAGAATGTTTTATACAAATATAAATGATTATAAAAATTTATTATTATAATCAATTTTTAATTTTATTTATAGTAATTATAGAATACAGTTATTTCTATTTAAATATGTCCATATTATAGATACAAAATTTAAAAATAAACTATAAAACTTTATAAAATTGATCTAATATATTGAAACAGGCTGTCACATAAAATCAAAATCAACCTAAGCTAACAAATTTAACGTTACTTCTATAAATAATGTATAATATAAGGAATTAAATCAGTAAATAAAAAGCTAAATAATAAACTTCAATAATAATAATAATTATTATTTCAACAAATATTATAAAAATATACGAAATTAATCTGGATTCTAAGATACTTTAGGATAAAAAAGAAATATAAATTAAAAAAGTCATTTAAAGAATTTAAATTTAATTTATAATATAAAAAAGTAATATATTATTAGAATTATATAAATTAAATTAAAAGATATAATTCTAATTCAATAAAACTTTCTTTTTTTTTTAAATGATCTTATTGTAATTATTAATTATATTATAAATTAGCATATAAAAAATTGTTAAATTTAATACCTGTAGAATATAAAAATTTTTAAACCTACCCCGAATAAATTTTTAAAAAGTAATACATAATTTAATATTAATTTCTTTTAATATATTTAATTTTTATTTAATACTTTATTAGCAATACATGATAATAACTATAGAGAAGTTTATATTATAAGGCTAATAGTTTTATATTGGTTTAAAATAAATATATTTTTATAACTATTTTAGAGAATATATTATAGTTATTTTCTAATTCTATAATTTAATTTTATATAGTTTAGAATTTAGAATTTTAATTATATAAATAAATTAGACGATAAAATAATAGATAATTAAATTATAATAAAAAAACAAATTAATTAAAAAAAATGAATAAGTAATATTTTCATATTAAGTAAATAACTTGGTTAGTTTATCTAACATTCTTATCTATTTGTTAATTTACAATTCCATCTCTTTACCCTCTCTAAATTCCTGACTATGTGGAGACTATGTCCTATTATCTTTTGTTTGGTATTTATAATTACTTAATTATTTGCTTTAGTTATCTTTTATTTCATATTGGAATAGAAAAAATTGGAAATTAAGTATATGGTAATGTGACTCATATTAAAAATTAAGGAGTTGTAGAAATGTCTACAAATACTACGAATAATAGCGAAGATTCATATTTTACAACACATTATATCCCAGAAGCTGTTACTAGTCACAGTCTATTGGCCTGGGTTAAAGTAAATGATCTTAATTAAAATGGTGGAGGAGTTATTTCTATATAAAGGAATGATACTAATGAATATCATGGTATTTCTTATGAAGATAAATATTTTAAAATTACATCAACATAAAATAAAAGGTATACTAATTATAGCAAAATAAACAAAAAATTTTTCAAATTATGTTATATATATAATTAATAAATTGAATTGATTTTTCAAGGTAGTCCAATAGTTTTCAACATTTGAATCTATTTGTTAACAATTGATTCGATTATTTAATAATTAATTAAATGATAACCCCTTTATATAATACATTAAATCAAATATTATGTAATAATTTAAAATAATTAGCTTGAATTCTCAGCTATTAATAATAAAATTAAACAATTGCACACAATTTTATATTATTAAGAAAATAGAGCCAAATTTGAAATAAATTTGAAATAAATTAATTACAAAATTTTTTTTGTAACTTTACTATAAAACAATTTTATATATAATAATAATAAATATTATATTTATAAAAACAGAAATGGACCAGATGGAGGATGCAAAACATTTTTATAAGAAACAGAAGCGGATTAAAAATATGTATTTTTGGCACTGACTGTTGAAGAAGTGGGTACTGAATAAAAATTTACTTTTTATAGAAATGGAAAATAACAATGCTAATACACTGTGAATACTAGTACCTATACAAATAAATTTTTATCGGGAACATCTTAAGTTGTTTGTGGAAAAAAAATACAGTGGGGTGCTAAACTAATTGTAATTTCCGCGGAAAGTATAATGAAGTTTAAATATTTAAAAAAGCCTTAACATAGAACCAAATAGCTTAGATCTAAAATTTAATTACAAGTATAATGGTATTAATAATATTAACAACTTTTTTATATTCATAAAAATTATATTAGTATGCTATAATGAATGTGAGAGCTGTACCTAAAATTATGGTTGTACTTTGTGTAAAGACTAGAGTAAACTACCACCTGATTGTACACATGATAAAAATGCATATTATGTATCTTATCTAAATCCTAACACATATTAAGCTATCTACAAGAGTACTATAAATATATAAACTTAAATAAAAAATATAAAATATAAATTAAAATTAGGTAATACAGGATAATGCACTAAAGCAGCTGATTTGATATTATCTATAAATAGCTATAATTAATTTAATGGCAATGTTTAATCTTCTAGAGGTCCCTTTAGTGTGTTATAAAATAGCGCAAAAAGTTTTAATGGACAACCTAATTCTTATTTGTAATCTCCTTAGCAAACTATATTTGGAGAATTATCAATTTCTTTTTGGGCTAAATTTGATGATTTCAAACATAATTCAAGAATATTTGATATGAGGTCATCAAGTAACACAGATGGAATAAATATGGGAAACTAAGAAAAAAGCTAATATATGCTATTTTAATAATAAGGGAAGAAGAATTTTAAATCTCTCGATGGTAAAAAAATTAAATAACACAAATTTATAAATATAATAATAAATGTTTAAAAAAAGCTATTTAGAAAGGCGTATGGGAACATTGGGTTTTTACAATTGATAGTAGTGGATAAGGAAACTTTTATAAAAATTCAATTAAAACAGAGATGATAGGTAGCACAGATAATTAACCTATTGATAGCAAAGTAAGGGAAAATTCTTATATAGGAAAATCCACAGATATCACAGATGAAAATTTTGTTGGATAAATTGAGGAGTTTCGAATTTATAATAGAATCTTGAGTTAAGATGAAATAAAATGTCTAGCAGATGTATATGCTTGTAATCAAATTTCATTTAAATAATAAATTTAATATATATAATTTGTTTTTATTTTTCTTATTAAATAAATAAATAAAAAAATTAGATGATAAAAATTGTAGTTATAAATGTGGATAATGTGATGGAAATAATAACTGCATTACATGCTCTGATATAAACAGAGAAATATCTAATGGATGTGAATGTAAGTCTGGCTATGTCGATGATGAAAATTTAAATACAAAATGCGTAGGTATATGTTCAATATTTTTATAATTTTTTGGAAAAATATATAGAAAAATAACATTATATTTTAATAAATTTAAGAGGGTAAAACATGTGAAATTCCTAGGGATCATGTATTAGAAGGAACTGAAGCAACAAACTATGGAACAACATCTGGTCCAGGAATATTTAGTAATTCAACTACTGCAATGTATTTTGATGGAGAGAATTAATATAGAGATTTTGGATAAACAGTAAATTATATAATAAAATTTGAATTAATTTTAATATAATAATAGACTATAGGTGATGAATTTACTGTTTCATTTTGGGTAAGATATAAATCCCATAGGTTTTTTTCTAGAATAATAGATATTGGAAATGGAGAAAGAAATTAGAATATACTTATTTCATCAATGGATAGATATAAAGAGAATGATTTTGTTGTACACATTTATAATACTACATTAGTAAATTATACACATTAGATAAGTCCATGTAATTATAAAGAATTCTATATAAAATGTTATTAATATTCATAAAAAATAGCAATTAAGTTGAATAAATGGTATTAAGTTAGTGTAGTATTTAAAAATACTTAATAAATAGAAATATATTAAAATGGAATATATAGTAATACAGATTTATAAGCTCCAATTCCAATATAAGATAATATACCAAAAATATAAAGAAATATGTCATATATAGGAAAAAGTAATTGGATTGCCGACAAATATTTCCATGGAGAGATAGATTATTTTAGAATATATGATAGAAGTTTAAGTAAGGAAGAAATAAAGTGTATGTCATAGAAATAAAACTGTAATTATATAATTATAATTATAGAAGTAATTAATAATATAATAATATAGACTGTGCTAGATAATGTATGCATTGTGAATAAAATACAGATACTTGTACAAGTAAATTTGTTAAAAATTAAATAAAATTTCTCAATTACGAAATATATTATAAATTAATTTAAAATAGAATGTAAAGGATAAAATAGATAATTAAATAATTAATGTTAATGTGATAAAAATGAATATTATGATGACGGAATATAAGATGATTGTATAAAATATACCAGAATGGCCTTATGTGAACAAATTATTAATGAAATAATAGTAAATAATAAATCCCATAGTATAAATTATAATTGAATATTAATTTTGTTAAAAAAGGTTCAATAAATTAATAGAAATAATATATAAGGGGCTATTTTTGATTTTATCTAGTCTGATGTAGATAAAATATTATAAAGAACAGATTGGGACGGATAAGAATTTGATTTATTAAATATTAATAGAAAAGAAGTGAAAAAAACAATTATATACAGGAAAACTAATGGAGTATCATATGGATAATTAAGTGATGGTACATTAAAAAGATATTATTCAATTAATGATAAAATAAGGTAATTTAATAAAATAACTATATGAACTATTATATTAAACAAAAAATTAATATAGCTTTATGAATCAACATGGATGTATTAAGTGTTAAAATGGATATTATGCAACTTTAGTTGGATAATGTGAATTATGTAATAATAACTGCATAACTTGTAAAAATTCAGCATCATAATGTGAATCTTGTGTTGATGGTAAATATGTTGATAGTATTGATAAAACATGTAAACATTGTGATAGCACGAAATGTGCCACTTGCAATTCTTTCCTTCAATGTATAGTTTAGTGTAATCCTTCTTGTTTCACTTGCGGAGTTGACACTAAATGCTTAACCTGTATTTCTTCTAGATATTTGAATGCTGGTAAAGATTGCATAGATTGTAATAACAACTGTTTGACCTGCGAAACATCACCAACTAACTGTTTTTCTTGCGGAAATAAAATGTTTTTAATCAATAATACATGCCAAGATTGTAACATTAATTGTAAAAGTTGTGAAAATAATCCAACTAATTGCACCACTTGTGAAAATGATGAATATCTTGATAGTATTGATAAAACATGTAAAAAATGTGATAATACAAAGTGTGCCACGTGCACTTCTTTCAGTCAATGTACAGTTTAGTGTAATCCTTCTTGTGTTACTTGCGGAGTTGACACTAAATGCTTAACCTGTATTTCTTCCAGATATTTGAATGCTGGTAAAGATTGCATAGATTGTAATAACGACTGTTTGACCTGCGAAACATCACCAACTAACTGTCTTTCTTGTGGAAATAACAAATTTTTAATCAATAATACATGCCAAGATTGTGACATAAATTGTAAAAGTTGTGAAAATACAAGAACTAATTGCACCACTTGTTAAAATGATGAATATCTCGATAATAATGATAAAAAATGTAAAAAGTGTGATAATACAAAGTGTGCCACGTGTACTTCTTTCAATCAATGTATAGTTTAGTGTAATCCCTCTTGTGTTACTTGCGGAGTTGACACTAAATGCTTAACCTGTATTTCTTCCAGATATTTGAATGCTGGTAAAGATTGCATAGATTGTAATAACAACTGTTTGACCTGCGAAACATCACCAACTAACTGTCTTTCTTGTGGAAATAACAAATTTTTAATCAATAATACATGCCAAGATTGTGACATAAATTGTAAAAGTTGTGAAAATACAAGAACTAATTGCACCACTTGTTAAAATGATGAATATCTCGATAATAATGATAAAAAATGTAAAAAGTGTGATAATACAAAGTGTGCCACGTGTACTTCTTTCAGTCAATGTACAGTTTAGTGTAATCCTTCTTGTGTTACTTGTGGAGTTGACACTAAATGCTTAACCTGTATTTCTTCTAGATATTTGAATGCTGGTAAAGATTGCATAGATTGTAATAACAACTGTTTGACCTGCGAAGCATCGCCAACTAACTGTCTTTCGTGTGGAAATAACAAATTTTTAATCAATAATACATGCCAAGATTGTAACATTAATTGTAAAAGTTGTGAAAATACACCAACTAATTGCACCACTTGTTAAAATGATGAATATCTTGATAATAATGATAAAAAATGTAAAAAGTGTGATAATACGAAGTGTGCCACGTGCACTTCTTTCAGTCAATGTACAGTTTAATGTAATCCTTCTTGTCTCACTTGCGGAGTTGACACTAAATGCCTAACCTGTATTTCTTCCAGATATTTGAATGCTGGTAAAGATTGCATAGATTGTAATAACAACTGTTTGACCTGCGAAGCATCGCCAACTAACTGTCTTTCGTGTGGAAATAACAAATTTTTAATCAATAATACATGCCAAGATTGTGACATAAATTGTAAAAGTTGTGAAAATACAAGAAGTAATTGCACCACTTGTGAAAATGATGAATATCTCGATAATAATGATAAAAAATGTAAAAAGTGTGATAATACAAAGTGTGCCACGTGTACTTCTTTCAGTCAATGTATAGTTTAGTGTAATCCCTCTTGTGTTACTTGCGGAGTTGACACTAAATGCTTAACCTGTATTTCTTCTAGATATTTGAATGCTGGTAAAGATTGCATAGATTGTAATAACAACTGTTTGACCTGCGAAGCATCGCCAACTAACTGTCTTTCGTGTGGAAATAAAAAATTTTTAATCAATAATACATGCCAAGATTGTGACATTAGTTGTTAAAGTTGTGAAAATAATCCAACTAATTGCACCACTTGTGAAAATGATGAATATCTCGATAATAATGACAAAAAATGTAAAAAATGTGATAATACGAAGTGTGCCACGTGCACTTCTTTCAGTCAATGTACAGTTTAATGTAATCCTTCTTGTCTCACTTGCGGAGTTGACACTAAATGCCTAACCTGTATTTCTTCCAGATATTTGAATGCTGGTAAAGATTGCATAGATTGTAATAACAACTGTTTGACCTGCGAAACATCACCAACTAACTGTCTTTCTTGTGGAAATAACAAATTTTTAATCAATAATACATGCCAAGATTGTGACATTAATTGTAAAAGTTGTGAAAATAATCCAACTAATTGCACCACTTGTGAAAATGATGAATATCTTGATAGTATTGACAAAACATGTAAAAAATGTGATAATACAAAGTGTGCCACGTGCACTTCTTTCAGTCAATGTACAGTTTAGTGTAACCCTTCTTGTGTTACTTGCGGAGTTGACACTAAATGCTTAACCTGTATTTCTTCTAGATATTTGAATGCTGGTAAAGATTGCATAGATTGTAGTAACAACTGTTTGACGTGCGAAACATCGCCAACTAACTGTCTTTCGTGTGGAAATAACAAATTTTTAATCAATAATACATGCCAAGATTGTGACATAAATTGTAAAAGTTGTGAAAATACAAGAACTAATTGCACCACTTGTTAAAATGATGAATATCTTGATAATAATGATAAAAAATGTAAAAAGTGTGATAATACGAAGTGTGCCACGTGCACTTCTTTCAGTCAATGTACAGTTTAATGTAATCCTTCTTGTGTTACTTGCGGAGTTGACACTAAATGCCTAACCTGTATTTCTTCCAGATATTTGAATGCTGGTAAAGATTGCATAGATTGTAATAACAACTGTTTGACCTGCGAAACATCACCAACTAACTGTCTTTCTTGCGGAAATAACAAATTTTTAATCAATAATACATGCCAAGATTGTGACATTAGTTGTTAAAGTTGTGAAAATAATCCAACTAATTGTACCACTTGTTAAAATGATGAATATCTTGATAATAATGATAAAAAATGTAAAAAGTGTGATAATACAAAGTGTGCCACGTGTACTTCTTTCAGTCAATGTATAGTTTAGTGTAATCCCTATTGTGTTACTTGCGGAGTTGACACTAAATGCTTAACCTGTATTTCTTCCAGATATTTGAATGCTGGTAAAGATTGCATAGATTGTAATAACAACTGTTTGACCTGCGAAACATCACCAACTAACTGTCTTTCTTGTGGAAATAACAAATTTTTAATCAATAATACATGCCAAGATTGTGACATTAATTGTTAAAGTTGTGAAAATACAAGAACTAATTGCACCACTTGTTAAAATGATGAATATCTTGATAATAATGATAAAAAATGTAAAAAATGTGATAATACGAAGTGTGCCACGTGTACTTCTTTCAGTCAATGTACAGTTTAATGTAATCCTTCTTGTGTTACTTGCGGAGTTGACACTAAATGCCTAACCTGTATTTCTTCCAGATATTTGAATGCTGGTAAAGATTGCATAGATTGTAATAACAACTGTTTGACCTGCGAAACATCACCAACTAACTGTCTTTCTTGTGGAAATAACAAATTTTTAATCAATAATACATGCCAAGATTGTGACATTAATTGTAAAAGTTGTGAAAATAATCCAACTAATTGCACCACTTGTGAAAATGATGAATATCTTGATAGTATTGACAAAACATGTAAAAAATGTGATAATACAAAGTGTGCCACGTGCACTTCTTTCAGTCAATGTACAGTTTAGTGTAACCCTTCTTGTGTTACTTGCGGAGTTGACACTAAATGCTTAACCTGTATTTCTTCCAGATATTTGAATGCTGGTAAAGATTGCATAGATTGTAATAACAACTGTTTGACCTGCGAAACATCACCAACTAACTGTCTTTCTTGTGGAAATAACAAATTTTTAATCAATAATACATGCCAAGATTGTGACATTAATTGTAAAAGTTGTGAAAATAATCCAACTAATTGTACCACTTGTGAAAATGATGAATATCTTGATAATAATGATATAAAATGTAAAAAATGTGATAATACAAAGTGTGCCACGTGTACTTCTTTCAGTCAATGTACAGTTTAGTGTAATCCTTCTTGTGTTACTTGCGGAGTTGACACTAAATGCTTAACCTGTATTTCTTCTAGATATTTGAATGCTGGTAAAGATTGCATAGATTGTAATAACAACTGTTTGACCTGCGAAACATCACCAACTAACTGTCTTTCTTGTGGAAATAACAAATTTTTAATCAATAATACATGCCAAGATTGTAACATTAATTGTAAAAGTTGTGAAAATACACCAACTAATTGCACCACTTGTTAAAATGATGAATATCTTGATAATAATGATAAAAAATGTAAAAAGTGTGATAATACAAAGTGTGCCACATGCACTTCTTTCAGTCAATGTACAGTTTAGTGTAATCCTTCTTGTGTTACTTGCGGAGTTGACACTAAATGCTTAACTTGTATCAATTCAAGATTTATACAAAATGGATTATGTATATCATGTGATAGTAATTGTTAATAATGTACTAATTTTGCTACTACTTGTACTTCATGCCTTGATGGATTTTTCCTTGATTTTAATACTTGTAAATCATGTCCTAACAATTGTTACTGTAAAACTCCCTATTCTTGCTATAAATGCATTGGTGAAAATAGAACGTTCCCTTTTTGTAATTGTGCTTATAAATATTTTGAATCTCCTTCATCAAAATAATGTTTAGGTATTTTTTTTTCAATTATTTTATATTCAAATTATATTTTTTTTTTAATTTTAGAATGCTAATCACAATGTATAAAATGTATTGATGAATCTGATAAATGCATTAGTTGTAATGTTAGATAAAATAGAAAAAACAATCCTCCCCTTTGCAGCTGTTTAGATAGCTATTATTAATCGGAAGATGGCAAAAAATGTATTTAATGTGCTCCTTAGTGTTAACAATGTGATTCCTATTCTCATTGTACTTAATGCACTAATGATTAATTCTCTCTTCCTCTTTGTTAATATTCGAAACAATTTAATTATCTTTCTAGCTTATAAGATTAAAATTTAAATTTAAACTAAAATCAATAATGTCCAATTTATTGTCTTAAATGTAATAAACCTAATTAATGCTCTGTGTGCTCTAATGGGCTTAATAGGATTTTGATTCCTCCTCTATGTGAATGTATATAAGGATATCATAATAATAATGGTAAAGAATATAAATGTTAAAAATGCCCATCAACATGTCTTTAATGGTAATTTATATTTTTTCATACATTTATATTTTTATACAAATATAATAATTACTAAATTTTAATTAATAGTACCTCTTATACTTAATGTACTTAATGTGATGAACAACTGAATAGAAAACTAAATACATTTACTAATTAATGTGAATGTTAAAGAGGCTTTATTAGTAGATAAGGCTAATTAATTTGTAATAGATGTTTTTATTATGAGAACATTTGTTTATAAACATGTCCATTAAATACTTAAGCTGATTATAAAACTAATAATTGTGTCTTAAATCATTATAATTATAAAAATGATTCTTTTTAAATAATGATTGGAGGAGCTGTAATTGCTGTTCTATTTTCGATTCTAAATGTTGTTTTTGTCCTAATTTTTAAAAAGAATCTCACTAAATTATAACCAGTTTAATAAGATGATACAAAAATTATTCCAATTTAATTACAATGATATTTCGATAAAATCTATTTGATATCTTTATATTTTTGTTCTAATTATACTTTATTTTTTATTTCGTATTATATTTTTAGTTATATATTTAGTAATATTAATTACTTATTTTATAATTTAAATTATTCTTTATTATTTCCTAATAAAAAAATTAAATAAAAACTAATAAATAATTATATTTTTTTAATTTATTTATTAGTAATATCTAATTTTTTGTAGCAAAATTAATTTTTCTTAATTTATATTTTTTTAATCTATGCAAATACATTATTTCAATTCATAGTCATATAGTTTAATATATCATTATTTAATTGTTAATATTCATCAATATTTCCTTAATAATTAATTACTTTAAATAATATATTATTTCTCCAAAATAAAATTTCGTTACTTACATTTAATATACTATTAATTGATAAAAATATGTATTTTTTAATTATAAACAACTTGTTTAAAATAAACTATAATACACATTATTTATATATTTATAATGTACCAAAGAATGAATGGTATTTAGTATTTTTGAATATAAATTATAGTTATTTTATTTTTTTGATAAATTATTTTTACTTTCTTCAAAATAAAATTACATATCAAAAATTTTATACTAGATTTTTTAAGAATTGATTGTGTATCTATAGTACATGCATTAATTATATAGGTTTTATTTTGTATTTTTTATACACTAATTATAATTATTGAATTAAAAATAACAAATTTGGTTTTAAAAAAACAGATTGAAAAACTTATGTATAATACATATATTGATAAATTAATTATTTTTTTGTGTAAAAATTATTAATATTGTTTAAAAAGTAAGTTTAGTGTTCAAAAAATAAATAAATCACTAATCAAAATATGTAATAAAACTGAAAAAAAAAAAAAAAAATAAACTATTAGATAACTCTTTGATTTTTAATTTTTTTCAACTAAAGAAATATATATATATAAATAATAACTATTTTATTTTGAATTTATAATAGAGTAATATAGTCAAAATACATATATAAATAATTTATTAAAAATGAAATCTTGATATTAAAAAAAATATATAAAAATAAATTTTTAAAAATTGTAATTATTTTTTTTTCACATATATATTAGTAACGGCGAAATAAAATTTTAAATCATAAATTTTCAAAAAACATCATTTTGTTTTATTTAGTTTTTTTTCAGTTTTTTCTGCATATTTTGATTAATGCTTTTATTATTTTGTCAATACAATTTTTTTTTTACAAAATTATTTATTTTTTCTAATTTATAAATATACGTATAATACATATATTTTGTAGATCTATTTTTTTGAAATGATTTTCATAATTATATATCATAAAATTAAAGCATATATTATAGATACATAATAAATTATTAAATTACCTAGCATAAAAATTTTCATTTGAAATTTTATTTTGCAATTAGTAATATAAATATTTGGATATATTTATTTTTGATAAATAATAATTTTTTTAAAAAAATATCATTATTTTACACAATATTGTCATTTCAACCAAAAAATATTTAAACGATGTTATATTAATAATCAGTAAATTAAATTAATTTATAAGGTTGCTTAATTATTTTCAATAATTTTTATTTAAGATAATATTTTGTTATTTTTAATTAACCTGGAGTTCCTTGGATTATTCTGGATTTTGTTGGATTATCCTTAATTATCCTTTATTTAATTAAATTTTTTCACAAATAATGTTTATATAAAATTTTTATATAATTTTATATATTTATCAAAAATGATCAATTTTTTGTAAATTTTGATTTTGGGAAAAATGGATTTTAAGGAGTATAGGTACTTTTTGATTTTAGGGGTTTTGATAAAAATAACTGAAAATTGCCGCAGAATCCTAAATTCCCTATATTATATTAAGATTTTCGATTCTTTATATTCGTTTTTTTATATTTTGATATAATTAATAATAATTTATTTTTAATAAATCTAATAGAATTTTCTTAGTCAAAAGTAAAATATTTATCTAAAAAACTACAAAACATTTAATATCAATAATTTTATCCATATTAAATATTATATTATTACCATAATGATAAATTTATAGCAAAATCAACAAAAAAATTTTCAAACTATGTTATATATATAATTAAAAAATTGTATTGATTTTTCAAGATAGTCTAATAGTTTTCAACATTTGAGACTATTTGTTAACAATTGATTCGATTATTTAAATTCTAATTAAGTGATAGCCCTTTTATATAATACATTAAATCAAATACTATGTAATAATTTAAAAAATTAGCTTAAATTCTCAACAATTAATAATAAAATTAAACAATTGGACACAATTTTAAATTATTAAGAAAATAGCGCTAAATTTGAAATAAATTAATTACAAAATTTTTTTGTAACTTTGCTATATAAAGTTTGCATTTTAAATTTTCTCATAATTTTTAATATTAATATAAAAAGCGCTAAACTTGTAATACAATAATTTGAAAAATTTCTTTCTTAAATCGTCGTAAAATATAATTATCCCAAAACATACATACTTAACTCAGTTTTTGAAAGTAATAACTCAACTTGAAGAAATGTAATGTTTTTATTATAAAATAAATTAGAAATTTATCTTATAAATTAACAGTATATTATTCTAATTTTAATGTTTTTATCATATTATTGAGTATAATAAAACTTTAAATGTTTGCTATTTATAAAATATTTTCTTTATTTAAATTTATAAGCTAAATAAATGTGTTAAAGACTATAATTAATTAGGATGAAAGTTTTAACAATAGTTAATTTTTATTTTACTATTTTCTCCTTTAAAAAATATGATAAAAGCATTTTATAGATAAATTTTGGTTGTTATTATGATCGTCTACCAATAGTGAAGAATTAATGATTTTTTTTTTTTTTTTTTTGAACATTAATGAACATATACTCATACAAAATATATTTAAAAATTTAATATAATTTATAAAATTATAATATTAAATATATCAATTTTTTTATATATTATTTATAATTCTATTTATTTTTCTTTCTTCTAATCTTCTTAATAATCTTATTATTTTGTTTGAGGGGAATTTGTAACCTTGTATAATCTCGCTAGATAGATTATCAAGGTATGTCTCTAGATTTATTTCATTATGTATAAGAATTTCTTTATAAGTTAGTCTTTTATTTTGACATTTACAGAATTATTATGTGTAATGATATAATTTTAGTTATCATTATTATTACTTATATTTCTGTTTAAATTTATAAAGTTATAATTAGCGTTGTTTTAAAATTTGTACCCTCTAATTTCTTGCTTAATGATTATATGTGCTTAATTTTCTCTAAATATATTGAAAAGAGAATTAGTATTTTTTACAGAAGAAATATTCCATTATATCATTTTAAGTTTATTTATATTTGTATGAGTAATGTTTATTTAGCTTATATGTTTTTTGGTAGAAATTTTAGTATGATCTATATTTTCAGCAGAACTACTAAAATTCTGTATTTAAATTTGTTCATCAATTTTATTTATCAGGCCTCACTTTCTTTTGAGTTTTTTCATATTAAGTACTTATAGGATTTTCTGTGCATTTTTCTATGAGTTTGTTGTAGAAATAGTGGGCTCTAGGTGAATATATTTTTTAACAATTATTACATTTAATTAATTTATATTATCAATTAATTGGGATATCATTTATTCTGTAGCAATTTATTAACTTTATATTTCTTCTATTATTTGTTGTAAATTATCTTTTATTTCTCATTTTCTTTTGTGTTATTAATTTTTGCATTCTGTTATTTAATTTAATTTATTTATAAATATTATTCTTTATTAATTTATTTAAATTTTTTACAGTTTTTTAGTTGCTTATTAATTAATAGCTAAGATTTTAATTTGCTAATTTTAATTATTTATTTTCCGCATTTAATTGTAGGAATTAATTGCTTAAAAATGCTAATTTTTCTTCTAATCAATTCTAATTTTAATTTTATTAAATTGTTAAAAGTGCATTAAATTGATAAAAGTGCATTTTTGTTTGTAGGCGTTATTTATTTGCTAAATATCTTAAATTTATGAATTATTAGAATTAAATAATTATAATTATTATTATTCTATATTTAAGTTTTATTTTTCTTCATTAGTAGTATAAGATGTGGTATCTAATTATGTACTAGTATTTTAGCATTTTATTTTTGGAGAATATTGATTTTCCATTTTTTTTTAGCACTTTTTTTTTAATTTTTTAGTAAATCAATTCATCCCAAAACATTTAGATCTAAATTCAATCTGATCAGTAAG
This sequence comes from Miamiensis avidus, assembly GCA_037039885.1. Taxonomy (NCBI): domain Eukaryota; phylum Ciliophora; class Oligohymenophorea; order Philasterida; family Glauconematidae; genus Miamiensis; species Miamiensis avidus. The sequence continues at coordinate 1,010,220 of JAWVGU010000011.1, read as the reverse complement.
TGAGTCTTTTCTACTTGATATGGCCACGCTGTGGGTTCGGAATCAAGGGAGCTGGTTAGGAGAGGACCCTACTTTCACTTTTCGGTTTTACGGTTATAGTGTCATTATCAAAGTCTTTAAAAAATTCTTTTTGACTTTTTTATTGCGACAATCCCTCCTAGCTGATTATTAATAAAATGAATTATTAATACTTATGGATTTTATAAATTTGATATAGATCTTAAATAAATATAGTACATATATAATATTAAATGTTTTGTTACTTATATAAATTTTTATTATATCATGGTTTTTATTTTAATCTGTTAAAAATTTTTTTTTTTAATACCGTTTAAATGACATGACATACACTATGTATGAAATATAATAAAAATAACAACAAGGTTATATTATATATTTGAAAATAATAAGTAATATAAGTATCAATTAGAGTAATTAATTAGATTCCCTATTAGGCGGTATCTATTCTTTTAATAGAATCTTTTGAGTTGATTCTTGTAACCTATGGATTAGTCTAAAGTTTAGTCTTTTTTGAACAGAGCTACTTACCTTTTGATCATTATTGATATGAGGAATGAAGAGCTTGTCAAATAATTTATTCTCTGTCCAAGAATTCTCATGTCCAAAGTGAATTAACATATTTTTAAGAGTTAATCTGTATTTGACATTTAAGAAAGAATTGCTGAAAATAAAAATTTGATTAAAATTTATTGGTATTTTTTTAACAATTTTTCGAGATTTGTCATCAATTTCAATTAGATCATCCTTCCATTCGCAGTTGAATCGCTCATTAATTTTAAATTTAACTATAGTTGAGCAATTTTAGGAAAAAAGGTGAGTGTTTTAAAAAATATTTTATAGGATGTTATTGTTTAGGTTTTTTTTTGTCAACCCAGACTGCTAAATATCTTGTTTTCCTCCATTAACCTTTGTGGTTTTTTATATTAACTATAGCAGAATTTTTAGCATTGAAATTTAAATTAAATTATTAAAAACTATAGATTAGTGAGTTTAGGAAACTCGGTAGGTCTTAATATTTAATTATAACTACCGTATCATCTACATAAAGTTTATAAAAAAATTATTTATTATAAGATGTCTAAGAAGTGGCAATCATTTCTTCCATGTATATATTAAATAGAAAGTGGCTTAGAGAGGAGCCTTAGTGGACTCCGTTTTTAAGATGGAGTTTTGTATTATTAGCAAGGAAATAGAGGTTTTCATTTAAAATATTAGAATCAAATATATTTTAGAATTAAATAATTTATTAGAATAAAATAATATAAATGTATTCTTCATATGATAAAGTTTTTATAAATATGCTAAAATATTGCTTTCTATTCAAAAAAAAAGAAGTTTTGCTGTATATCTTAATTATAAAATTGCAATCCAAATTATAAAATTTATAATATTTTAATTTATTTATTACAATATATATATATATTATTGAAAAATAAACCATAGCATTTCATAAAATATTTGTTAAAATAAAGAAAACTGTTTTATAATATATATTAATCTTTTATAGGATATAGTTTTTATATAATGTTATTTAATTTCGATTGCAGTGCAATATTAGATTCTTAATATATATATATTAGCTCCTAAAAATAAAAATTTAATGCAAATATAAAACAAGGTATTATAACATTTTTATAAATTTTTTAAATGAGTTTACAATATATTTAAAATAATTTTCAAAAAAATAATATACTATATAAAATTGAATATTTTCAAGCTTTTCAACCTGATTTATATTTTTGACTATAAATAAAAATTTATATAATATTTTATATTTTAATAGAATTAAATAAAAATATAATGAGTTAATAGAATAAAAAATAATTAAAGAATTTAATATTTGTAAAATATTCTTATTTTATTAAATATATATTATATTACTTATTATTCTAATATTTATATAGAAAAACAGAATATATAATCCATAATTCTAATACAATAATAACAATATATAATATAAATAATAAATTAGAAGGTAATTTATTATATCTTAAAAATAAGGAATATATTTAAAATAGATCTATTATTTTAAATTCTAATAATAAAAATTTTAATATTAAGTTATGATTCCTTTGTTTAAATTATAATTATTAAGAAAAATATAATTAAATTGTATATTTATTATTTTTTAAAAATATACTAATATGTATAATATAAAAAAAATAATATATTATTTGTATTTAAATTAAATTTATAGTAGTTTAGTCTTTTTTATGATATAAAATATAATGTATACCTCATAAATTTGTAATATAAATAAAAGAAGAAATATATTATAAAATAAATATCTATTAAATAATTTATTACTTATTGCATAAATTAATAATAGCGAAAAAATTGTATCTAATATTATTACATGAGTAATAATAAAAATGAAAACAAATAAGTATATAACTAAACGAGAGTAGAACAATATATAATAAATTAATAATTTAAATAAATTAATAAATAAAAAAAAATATGAATTTTTCAAAATAATTTTCCTGCTTTTATTAATTAAGTTGTTAACTTGTTAATAAACAGTACCTTCCCTTTACCCGGTCTAAATACCAGATTATTTGTAACCAATGTCTTATAATTATTTTATTGGTATTTATTGCTAATTTATCATATAGATTTTTTTTTTTAAAATTTATCAATTATTAATAGTAGGATTGGGGACTATATCAAATGGAAATGTAACTCATATTCCAAATGAAGGTGTTATATAAATCTCCACTAATACTACAAATAACAATGATGATTCCTATATAAAAACCCACCTTATCGATTCTAATATTTCAAATCACAGTCTTTTGGCTTGGGTTAAAGTAAACGATCTTAATTAAATAGGTGGAGGAGTTATTTCTATATAAAGACATGATGTAGACGAATATCATGGTATTTCCTATGAAGATAAATATTTTAAAATTACATCATCATAAGATAAAAGGTATAGTTGAAATAACATATAAAGTATAAAAAAATAAAGTCATTATATGTTTTACTAATATATATAAAAAAATAAGAAATGGCCCAGATGGAGGATGCAAGACATTTTTTTAGGAAACAGAAGCAGATTAAAATATATATTTTTGGCACTGACTGTTGAAGAAGTGGGTTCTGAATAAAAATTTACTTTTTATAGAAATGGAAAATAACAATGCTAATACACTGTGAATACTAGTACCTATACTAATAAATTTTTATCAGGAACATCTTAAATAGTTTTAGGAAAAAAGTCAACTGTGGGATGTTTAACAAAGTGTAATTTCCACGGAAAATATAATGAAGTTTAAATATATAAAAGAACTTTATTGTAAAGCCAAATAGCTTAGATCTAAAATTAAATTACAGGCAAGCTATATTAAATTATCATTATTATATAATATAAATAAAATTATAAATTATAATAGTATGCATTAATGAGTGTGAGAGCTGTATCTAAAATTATGGTTGCACATTGTGTAAAGATTAGAGTAAACTACCACCTGATTGTACACATGATAGAAATATGTATCATGTATCATATCTTAATCCTTACACATTTTAAGCAATCTACAAGAGTACTATAAATAAATATATAAAGAAAATTGAAAAATATAAATTAAATTTAGGAAATATAGGATAATGCACTATACCGACTAATAATATTTTGTCTATAAGTAATTATAATTAATTTATTGGAAACGTTATACCTTCTGATAGTATTTTAAGACACGGAAATTTAAGTTCAAACTACTTTAATGGAATGTTTGATTCTTATTTACAATCTCCTTCATAAAATTTGTCTGGGGAATTATCGATTTCTTTTTGGGTTTTATTTAAATTTTTCAAACATAATTCAAAAATATTTGATATGAGATCATCAGATAACACAGATGGAATAAATATTGGAAATATGGGAAACAGTTAATATATGTAATTTTAATAGTTAGGCAAAAAGAATTTCAAATCTCTTGATGGTAATAATTTAATAACACTTAATTTTAAAAAGATGAATAATTATTAAAAAATAAGTTATCTAGAAAGGCGTATGGGAACATTGGGTTTTTACAATTGATAGTAGTGGAGAAGGAAACTTTTATAAAAATTCAATTAAAACAGAGATGATAGGAAGTACAGATAATTAGCCCATAAATAATAAGGTAAGGGAATATTCTTATATAGGAAAATCTACAAATAGCACAGATGAAAATTTCAATGGATAAATTGAGGAGTTTCGAATTTATAATAGAATTTTGAATTAGGACGAAATAAAATGTCTGGCAGATGTATATGCTTGTAATAAAAAGTTATGTTCATTTATTTATATAAAATAATTTAGTATAAATAAATAATTAAAAAGATGGCGGAAGTTGTAGTTATAAATGTGGATAATGTGATTAAAATAATAACTGCATTATATGCTCTGATATGAATAGAGAAATAACTAACAAATGTGAATGTAAGCCAGGCTATATAGATGATGAAAATTAAAATACAAGATGTGTAGGTATAAATTTTTTTATTAAATAAATATAGGAAAAATATATAAATACATAATTATATTATATTATAATAAATTCAGAGGCTAAAACATGTGAAATTCCAAGAGATTATGTATTAGAAGGGACAGAGGCAACTAACTATGGAACAACATCTGGACCAGGAATATTTAGTAATTCAACTACTGCAATGTATTTTGATGGTTAGAATGATTATAGAGATTTTGGAGATACAGTAAAATATATAATAAAAATCAGATATAATATAATAATTATAATATATTAAAAATAGATCATAGGTGGTGAATTTACTGTTTCATTTTGGGTAAGATATAAATCACATGGATATTATTCTAGAATTATCGATTTTGGAAATGGAGAAAAAAATTAGAATATAATTATTGCGTCTATGGATAGATTCAAAGAAAATGATTTTATTGTACACCTTTATAATACTACAAATGTTAATTTTACTCTTGAAGTTAGTTCATGTAATTCTTAAATTATGATAAAATATATATTATTATATCAATGAATAATAATAAATAATAGCAATTAAATTAAATACATGGGTTTAAGTTAGTGTAGTAATTAAAAATACTAAATAAATTGAAATATATAAAGATGGAATATATAGTACAGCAGAATTATTAATTCCAGATCCAACTATAGAAAATATACCAAAAATATTAAGAAATATGTCTTATATAGGAAAAAGTCATTGGATTATAGACAAATATTTACATGGAGAGATAGATTATTTAAGAATATATGATAGAAGCTTAAGTATGTAAGAATTAAAGTGCTTGTCATAGAGATAAAATTGTAATAAATTATTAAGAAAAATTTTTATTATTTTAAAAATTATTTTATAGATTGTGCCAGGTAATGTTTATAATGTGATTAAAATGAAGATACATGTTAAAGTAAATACATTATTTTTATTTATAAAATATATATATATTTATTATATAACAAAGAATGTAGAGGACAAAATAGATAACCACCAAGTTGTTTATGTGATAATAATAATAACTACTATGACAATGGGGTTTCTGATGATTGTGTTTAATTGAAAAAGATGGTACATTGTGAATAAATTATTAATGAAATAATAGTAAATATATTTAAATATAAATATAATTTTATATACTATATATAGATTAATGAGTCAATTAATAAAATAGGTTTAAGGTATAAGTAGGCATTAAATAAAAGGAGTTTATTTTGATTTTATTTAGTCAGAAGTAGATAAAATATTACAAAGAATTAACTGGGATGGCGAAGAATTTGATTTGTTAAACTTAAATACAAAAGAAGTGAGAAAAACTATTTTATACAGGTAGCATAATAAAATATCGTATGGGAAATTAAAAGACGGTTCTTTAAAGAGATACTATGCTATAAATGATAGAATAAGGTATTTTAATAATAGCATAAATAGTATAAAATGTCATATTAAACTTAATAAAAATATAGTTTTATGAATCAACATGGATGCACTAAGTGTACAGATGGACGTTATGCTAGTTGGTCAGGAAAATGTGAACTATGTAATATTAATTGCAAAACTTGTGTATCCATATCAATTTAATGCACTACTTGTTAAGATGGATATTTTCTAGAAAATAATATATGCAAATAATGTGATAATACGAAATGTGCTACTTGCTCTTCATTAGCAGTATGTATAGATAATTGTAATGCATCTTGTTTAACCTGCGGACCTAACAAATTATGCCTTACTTGCAGTAGTTCAAGATTTTTAAACAGTAGTAAATAATGCATAGATTGTGATAGCAATTGTTTAACCTGCTAAACATCTTCAACACAATGTCTTTCTTGTGTTAGTACTAAGTATTTAAGTGGAAATACATGTCTAAACTGTGACAATATATGTAAAACTTGTTAATCTTAATCTACATAATGTACATCTTGTTATGATGGATATTTTCTTGAAAATAATATATGTAAATAATGTGATAGTAAGAAATGTGCTACTTGCTCTTCATTAACAGTGTGTATAGATAATTGTAATGCATCTTGTTTAACCTGTGGAACTGACAAATTATGCCTGACTTGCAGTAGTTCAAGATTTTTAAACAGTAGTAAATAATGCATAGATTGTTATAGCAACTGTTTAACCTGCTAAACTACTCCAACTCAATGTCTTTCTTGTGTTAGTACTAAGTATTTAAACAAAAATATATGTCTAAACTGTGACAGTAACTGCAAAACGTGTAAAACATCATCAACTTAATGCACATCTTGTTAAGATGGATAATATGTAGATTCTGATGATAATATATGCAAACCGTGTAATAATACGAAGTGTGCTACTTGCTCTTCATTAGCGGTATGTATAGATAATTGTAATGCATCTTGCTAAACTTGTGGGACTGACAAATTATGCTTGACTTGCATTCGAACTAGATTTTTAAACAGCAGTAAATAATGCATAGATTGTGATAGCAACTGTTTAACCTGCTAAACATCTCCAACTAAATGTCTTTCTTGTGTTAGTACTAAGTATTTAAGTGGAAATACATGTCTAAACTGTGACAGTAACTGCAAAACGTGTTTAACTTCATCAACTTAATGCACTTCTTGTTAAGATGAATATTTTTTAGATAATAATATATGTAAATAATGTGATAGTAAGAAATGTGCTACCTGCTCTTCATTAACAGTGTGTATAGATAATTGTAATTCATCTTGTTTAACTTGTGGAGCTGATAAATTATGCCTGACTTGCAGTAGTTCAAAATTTTTAAACAGTAGTAAATAATGCATAGATTGTGATAGCAACTGTTTAACCTGCTAAACATCTTCAACTCAATGTCTTTCTTGTGTTAGTACTAAATATTTAAGTGGAAATACTTGTCTAGACTGTGATAGTAACTGCAAAACGTGTTAAACTTAATCAACATAATGTACATCATGTTATGATGGATATTATCTTGAAAATAATATATGTAAATAATGTGATAGTAAGAAATGTGCTACTTGCTCTTCATAAGCGGTATGTATAGATAATTGTAATGCATCTTGTTTAACCTGTGGAACTGACAAATTATGCCTGACTTGCAGTAGTACTAGATTTTTAAACAGCAGTAAAGAATGCATAGATTGTGATAGCAACTGTTTAACCTGCTTAACATCACCAACTCAATGTCTTACTTGTGTTAGTACTAAATATTTAAGTGGAAATACTTGTCTAGACTGTGATAGTAACTGCAAAACTTGTTAAACTTAATCAACATAATGTACATCTTGTTAAGACGGATATTTTTTAGATAATAATATATGTAAATAATGTGATAGTAAGAAATGTGCTACTTGCTCTTCATTAGCGGTATGTATAGATAATTGTAATGCATCTTGTTTAACCTGCGGACCTAACAAATTATGCCTTACTTGCAGTAGTTCAAGATTTTTAAACAGTAGTAAATAATGCATAGATTGTAATAGCAACTGTTTAACCTGCTAAACATCTTCAACTCAATGTCTTTCTTGTGTTAGTACTAAGTATTTAAGTGGAAATACATGTCTAAACTGTGACAATAGCTGTAAAACTTGTTAATCTTAATCTACATAATGTACATCTTGTTATGATGGATATTTTCTTGAAAATAATATATGTAAATAATGTGATAGTAAGAAATGTGCTACTTGCTTTTCATTAACAGTGTGTATAGATAATTGTAATGCATCTTGTTTAACTTGTAGAGCTGATAAATTATGCCTGACTTGCAGTAGTACAAGATTTTTAAACAGCAGTAAATAATGCATAGATTGTGATAGCAACTGTTTAACCTGCTAAACATCTCCAACTCAATGTCTTTCTTGTGTTAGTACTAAGTATTTAAACAAAAATATATGTCTAAACTGTGACAGTAACTGCAAAACGTGTAAAACATCATCAACTTAATGCACATCTTGTTAAGATGGATAATATGTAGATTCTAATGATAATATATGCAAACCGTGTAATAATACGAAGTGTGCTACTTGCTCTTCATTAACGGTATGTATAGATAATTGTAATGCATCTTGCTAAACTTGTGGGACTGACAAATTATGCTTGACTTGCATTAGAACTAGATTTTTAAACAGCAGTAAATAATGCATAGATTGTGATAGCAACTGTTTAACCTGCTAAACATCTCCAACTCAATGTCTTTCTTGTGTTAGTACTAAGTATTTAAACAAAAATATATGTCTAAACTGTGACAGTAACTGCAAAACGTGTTAAACTTCATCAACTTAATGCACATCTTGTTAAGAAGGATATTTTCTAGATAATAATATATGCAGTCCATGTAATAATTAGATATGTGCTACGTGCTCTTCATTAGCGGTGTGTATAGATAATTGTAATGCATCTTGTTTAACTTGTGGAGCTGATAAATTATGCCTGACTTGCAGTACTTCAAGATTTTTAAACAGCAGTAAATTATGCATAGATTGTAATAGCAACTGTTTAACCTGCTAAACATCTCCAACTCAGTGTCTTTCTTGTGTAAGTACTAAGTATTTAAGTGGCAATACTTGTCTAAACTGTGACAATAACTGCAAAACTTGCTAAACTTAATCAACTTAATGTACTTCATGTATAGATGGATATTTTCTTGAAAATAATATATGCAAATAATGTGATAATACGAAATGTGCTACTTGCTCTTCATTAGCTGTATGTATAGATAATTGCAATCCATATTGTTTAACATGTGGACTTGACAAATCATGCTTGACTTGCATTAGTTCCCAATTTTTAAAGAATGGATAATGTATATAGTGTGATGATAATTGTTAATAATGTAAAGATTTTGCAACCTCATGTACTTAATGTAATGATGGATAATATCTTGATTTTACTACATGCAAGAATTGTCCTAATAATTGTAACTGTAAAACTCCATATTCTTGTTCTAAATGTATTGGTGACCATCGATCTTTTCCTTTATGTAAATGTGCTTATAAATATTATCAATCTCCTATTACTAATCTATGTTTAAGTAATAATGGTTATTATAAAAAATAAATTTTTAATATTATATCAATAATTATATTATAACTTTTTAGGATGCTCTTAATAATGTCTAGATTGCACATAATAATCTGATTAATGCCTTACATGTAATATTAAATCAAATAGAAAAGATAATCCTCCCCTATGTAGCTGCCTAGATAGCTATTATTAATCGGAAGATGGTAAGGAATGTCTTTAATGTGCTCCATAATGTATGTAATGTGATTCTTATTCCCATTGCACAGTATGTACCAATAAATCATTTTATCCTCCTGTTTGTATATACCAATAATCATTAAATCGTTATTAAAATATTTACAATTAATAACATTAATGTCCTATTTATTGTCTTAAATGTAATAATAAAAATAAACCTAATGAATGTTCTGAATGTTCTTACGGACTTAATAGAAATATGACCCCTCCATTATGTGAATGTTTACAAGGATTTCATAATAATTAAGGAAAATATATTAAATGTATTAAATGCCCTCTGACATGCTTAGAATGGTAATTTATTTGTTCTATTTTAAATATTATTAATATTTTTATTTATTCTAATATAATAGTATCTCGTTTACTGAATGCACTAAATGTGATGGAAATATGAATAGAGTATTTAACAACTATACTAATTAATGTGATTGTTAAAATGGTTATACTAGTCAGAAAGGTTAATAAAAATGTACTTAATGCTTTTATTATAAAAATTCATGCTTGATAAATTGTCCATAAAATACATATGCTGATTTAAAAAATAATAATTGCATATTGAGAACATATAACTATAAATATGATAATTTTTATATAATTCTAGGAGGGTCTCTCTTAATAGTTCTTTTTTCACTTTTTAATATTGGGTTTGTATTAATATTTAAAAAGAATATATAGTAATTTAAGCTTAATAACAAAGAAGATAGTAATATTATTCCAATTACTAAACATTGATATTATAATTTTAAATTAATTTTTAATAATATTATTATATATCATTTAAGCAGTATTTTCAAATTTTTATTTAAGTATAAAAATTATTTGAATAAAACTCAAATATAAAAAATTTATTATTTTAATTATTAAATTAATTAAACTTATATTAATAAATTATAAAAAAATTTTATTTTTATTTTTTAAATATTAATTTTATTTTTATTATTTATTTTTTAAGAATTTCACTTTATTTTTATAATATTTTTTATTTTTTAAAAAAAAAAAATAATATAAAATTTATAAAAAATAAAAATAATATATATATTTTGATTTATTTAATTAAAATCTATATTTTTTCGAATAAACACTTAATAAATTGAAAATATAAGCATTTAATTAATTATAAGTAAAAATTACTTTAGAATAAAATAAAAAATATTAACAAAACATAATTTAGGAAATTAAATTTTTATTTTTTATAGGCTTATTTTTAATTTTATAATATCATCATTTAAATATTTGTTTATAATATATTAAATAATATACGTAATAGAAAATTTTCAATCTTAAAAATACTACTGAAAATTATTATAAATTATTATCTTTATTTTTCATAATTTAAAATTTGGTATACAATTTCTTAACTAGATAGTTCAATCGATTTTTTATGCATCTTTAATAATTATTTTATATCTTAATTTTATTTATCAAGGTAATAATAATTTACTATTTATATACATATAAAACTATAATAAATATTAATTAATTATTACTAAATTCAAAATAAATTTCAAATCATAATTTTTATGCTAGGTATATATGTTTATACTTATATTTATGATTTAATAATTTTTTTTAAGAAAAAAATATAAAATTGCTTAAATTATAATTTTGTTTTTTTAACCTAGTTACGGTTACATATAAATAAAAACTTCATAACATAAATTTTTAAAAGTCTATAAAGTAAAGAAAATTATGTAAAAATTAATTAGTAGACAAATAATAAGTTTTAATTCAGAGATTTTTTTTTTATTATTATTTTCTAAAATTATTTACTTAAGCAATTCAGTGATATTAGAATATAACCCTAAAACTGATTGATGTAAGGTAGGTAGATGGGGGTTTTGTCTCAACGGAGATTAAGCATAAATTCCCATACAGGATCATTATTCTACTTCATGAATTGTATCAAGGTTATGGTACTCTACATATCCTAAGAACTTAGGTGGTCTAGCTCAACAACGTTTTTGTCATTTAGAATTAAGGCTGTTCTTTTTTGATTTCAGGTTTATGTTTAATTCTTCTTTAAGAAAAGCATCTATAACCTTTCCAAAATGTTAAAGTATCAGCTTAGGAGAAATATTGGATTAATGGCATTTACACAAGTGTTTCTACGGAATATCAGAGTATTGTAATATGTTTTTGTATTTTTTGAAGTCAACTAAATCATGAAAATAGTGATTAAATCTCTCATTTATCCTTCTTAAGTTCTTATATCTCATAAACTTTTTAGTGTTTAAAGTCTATTTGATTTGAAGATTTAATCTAGTATTCCGAAAGACAGATTTATTGGAAATCCCATAAACTGCTTATAACTCATTCTCCAAATGTTATTAAAATGATTAAATAATCTTAGTGGTTAGGTCTACAAGATTGATACAATATAAAGGAATATAGACGGATATATATACGATAAAAGGAATTTATTCTCAAAGCTGAGATCTTTAACTAAATAGCTCATTTAGTGTATATATAAGTTGAGTGTTTCTTAATAAAATCTATATGCTCCCTAATCGTTCTAAAGTTGTTAAATACTATTCCAAGGTACTTGTAATCTCTTAAAACAGGTATACCTAAAACTTATTCTATCAGTATTTCTCTTTTTTTTTTTTTTAAAAAAGAGTAAACTTTTTTATTCATTTAACTTCAGATTCTATAAAATTGAATACGATATTTTCGAAAATATTTAGTTTCCTAGTAATTTCAAATAGCCTGTTTTTATTAAAGGTATTATAATCAGAAGAGAAGTCTATAAAGATCGTACTAATTATGTCCATAGAATAATTCATGTAATTTATATATTTTCGATAGAAAATACTATCCATTTAAAGGCTGAGTTAAGTATCGTCATTGATTTAAATTGGTTTTATTTAGGTATATCTGGGTAAGCTTTATTCGAATGGTTTAATCTTGCATTGAATTATTGATTTCCTAAAAAATCATAGTTGTTAAGAGTTAAGGTTTTTAGCACTGATATAGCCAATTATCTAAAAAACCATCCAAGATGGCACTTTTACCTTAGGAAATAAACTACTACAGGGTAGACTACCTAGGCATCAGATAGTTGTGGTAAATAGGTGAATCTTTAATCACTGAATTTATAATTATTATTAGCAAGATATATTAAGTAGTGACTGTTTTATTTTAGAATTTTATATTGCAATAAATTAATTAAAAATGAAAAAACTATAACTAAATTGTATGGTTTAACTATGGCTATCTTAAGTTCTAGGTTCAATACTCAATACTCAATAGTTGCAATATTTTAAATTTCCAGCTTAAATCATGAAATACAAGAACTGTATTTACCTGTCTATTGACATTAGTGTTTATTTAGAAATTAACACCAATAATAAGATCTAATTCACTATTATGTTTACCTGGAAAATCATTAACCTGGTACATGCTGTGTTATAAATGTAAGTTTTTGGAATATTTTATAATTATAGTTTATTATTCTATGTTTTCCTTTAGAAAATATGTTTTAATGTATGAGTTTATTAATATTAAAATAATATATAATTTAGAGTTTTTAGATAAAATTGGGTTGTTCATATGATTATCTACCAATAGTGAGGAATTAATTTTTTATACTTATAGATTTTATCAATCTGTAATGGAACTTAAATAAATAAAATATAACATATCATATCATGCTAAATATTTTTGTATTTATTAAGTATTTTTATTATTTCATGGATTTTTTGTTTTAATTATTACTTTCTTCAAAAAAAAATTACAAATCAAAATTTTTATGCTAGGTTTTTTAAGAATTAATTATGTATATATAGTACATGCATAAATTAGATGGTATTTATTTTGTATATATTATACACTAATTATGATTATTGAATTAAAAAAAACAATTTTGGTTTTAAAAAAACAGATTTAAAAACATATGTATAATACATATATTTATAAATTAATTATTTTTTTTGTGAAAAAACTATTAAGTTGGTTTAATTTCAAATATATTATATAAAATTACATATTTTCAAGCTCTCTTATATATTTTATTTATATTTTAACAACAATACATTTATTTTATATTTTAATATCATTAAATAAAAATACAATATTAGAGTTAACAGAATTGAAAATAATTTAAAGAATTTAATATAGCAAAATATTCTTATTTTACTTAATACATAGAAATAAAAAGTATTTAATAATCTATATATTATATTACCTATCGTTCTAATATTCATATAATTAAATAGCTAAGATTAAAGCTATAATTCTAATAAGATAATCATATAAAACGTTATTATATAGCTTTATGTTATAAAAAAAGTAAGTTTACAAAGATAGGTATTAAATAATCTAAAAAATGATATGTATTTAAATGTATGTTTAATTAAAATTTACAAATTTAAAAAAATATTTTTGTTTTATAACTAAATTAATAATTATAATATATTTGAATATATATAATATAAATTATTAATTAGAATGTTATTTATAACATTTTAATAATTAAGAATATATTATATAATAGACCTGTTTTTTTACATTATCATAATACTTATTTAAATACAAAATTATGATTCCATTGTTAACAACTAGAATTATGTAGAAAAATAAAATAAAAATAAAAAATATTAATTTTTATTCAGATTTTAATTATAATAGAATAATTATTGTTTTTAGACATTATTATGATAAAAAATATATAATTAATAGTTGAAAACATTTATTGCATATATTATATGGAATATATTATAAAACTAATATCTATTTAATAATATATTACTTATTACATAAATTAATAATAACGAACAAATAGTTTCTAATATTATTACATGAGTAATAATACAAATAAAAACAAATAAGTATATAACTAAACGAGAATAGAACTATATATAATAAATTAATAATTTAAATAAATTAATAAATAAAAAAAAAATATGAATTTTTCAAAAATAATTTTCCTGCTATTATTAATTAAGTTGTTAATTTGTTAATAAACAGTACCTTCTCTTTACCCAGTATAAATGCCAGATTATACTGAGCCTATGTCATATCATTATTTTTTTGGTATTTATTGCTAATTTATCATATAGATTTCTTTTATAAATATTTATCAATTATTCATAGAAAGATTGGGTAGTATACCAAATGGAAATGTAACTCATATTCCAAATGAAGGAGCTATATAGCTCTCCACTAACACTACAGATAATAACGATGATTCCTATTTAAAAACCAACCTTTTCGACTCTAATATTTAAAGTCATAGTCTTTTGGCCTGGGTTAAAGTAAACGATCTTAATCAAGGTAGTGGAGGAGTTATTTCTATATAAAGTCATGATGTAGACGAATATCATGGTATTTCCTATGAAGATAAATATTTTAAAATTGCATCAACATAAGATAAAAGGTATAGTTGAAATAACAAACGATATATAATATAAATAATAAATATATATTTTAAATATATATAAAAAATAAGAAACGGTCCAGATGGAGGATGCAAGACATTTTTGTAGGAAACAGAAGCAGATTAAAAATATATATTTTTGGCACTGACTGTTGAAGAAGTGGGTACTGAATAAAAATTTACTTTTTATAGAAATGGAAAATAACAGTGCTAATACACCGTGAATACTAGTACCTATACACAAAATTTTCTATTGGGAACAACTTAAGTAGTTTTAGGAAAAAAGTCAACTGTGGGGTGCTTAACAAATTGTAATTTCCGCGGAAAATATAATGAAGTTTAAATATTTAAAAGAGCCCTATCATAGAGTCAAATAGCTTAGATCTAAAATTAAATTACAGGCAAAATTTATCAATTATCATTTTAAAGGCATGTTCTTATAATTAAAAATTTTAATAGTATGCTTTAATGAATGTGAGAGCTGTACCTAAAATTATGGTTGCACACTGTGTAAAGACTAGAGTAAGCTACCACCTGATTGTACACGTGATAAAAATACATATCATGTATCTTATCTTAATCCTGATACTTATTAAGCAATCTACAAGAGTACTATAAATAATATAATAAAAAAATAAAATATAAAATATAAATGAAATTTAGGAAATATAGGAATATGCACTAATCCAACTGATGTGATATTATCTATTAATAATTATAATTAATATAATGGAAATGTTGCATTAGCTAAAGGTCCTTTTCGTTAGTCATAAAATAGTGCCAAAAGCTTTTCTGGATTGTCCGATTCTTACATGTAATCTCCTTCTTAAAATTTGTCTGGGGAATTATCGATTTCTTTTTGGTCTAAATTTGATGATTTCAAATATAATTCTAAAATATTTGATATGCGGTCATCAGATAACACAGATGGGATAAATATGGGAAATATAGAAAACAGTTAATACATGTAATTTTAATAAATAGGCAAAAAGAATTTCAAATCTCTCGATGGTAAAAATTAAATATCACAAATTTTAAACAGATCAATAAATATTTCAAAAAAAGCTATTTAGAAAGGCATATGGGAACATTGGATTATTACTATTGATAGTAGTGGATAAGGAAACTTTTATAAAAATTCAATAAAAACAGAGATGATAGGTAGCACAGATAATTAGCCCATTAATAGTAAAGTAAGGGAAAATTCTTATATGGGGAAATCAACAACTAGCACAGACGAAAATTATGTTGGATAAATTTAGGAGTTTCAAATTTTTAATAGAATTTTGAGCTAAGATGAAATAAAATGTCTTGCAGATATATATTCTTGTAATATAGTTTTATGATAATAAAAATTTAAAAAACTAATTCATTATAAATAAATAATTAAAAAGATAATTAAGATTGTAGCTACAAATGTGGATAATGTGATTAAATTAATAACTGTACAATATGCTCTGATATAAATAGAGAAATATCTAATGGATGTGAATGTAAGTCTGGCTATGTCGATGATGAAAATTTAAATGCAAGATGTATAGGTACTTTTATACTTTTTTATAATTATTGAAAAATATACATAAAATTAATTATATTATTATTATAAATTAAAGAGGCTAAAACATGTGAAATTCCAAGAGATTATGAATTAGAAGGAACTGAAGCAATAAACTATGGAACAACATTAGGTCCAGGAATATTTAGTAATTCAACTACTGCAATGTATTTTGACGGAGAGAATTAATATAGAGATTTTGGACAAACAGTAATTTATATAATAAAATTTAGTATTAATTTTAATATAATAATAGACCATAGGTGATGAATTTACTGTTTCATTTTGGGTAAGATATAAATCTCATGGGTTTTTTTCTAGAATTATCGATTTTGGAAATGGATTGAGGGACTCAAATATAATTATTTCTTCAATGGATAGATTCAAAGAAAATGATTTTGTTGTACACATTTATAATACTACGAATGTTAACTACACAGCTGAAGTAAGCTCATGTAATACTTTAAATATGATAAAATATTTATTATTATAGCAATTAATATATATAAAAAATAGCAATTTAGTTAAATAAATGGTATTAAGTTAGTGTAGTATTTAAAAATACTTAATAAATAGAAATATATTAAAATGGAATATATAGTACATCAGAATTATTAGTTCCAGATCCAATTTAAGAGAATATACCAAAAATATAAAGAAATTTGTCATATGTAGGAAAAAGTCATTGGATTATAGACAAATATTTACATGGAGAGATAGATTATTTAAGAATATATGATAGAGGCTTAAGTATGTAAGAACTAAAGTGTTTGTCATAGAGATAAAATTGTAATAAATTATTAATAAAAATTTTATATTATTTTAAAAATTATTTTATAGACTGTGCTAGGTAATGTTTATAATGTGATTAAAATGAAGATATATGTTAAAGTAAATACATTATTTTTATTTATTTGTTATATAATTTATTTATTATATAACAAAGAATGTAGAGGACAAAATAGATAATTACCAAGTTGTTTATGTGATAATAATAATTATTATGATAATGGGGTTTCGGATGATTGTGTTTAATTCACAAAGATGGCAATTTGTGAATAAATTATTAATGAAATAATTGTAAATATATCTAAATTAAAATGTAATATATAAATTAATTTGTTTATAAATAAAATAGGTTTAAGATATTAGTAGGCATTAAATAAAAGGAGTTTATTTTGATTTTATCTAGTCAGACGTAGATAAAATATTACAAAGAACTAACTGGGATGCAGAAGAATTTGATTTGTTAAACTTAAATACAAAGGAAGTGAAAAAAACTATTTTATATAGGTAGCCTAGTGGAATATCATATGGGAAATTAAAAGACGGTTCTTTAAAGAGATACTACGCTATAAATGATAGAATAAGGTATTTTCATAATAGCATAAATAGTACAAAATATCATATTAAACTTAATAATAATATAGTTTTATGAATCTCCATGGATGCTTTAAGTGCTAAGATGGACATTATGCTACTTAAGTAGGATAATGTGAATTATGCAATAATAATTGTAAGACTTGTTTAACATCATCAACTTAATGCACTTCTTGTTAAGATGGATAATATGTAGATTCTAATGATAATATATGCAAACCGTGTAATAATACGATATGTGCTACTTGCTCTTCATTAGCGGTATGTATAGATAATTGTAATGCATCTTGTTTAACCTGCGGACCTAACAAATTATGCTTGACTTGTAGTAGTACTAGATTTTTAAACAGCAGTAAATTATGCATAGATTGTGATAGCAATTGTTTAACCTGTTAAACATCTCCAACTCAATGTCTTTCTTGTGTAAGTACTAGGTATTTAAGTGGAAATACATGTCTAAACTGTGATAGTAACTGCAAAACGTGTTAAACTTCATCAACTTAATGCACTTCTTGTTAAGATGGATATTTTCTAGATAATAATATATGCAGTCCATGTAATAATTAGATATGTGCTACATGCTCTTCATTAGCGGTGTGTATAGATAATTGTAATCCATCTTGTTTAACTTGTGGACCTGACAAATTATGCTTGACTTGCATTAGTACTAGATTTTTAAACAGCAGTAAATAATGCATAGATTGTGATAGCAATTGTTTAACCTGCTAAACATCTCCAACTCAATGTCTATCTTGTGTAAGTACTAAGTATTTAAGTGGAAATACATGTCTAAACTGTGATAATAACTGCAAAACGTGTTAAACTTCATCAACTTAATGCACATCTTGTTAAGATGGATAATTTCTAGATAATAATATATGCAGTCCATGTAATAATTAGATATGTGCTACTTGCTCTTCTTTAGCTGTATGTATAGATAATTGTAATGCATCTTGTTTAACCTGTGGATCTGACAAATTATGTTTGACTTGCAGTAGTACAAGATTTTTAAACAGCAGTAAATTATGCATAGATTGTGATAGCAACTGTTTAACCTGCTAAACATCTCCAACTCAGTGTATTTCTTGTGTAAGTACTAAGTATTTAAGTGGCAATACTTGTCTAAACTGTGACAATAACTGCAAAACTTGCTAAACTTAATCAACTTAATGTACTTCATGTTTAGATGGATATTTTCTTGAAAATAATATATGCAAATAATGTAATCTTTCTTTATGTGCTACGTGCTCTTCATTAACAGTATGTATAGATAATTGTAATCCATCTTGTTTAACTTGTGGATCTGACAAACTATGCTTGACTTGCAGTAGTACAAGATTTTTAAACAGCAGTAAATTATGCATAGATTGTGATAGCAACTGTTTAACCTGCTAAACATCTCCAACTCAGTGTATTTCTTGTGTAAGTACTAAGTATTTAAGTGGCAATACTTGTCTAAACTGTGACAATAACTGCAAAACTTGCTAAACTTAATCAACTTAATGTACTTCATGTTTAGATGGATATTTTCTTGAAAATAATATATGCAAATAATGTGATAATACGAAGTGTGCTACTTGCTCTTCATTAGCTGTATGTATAGATAGTTGTAATCCATCTTGTTAAACCTGTGGAACTGACAAATTATGCCTGACTTGCAGTAGTACTAGATTTTTAAACAACATTAAAGAATGCATAGATTGTGATAGCAACTGTTTAACCTGCTAAACATCTCCAACTCAATGTCTTTCTTGTGTAAGTACTAAGTATTTAAGTGGCAATACTTGTCTAAACTGTGATAGTAACTGCAAAACTTGCTAAACTTAATCAACTTAATGCACTTCATGTATAGATGGATATTTTCTTGAAAATAATATATGCAAATAATGTAATCTTTCTTTATGTGCTACGTGCTCTTCATTAACAGTATGCATAGATAATTGTAATCCATCTTGTTTAACCTGTGGAACTGACAAATTATGTCTGACTTGCAGTAGTACTAGATTTTTAAACAGCAGTAAAGAATGCATAGATTGTGATAGCAACTGTTTAACCTGTTAAAATTCTCCATCTCACTGTCTTTCTTGTATCAGTACTAAATATTTAAGTGGAAATACATGTCTAAACTGTGACAGTAACTGCAAAACTTGTTAAACATCATCAACTTAATGCACATCTTGTTAAGATGGATATTTTCTAGATAATAATATATGCAGTCCATGTAATAATTAGATATGTGCTACGTGCTCTTCATTAGCGGTGTGTATAGATAATTGTAATGCATCTTGTTTAACCTGTGGATCTGACAAATTATGTTTGACTTGCAGTAGTATAAGATTTTTAAACAGCAGTAAATTATGCATAGATTGTGATAGCAACTGTTTAACCTGCTAAACATCTCCAACTCAGTGTCTTTCTTGTGTAAGTACTAAGTATTTAAGTGGCAATACTTGTCTAAACTGTGACAATAACTGCAAAACTTGCTAAACTTAATCAACTTAATGTACTTCATGTTTAGATGGATATTTTCTTGAAAATAATATATGCAAATAATGTGATAATACGAAGTGTGCTACTTGCTCTTCATTAGCTGTATGTATAGATAGTTGTAATCCATCTTGTTAAACCTGTGGAACTGACAAATTATGCCTGACTTGCAGTAGTACTAGATTTTTAAACAACATTAAAGAATGCATAGATTGTGATAGCAACTGTTTAACCTGCTAAACATCTCCAACTCAATGTCTTTCTTGTGTAAGTGCTAAGTATTTAAGTGGCAATACTTGTTTAAACTGTGACAATAACTGCAAAACTTGCTAAACTTAATCAACCTAATGCACTTCATGTGTAGATGGATATTTTCTTGAAAATAATATATGCAAATAATGTAATCTTTCTTTATGTGCTACGTGCTCTTCATTAACAATATGTATAGATAATTGTAATGCATCTTGTTTAACCTGTGGATCTGACAAACTATGCTTGACTTGCAGTAGTACTAGATTTTTAAACAGCAATAAATTATGCATAGATTGTGATAGCAACTGTTTAACCTGTTAAAATTCTCCATCTCACTGTCTTTCTTGTGTTAGTACTAAGTATTTAAGTGGCAATACTTGTCTAAACTGTGACAATAACTGCAAAACTTGCGAAATATAATCAACTTAATGCATATCTTGTTAAGATGGATATTTTTTAGATAATAATATATGCAGTCCATGTAATAATTAGATATGTGCTACGTGCTCTTCATTAGCGGTGTGTATAGATAATTGTAATCCATCTTGTTTAACTTGTGGATCTGACAAACTATGCTTGACTTGCAGTAGTACAAGATTTTTAAACAGCAGTAAATAATGCATAGATTGTGATAGCAACTGTTTAACCTGCTAAACATCTTCAACTAAATGTCTTTCTTGTGTAAGTACGAAGTATTTAAGTGGAAATACATGTCTAAACTGTGACAGTAACTGCAAAACGTGTTAAACTTCATCAACTTAATGCACTTCATGTGTAGATGGATATTTTCTTGAAAATAATATATGCAAATAATGTGATAATACGAAGTGTGCTACTTGCTCTTCATTAGCTGTATGTATAGATAGTTGCAATCCATCTTGTTTAAAATGTGGACCTGACAAATCATGCTTGACTTGCATTAGTTCCCAATTTTTAAAGAATGGATAATGTATATAGTGTGATGATAATTGTTAATAATGTAAAGATTTTGCAACCTCATGTACTTCATGTAATGATGGATAATATCTTGATGTTAATATATGTAAAAATTGTCCTAATAATTGCAATTGTAAAACTCCATATTCTTGTTCTAAATGTATTGGTGACCATAGATCTTTTCCTTTATGTAAATGTGCATATAAATATTATCAATCTCCTATTACTACTCTATGTTTAAGTAATAAATGTTATTATAAAAACTAAATTTTAATATAATATCAATAATAATATTTTAATTTTTTCAGAATGCTCTGAATAATGTCTAGATTGTACATAATAATCTGATTAATGCCTTACCTGTAATATTAGTTTAAATAGAAAAGACAACCCTCCCCTATGTAGCTGCTTAGATAGCTATTATTAATCGGAAGATGGCAAGGAATGTCTTTAATGTGCTCCTTAATGTAAGTAATGTGATTCTTATTCCCATTGCACAGTGTGTACCAATAAATCATTTTATCCTCCTGTTTGTCAATACAAATAGTCTCTAAATTATATTGCAAGCATTAACAATTCAAATTAATAATGCCCTATATATTGTCTTAAATGTAATAATAAACCAAATGAATGTTCTGAGTGTTCTTACGGACTTAATAGAAATATGACTCCTCCATTATGCGAATGTTTACAAGGATATCATAATAATTATGGAAAAGATATTAAATGTATTAAATGCCCTCAGACCTGCTTAGAATGGTAATTTATTTGTTCTATTTTAAATATTATTAATGTTTTTATTTATTCTTATATAATAGTTTCTCCTTTACTAAATGTACTAAATGTGATAAAAAATTGAATAGAGTTCTTAACAACTATACTAATTAATGTGATTGTGAAAATGGTTATACTAGTAAGAAAGGTCAATAAAAATGTAATAAATGCTTTTATTATAATAATTCATGCTTGATAAGTTGTCCATATAATACATATGCTGATTTAAAAAATAATAATTGCATATTGAGAACCTATAACTATAAACATGGTTATTTTTATATAATGTTAGGAGGGTCACTCTTGATAGTTCTTTTTTCACTTTTAAATGTTGGGTTTGTATTAATATTTAAAAAGAATATATAATAATTAAAATCTGTTAATAAAGAAGATAGTAAGATTATTCCAATTACTTTTCATTGATACTATATATTATATTTTTAAAATAATATATATATATATTATTATTTGAAGCATTATAAAAATGTATTAATTTCACTCATTTTTTTTTGTTATGATTATAATATATATAAATAATTATTATATTTTATGATTTATTTTTATTTCACAATAATTTTTATTTTATTTTATTTTATTTTATCATCACCAATATATTCATTTTCTATCAATTCTACATTAAGTGTGCTTTCATTACACTTATATACCTCTTAAACTGCAACAATGAAATGCAAAAATATAAGACATTATTTCTTAATATTTGCATTAAATATTTTAAATTTAAATTAATAAAATAAATCATTAAAAGTTTTTTTTAGTTTTTTAATTATTATTATTATTTTTGTCGAAAGCTGAATTTAGATAGATATAGATTAATTTAATTTTTTAAATTTAATTATAATTTATTTTGATCTTCCTATTTTAATATAATTATATCTTTATGATTTTTCTTCTGCTTATTTTTGAATTGATATATATTAATAATATTAATATTTCATATTTTTATATATATTTATATTTGATCTTAGAATAAACTCATATATTAAAATTTTTATATTTTTATATAAATAATATATGTAAGAAAAATATTTTAAGTATATTATATTTTTTTCTTTTGATTTTATAAGTGATACAATATCTTATTTATATTTTATATTAAGTTTCAAAGTCTTAAATTATAAATATATCTTTTAATTAATTAATAATTTTATTAAATATTTTTTTTGTAAAATTCATTCTTACTCTACTTTAATATCATCATCAGACCCTATTTCTTATGTAGGCTTTTAAACTTAAAATTAAGAATACACTAACTTAATGAATTATTATTGTCTTTATTATTTTAATTAAATCTTTTTTACTAATTAGCAATATCAATATTATTTAGACAGGTTATATTTTCGGTTTTTTATTAAGATTCTTGGAATTATATTAATGGTAATTATTAATCGAGTTTAATTTATTATTTTAAGTTGTTATTATCTTATTATTAATTTAAAATTTTTTCATTTTCGACAGCTTATTATTCTATATCTATTTCAACTGAATCAATAATACCTTTTTTGCTTATTTCTTATTTAATATCTTTTTCATATTTTAAAATTAAAATTAAACAGATTCTTCGTAATTTTAGGGAGACTCCTTAATAATAGGAGTTTATTGGTTTTGAGTTTAAGAAATCAAATATTTTAATTAATATTGACTTTATATTTATTTTATTGCTATGTCACTAAATTATGGAGAAATTTAGTTTTAAATATTAAATTATTAATTAGGTTATATTATTATTATTTTAAAAACTATTAATACTAATTTTAATAATAATTCTATATTTCTAGATTATTAACATTTTATGGCATTTGCAAAGATTTCCATTCCTCTACAAGATTTGAATTACTTGACTACCTGTACCTAGGCGACATTTCTATTTATTAGGGTTGTTGCATCTATTATAATTACTATTATTACATCATCCATAAATAAAACTATTATTACTAGAATTAATTTTGAGTTTATTGAGCATAAATATGATTCATCTATTATATATTCGTTTAAGGTTAATTAATAATTGAGCTAAATTACTTATCAGATTTTTGCTAATTTTATATTTTATGAGCAGATTAACATAATTATTGATGTCCTATAACTCTTTAACTTTATGAAAAGCAATAAGGAGCTGTTAGATTTCTCTATCCTCCCATGTTACTTATATTATTATTTTATTAAGAATTTTAATTTAAATTATTATAGTAAGTATTTAACGAGTGGCTACTACTATACTATATTTATTGTTATTATTAAATCTATTACTATATATTTTCTTCAATTTCTTATTTAATATATTCAGGATTTTTATCTCTTTTATAGTTACAACAACCACATTTCTTTCTCATGCAAGGTTGCAAATAAAATCCCACCTTCATAAGCCAAGGAATGTGAGTAAAACTCAAAAATGGGATTAAAAAAACCCCTACCAATATATTTAATATTTTTTGGTCATAATACGGCCAGTTTCTTTCAAGTATTACATAATAAAAGTTTTCTTTATTATATAAGGAAATACCATCATTTAATTGACTTTTTATAGAGCTTTAATCTTAAAAAATTTAATATTAATCATGAATCTGTAAAACATATTTAATATATTTTAATTATTTTTTAGCATTACCTCCATAGACTGCATACCGACATTTAAATTCTTTAGGAAAATTTTTAATTGTATCCTAAGTATACGGAAATTCTAAACAGCTCCATGCAGGTAATTTTTTAGCCGCAAATTAAAACTAATATTAACACTTACCCCACTAATTTACATTGGGTAGTTTATATGCTATTAATTTGGAGTTTGACTATTATCTATTAGGAAATTTAATTAATATTATTTTTTAAAAATTATGCTATTATTTCTACTTTAGTTTGATTATTATCCTTGAGTTATATCAGTTATATTCATTTAAATATAGTATTCTCCCTTCTTTTTTTTACACTTAAATGATTCCCCCTTAAAAAAGAATATAGTTTATTTTTATGAAATATTTTTTAATAAAGTTTATACCTTATCTATGAATTAATAGGGACGAGGTGTAGCAGTTATATCAGCTCTATAATTAGAACTAGCACAAGCTTATCCTCTCACTTATTCTCCCTTTTAATCTTTAAATCCAACTTCTATAGAAGCATATGCTTCATGTCCTATAAAATATGTTATATATATATAAATAATGAGTTTTTGTTTTTTAAATTTTCCTATTACCATCCAGATCATAAGCTACTATGTTTTTTACTATGCAATTACTTTTAGCATTTTCAAAAGAATAATCCATATAAGGGTGATAAATAGTATAAAAAAATAAAAAAATACTACTCCACAACAAACTGCCATAAAGCTCAAAACATATATACAAAAATGACAATTCTTTATTTTCAATCTCCAAAAAAATATATACTATACTATTAGATAAGCTATGTATAGAAACCAAAATAAATATGTTTCCTCAATAGCAAATGACTCAAATTCACTTGTGTTTATAACTATAGATAGTAAAATAAATATAATTTTATAGAATTATGTAGTTATTAATTACTTTCTAACCAAAAAACGTATATCAAAAAGGCCCAAACAAAATTCAATATCTATGTACCTAAATAATGAAAAATATCTTTTTTTTCTAAATATTTTTTAGGCTTTTTTAAATTATCTTATTGTTTTTCTTATTGATTCTTATTTGTATTGGAAATATTTTTATCTTATTCTAAAATAATATCTACATTTTATAGATCATTATAAAATATTTATTGATTTTCATTTTATTCTTAATTATTTTTTCCTGATTATTATTTTTAAATATTGAGAGATTGATATTTTGATATACATTCATTATTTATTTATTATTTTTGAGATTATTTTTCATATGAATTGTTTATCAGTTAATTGTTTTATTCATTTATATCTTCATTTTCACTTTATTTAAAGTCTATTATTTAAAAGGAAGAAAAAAGATTAAGAAATTTATTTGAAAGAATTAAAATATACTCTTATCTTATTTTTCGTCTTCTACTTCCTTGCTCATTAGAATTTTATGTCAAACAGGCAATAGTTTATTATTTTTAAGAATTGTTAATAATACTTAATTCTATTACTTCAATATAACAAATAATGATATTAAATTTTTATGTTAATTGTGTTAATATTTTTTACTCTATCAAATAATATATTAATTAATATTAGTTTTTATAAAATAAAATATTTAATATGAGAATTAATTACATAAACGGTAATAACATAAATGAGAAATGGGTAGAGCATCTAAACTGATATATAATCGAATAATAGAAATAATAATTATAAACAAAGCTATAAATGAAATAGAAAAATTTTTTATGATAAAAAAAATACTTTTACTTTTATATTTATATGATTTAGAGTTGACTCATTAATTTTTTTTTTATAAATAATGGGATATAATTTAATTAATAGTAGTAATTTAAGTTTAATATTCCTTTTAAAACAATTATTCATAATTTTTTATACCAATAATATATATATAAACGATTATTTTGTAATACTAATATTTAATTTACAAATTTCAAATAAGATTAATTAATATTTCTACATCTTAAATAAATATTAATTATACACTACTTATTTTAAAATAACTATAATTCTAAATAAATTTAGTTAAAAATGTAATTATCAATTTATATTTCTTTTCTCTTTCACTAAGGCTGCTAAAGTATTAAATCCTTGTATTAAATCAGTTATATCTGCATATTTATAGACTTAATCATTTACTTAAAACTAATATGAATAGTTTAATATGTTTTCTTTTATTTTCTGATACATTTTAGCATGTCCTTCTATATCTATTAATTTAATGCTTTCTTGTTTTAAAGCTGTATTTATCATTACTAGATATTCTATTTATTTTCTCATTTCATCTTATTCAAATTCATATCTATAAATGCAATAAAATAATAAACTATTTAGAAATAATAAAATAATATTTTTTTTATTTTACCTTTTTTATAATTTTATATTATTTTATATCTTTAAGTCTTATTTCTAATTTTGTTTTGTTAATTATATTATTTAATTTTATTTGTTTTCATTTTCAATATTTAGACTACTCAAATTTTATTCTAATGTAATTATTTTTTTTTGTAATTATTATATTTATTCACACTTCTCTTTTATCTAAGGAATACTCATTTGCATATATTATTTATATTAAAATATAGTTTATTATAAACTAATTCTTTCATTTTATTCTTTGAAATATGCACTTTAAAATTCCTTTAAATTTTATTTATATTACTAAATATCTAAAAATTAATTCTTTTCATTCCATTATGATATTTAATTTTATATTTTTTCCTACTCTTAATTTTAGTTTTCATATTTTTAATGCAATTCACTTATTTTTTCTTAATATTTAAAGTTATTTTAATTAATCTCATTTTTTAATTTACTATTTTCTATGTTTTTATTCAAATTTTCTTAATTTAACTTTGATATATCTTTTTAATTCTGAATAATATTTAATTGGAGCTATTTTATTTAATCACGCAAATCTTATATTTCTCCTTTCATAATTTCTGCTTTATGAATTTACTCTAATTATACTTCCTAATAATAGTATTTATTATTGTTATATTTCTTATAAAAAATAATTTTATTTTATTATATTATACTTATTCCTAAAGATAGACATCTAAATTATCATTTTTTTCTTATATCTCTCTATGCTATTATTCAATTTATTTTTAATATATTTAATTTAATCTTTCAGCACTTTATTTTTCCCCCTCTAGTTTTTAAATCGTGGAATGTAGATCTTGATTATTATCAGTACGTTGGTTTTAAATATATTCTATTTATTATTTCATGGTTTCATACTTAATTATAAATTATATTAGCATTCATTTTTAGATTTTTTAAACATATATTTACCTCTACTTAAAGTTGTTGAAGAGTAGATTTAGTTTCTTGATACTTAAACTCCGAATGTTGAAGCTAATTTAATATATCTTATTTTTCATTCACTATTTCTCTTATTTATTAAACCTAATTTTGAAATAATTCATCCTTTGTTTCAATCTTTTCTATTTTATAATTGAAATATATATTATAAATTTTATAGGATTCAATTAATTATTTAACTTTACTCTATGCTTCAATGAATTTTGCCTTATTTTCTTATTATTCCAATATATCATTATTATTCTTTTAAGATAGTTGCTAGATGACATCTTAGTAACTAGCATTGTCTACATATAATTCTTCATTTTTAATTACCATTTCATCTAGCTCTTTATTTATATTTATATTTTATTTCTATAATTCTTATACTTAATTAGTTAATTTTTCTATTTTCTTCATTGAAAATGTTAATTATTTTTCGCTATTATTTAAAGATTTTTATAGATTTTGAATTTCTTCTTTATAGTTCTAAATTTATTTAATGGGATCAGTAGGTTTATAATTTTTATCCAATTCATTTAGTTTATTATCGCATTTTTATATTTCATATTAATCACTTAATAAATTTTCTCCATCTGTTATTAAATCTTTTATGGATTATTCTTATTAATTTTTAATAACATCACTTTATTCTAATGCTTCTGCACCTTCTTGATACATTTTTTTAATAATTTTTATTGAACTTATATAGATGCCAAATAAATTTTTTATTACTACTATATAATGTTGCTAATTTAAATTTTGTCTATTATAATTAATAATTTAATATAAACTTAAATAATTATCAAATAAAATAATAAAAAGTTGAGGTTTATAATATTATTTAATCAAAGACTCATTTACTTAATCTATGATTAAATAATAAAAAAAATTATTCTGTACACTTTAAGAATGCATTATGAATAAAAATTAATACATTATAATAATCATTAGTTTATTGAATTTGCAAATTTTAATTAAGATATTATATATAATAAATATTTTATGGGATATACTCGTATTATTAGATTAAAAATATTAACACTATAATTTATTATTTACTACTAATAGCGACACGAATTTAATTATTGGTTTAATTAAAGGTGGTAGTGATTAAAATTTAATAATTATTAATATTATAATTAAAATAATATATAATAAGACTATTTATTCAGAAAATCGATAATTCAAATAAAAATTTAATTTAAGATATATAAGGCATAATGGGAGACTACTAAACTTTGTAAAAAAGTAAAATAGGAGGAAAATTTACTCTCCTAAAATAAATGTTAGGTTAGGGTTCTTTTGGGACAATTTATTTAGGTAAATTCTAATACTATCTTAAATTAAGTATTCCTTTAAAAATTGATTTATAAATAAATTATAGGTTAAAATGACGAAACTTTAGATCTGGTAGCAATTAAAGTGGTAATAGAAATTATAAATTAAATAAGTAGATCAATAAATAATCAGAAATTCACTTTTTTTATTAAAAAAGGAAAGTGCTAAATCATCTCATGCTTCACTCTAATTAGAATCTAAAATATTGTAGATCTTATAAGGAAAAACAGGAAGTAAGATTTAAATCTATTATTATAAAATAATAATTACATAAAATTAATATTAGTAACAACACACCATTTTTTTGGAGAAATTGCTGGTAAATACGCTTACTATATAAATAAAGATAAATTTTTAAATCTATATTGATTTATAGGCTTTAATGTGATGGTTTTCGATATTCTTGGGCCTTCACTAGAAGATTTATTTAATCTATGTGAGAGGAAATTTTCTCTGACTACAACTATAATGATTGCAGATTAACTTGTAATAAAATAAAATACTATTACCTATATTAACCTGATAATAATATAAGATCTCTAGAATTGAAATTCTTCATTCCAAAGGATATATACACAGAGATATAAAGCCAGAAAATTTTTTGATTGGTTTAGGAAGAGGTGCAAATATTATATATTTAATTGATTTCGGTTTAGGTAAAAAATATAGAGAAAGTAGAAATAATTAGGTACTAATTTGTGTTAATTATACATCTATAATTAAATTAATATTCCATCATTTAAATCAGCATATTCCATATAGAGAAAACAAAAGTTTAGTAGGAACTGCAAGATATGCTACAATAAATTCTCATTTAGGTATGGAATAAAGTAGGAGAGATGACATAGAGTAAAATTATTGTTTTTGGCATATTTATAACGTTTATATTTATATTATTCTAAAAAAGATCAATAGGATATCTTCTTGTATATTTTCTGAAAGGTAGTTTACCATGGCAAGGAATTAAAGCTGCAGATAAATAAGAAAAATATAGTAAAATAATGGATAAAAAAGTAACTCTTAATAAAATTATTTTAATTTTATTAAGAAAAAATATTAAAATATTATTTTTAGATAAATACATGTCCTGAAGTTCTTTGCAAAGGTTTACCAAGTAAAGTTTCTTATGATAAAAATATTCAATAATATATTAATTATTTTGTCTAATATTTAGTTGAATTTTCGATTTATTTAAATTACGCTCGAAATCTGAAATATGAAGAAAAGCCTGATTATTTATATTAAAAAAAATGTTTAAAGAATTATTTGTAAGAAGAGATTTTAACTGGAATTATATGTATGATTGGTGTTTAACTCCAGATAATTTTCATAATGGAGATGAGGATGAAGATGGAAATTAAAAATATCATAAAATTTACTCAAAAGTAATTATGATAATTAACTTTAAATCCATAAATTAAATCATTTACCTAATTTAGGAAAATAATAAAGGTGAAGTAAAACTTAAAATTGATATAGATACAAAGCCACCAAATCCAGACGACTAGAAAATAATTTTGGATGTTATGTGTATTTAATATTTTATATTTAAAAACCAATTTTTTTTAATATCTATTGATTATATATTAGAAGGAAACAAAGATAATGATATAAGTAATCAAATGATTTAGTCAGACTATAATAGAGGAAACGAGGATGAAGTATAAAATTAAAAGTAAAATGATGGTAATGATGATAATAATAAAACCCCGCAATGTGAAGATTAGTTATAAGGAAATGGGGATCATGTAGATTAACAAAAATAAGAATAATAATAAGAATTAAATAAAGACGATCTTTTAGAAGGAGGATCAATGGAGGCTAATGTAGATAAAGGAAATCATGATAACGGAGAAAAATCAATTTTTGAATGAATATATAAATAGCATTTCTTGTTATATTATTTTCTTTCTTTTTATCATAATAATTTATAAGTTTTATATATAAAAACAAAGAAAATAGTAGCCATTTAATTTTTAAAAAATACTACGTAATTGAACAAAAATGCTAATAATTAGCAAAAATAATAAAAAAAAAAAAATAAAAAAAAATAAAATAAAAAGATATCAAAAAACTACTTTAATGAAAGAAAACTTAAATTAAAATGAAAACAATATTATTTCAGAATGTAATAATTAGTTAGTACAATTTATATAATAAAATAAAGAGTAAATACATAAATAAGCTAATGATAACAAAAATAATTGTTAGAGAGTAAGTTAATTAGTCAAAATTGCTATAGATCTCAATATATAAATTATTTTAATTCAATTTCCAGCTCTGGTATATATTAAACATATTTTTTAATTATAATTAAAATACTATTATTATATGTATTCTAAATAAATATAGGCTAAATGGATTCAAGATGATTATGAAAAATTTGTTGCTAAATGTCCTTAAGTTATTTGTGAATAAATTTTACAGAATTAAAATATTGAATAGCATGAAGTAATATGTTACTTCAAACTCTATTTAACATAGTTCCCAAAAATGCTACACTATCAATTTTCATTTTAAAAAAAAATCATGGATCGTAGAAGAGGTATTGCTTTGCGATTACTAAATTCCTAAATTTTATAATTGTACTAGCCTGAAACTTATCTACACTTTTAGCAATTTTAACCAGCTTGTTCTTGCATTGATAACTATTAAAAAATGTAATATTTTATTAATATTTAAAAAGTATTTGCTATCATAATGATATTATAACTAGGATGCCTTCTGTTTAAAGTAGATAAATTCTTTGTTTTAGCTATTGAGAAAAAGTTTAAAATAATAAGAAAGTTTGTATAAATGCTAAATGTGCTAATATCCATATAAAGAAATAGTAGATAAACGTATATTTCTAAACATTCAAAGAGTAAACAAATAAGAATTTTTATGATTATATAATAGTTTAATATTTTCAATATAGTTACATTTTTTTATAGGTAATTGTATATAGTCACTAGTTGAAAAGATATTTCACTCTATATTTAACTGATCCTTATATCAATCATCCTGAATTTTTAATTCCGAACTAGTTTTTCTAACTCTTAGTTTACGTAATGATAATTTTTTATTTTATCTTTAATACATTTAAAACAATAATTGAATATATATGAAGTATGATGTAGCAGTATAGTACTAAACTAGGAATGGAAAATAGTATGGAAATCCATAGGAATATCTAATCGGTTTAGATTGTAAAATTATGGCTAATTCGTAGATAGAAAGCTAATTTTAATAGTTTATACAATAATATTTGTGTAATAAATAATTACCAATTATATCTAATTATCCAAATATTGAATAAAAAGATACCTATATAGAAGAAACAATATGTACATTTTAATAGATTTGCTAATATCTAGATTCTATATTTTATAATCTTCCTTCTTCTTAATTTTTTATTTTAAAATTATCTATGCTCCTTAGTTTGAGTTCTCAGTACTAGAGTAATTATTATTTTTTAAATTAGAACGATTCTTAAATCAATTTTATCAATATTTAGCTAGCTAAGTCAAAAATTAATTTTCTTTTGAATAATTTTAGAATTCAAATTCTCAAATTTCTAGAATAAGTGACTAATAAATTCTTTCATAAAATTAATTATAAGAGTAATAATAATTAGGTTAATAAAATATATAAAATACAAATCAAGTAAGAGTTATTTTGCAAAATCAAATTCATCTGTATTTGCTTCATGATGATCAAAATTTTATAACAGAATAAGTTGATAATCTCATTACCTCGTTAGATAATATTATAGATTTTGCAGAAATTTAAGGAAAATAGTTAAACCTAGACCAATTACTAAAAATTTAAAATGGTACTTTAACTTATAGCATTATATGTTTACCAATTCTTATTACAAATTTTAGGTGTAATAATAGTGTAAAATCCTATTTTACTTGGAAAAAAGGAACTAGCATTAATATAGTAAATAATGAATAATGATGAAATTGAAATAAACAGTAAGTAATTTTCTATCCAAAATACTCTAAGAGTTAGAATTAATTGCGCGGTTTGGTTTTTTTAACCAATATTTTAACTCAAAGATTTAAAAAAATAAAAATAAAGCTCAAGATTTTTTCTTTAACAACATATGTCTTCAAGTTTGTATGACAAATTTACTATCATTATAAATACTAGTACTAATTATATATAAGAGAATTAGCAAAAAGACCAATAAAATTTGGTTAAAATTTTGTAAGCTATGTTTATTATAGATAAAAATTTAGAAGAAAATGTGTAAGAAAAAATTGAAAAAAATAAAACATAGATAGTTCAAATAATTTTCTAAATTGTAGTCAAAACCCCAACTAATTTCTTAGTCAATAAATGAATCCAAAACAGTACTATTATTTTAAATAAAAATAGTTATTATTTTTTTTGCTAATTACATTTATTTCTAAAAATTTAGAAAATTAAACTAGAGTAGTTCAAGTTTAAAGGAAATATAAGATTTGATCAATAAATATTACGTGTTTATAAGAAGAAAAGAAGGAGGAAATAGTGTCAATTTATCAATCTATAAAAATCTTTTAAAGGTTGTGTGTGCTTTTTCTTAATTGCACAGACACATTTCAAAAGCATAGTAATAACCGTTTTTAAACTCAGATAAATAATATCACTCTTATATGGATGGGATTTTTGCCATATTTATAAATGAAATTTCTATGTATAATAAAACTTCTCTATACGAAAATCAAACTTTATTTGCAAAAAATGTATTTAATTTAAATTATTAAAATATATAACATAAGTAATAATTAATCAATTTACCTAAGATTGTAAATTTCTTTGATTTACTTGACAAGTAAAATGATGAAGTTTTAGAGGATGATGGATTCTAATAATAAAGTTAAGAGAGCTATCTTTATGGTAGCTAATAATAATAATTCTAGGGAGGAAATTGGGAAAATAACAAATTTAATTTTTTATCTTAATTAGAATAATTGGTAGATGATCTTATAAAATTATTAGATACTTGATAATTGATTTTACTTCATATATTAATAAATATCTTTATATAATAAATAATTTTGTATGCAATCATTTTTCTTCATAATTTTTTATCATAATCATTGTAGACACTCCAAATAGAATTTCCTGAATATCACTAAACACAGATTTTCTTCTCACAAATCCATTATCTTATTAAAGGAATTTAATATCAAATAAATTCATATTTTAAATTGGCAGAGCTATAACAAATTGAGAATTTTATCCATTATTTTATTAGCATTACTTTTTTATGTGATCTAAAATTTTTAGCTCACATTCTTTTATTATTTCTTTTATCATTTTTTATAAGTTTTCTTATCCATCTTTTTTGGTTACACAAAAGGAATCCAAGATAAAAATCTATCTGTTAAAATTCATATTTTAAATCACTTTTTATATTTTTTTATTGTAGTTTCCGTATTCATTTAATTATAATATATTAACAGAACCTAGAACCTTATCTTTTAATTTCAAAACTAGTTTTTGATTTAAGCTATTTTATATATTAGCAGTCTCTTTGTTATTGCTAGTATTGGTTTCATTTAAATATAAAAGTTGGTCAATCTTTAATTTTTATTCAAATTTTCTTTTTAATCCCCAATGCACGACTTTAAAGATATAAAATGAGCATAATAGTATCAACCTATATGTCCATAAAAAATTTTAGAAAATTAATATGTTAAAATTATAAATATAATATATTATTACGAGGCCAACATTTTGTAGGATCCGGGAACAAATATAGAAGGAGATAAAGTATATAATAGATGAGATAAACATACATAAACAAACAGTAAAATTATGATCAGAACTGGCCGTCCGTAAATGAAAAATAAAAAATGTATATAGTCTAATCCACTTTGTATTTAGTATTTATTTTCTTTCCATATTTCGAGCAACTAATTACGGTATTTTTGTTCATACTTTGCAGCTTTGAATTCCATTTTGTTTTTATTAAATTTTTGTAAATAGTTTATTCTATATAGATTTTTTCAAATTTATAATTTTATAATTTATATTATATCAATTTATTTTATAAATATGTAGCATTAAACAAAAATTCATAAATGTTATTCACAAAATTAAAGTAATGATATTATATTAAATGTTTATATCAATTCAATATATGAATAAACTACAAAATGTATTTATATAAATATATTCCATAAAAATTAAAATTTTTGTTTTACAAATATTAAAGCTAATCTATAGATTTATTTAAATAAATTAATAAGAATTAATAAATTTTTAAATACAAAGAATAAAAATATTAATATTTTCTATTTCTAATTGGCTTAAAAATAGTGTTTTAATTTATAAAAATCACACTAAATTCACTACTTAAAATAAGATAATATTTTTTTATTTTTAATTTGCATATATACAAATTCAGGAAAACAAATATTTAAATAAATAATTGAATTTTATTTCCAGATCATAAAAGCAATACGTAATATTTGAGGTACAATGAATGAAAATGACTTCCCTCCGCATATTTTAAAACAATTATCTGACAGATCTTAAGATAAGCGACAATAGGCTGCAAATCATATTTAAGAAATTGTGAGCTAAATAGTTAAGACTAATAATAAAAACGACAGTCAAATCTAGAAAATCATACAATATTTCACTAATGATTTTATGCTAAAAGATTAGAATAATGCAAATAAAAAAAGGGAGTATTAAAAGTATTGGCTGCAATAGCTATAGCCATTTCAGAAGACGAATAAATTTCTATAAAATATGTTGAAGATATTACTGCACCTCTAATAAAAGAGCTTTCAGGCACAGATAGCAAGATAAGGTAATATAAATAGTAATATATATTAATGTATTAAAAGCATCTATAATTTTTGATTAGAT
Source organism: Miamiensis avidus (assembly GCA_037039885.1). Taxonomy (NCBI): domain Eukaryota; phylum Ciliophora; class Oligohymenophorea; order Philasterida; family Glauconematidae; genus Miamiensis; species Miamiensis avidus. Next base: position 973,614 of record JAWVGU010000011.1, on the reverse strand, counting down.
ATGCAGCTATAGAATCGCTCTATTATGTGTGTAAAGCCTTTGGTCCAGTTGTTTTGCTGAATTTTAACTAAATTTTTAGTATTTTAGTAGATAAAGTAGGTGATTTTGATGATGATGTTAAAAAAGCTACAACTCAACTTGACAATACTTTAAAGGGAATCATAAATGACGCCTTACCAGAAACGTAAAAATTTTAATTAAAAAGAAACAATATTTATATTATTTAGTAAATTTAATAATAAATATAATTGATTATTTTAAATAAGAAAATACTTCAACCTGAAAGATTTCATGCCTTTAATTTGTGAAAAAATTAAGGCTTAGCATCCTTTGATAAGGCAAATGCTTATCGGATGGATAATAACTTTGGGTTAGATTCCTAACCTGAACATTTTAGACTATTTGCCTTAATTTTTAGAGGGTTTATTTACAATGCTGGGTGACAAAACAAAAGATATTAGAAACTCTGCAAACGACTGTTTAAACGATTTTTTGAGAGAAATAAAAGACAATCAAACAAGAAATAGAGAAATGATAGATAGTTAGGCGTTTTTCATACAAAGTTCTGGAAATAATGCTAGCTTGGATAGTGAATCTTAGCAATAGCTAAACGAATTTTAATAGCAGTAATAAATAGCCAAATCCATTCATCCTTAAATACTTGAAATTTTGATAAAGATAATGTAAAAAGAAAAAATCTAGTACCATTTACTAAAGTTTCGAGCTATGGAATGGATTTATGAATATTTAAGTATGTATTTAGATAATATTGAATACAGCAAATCTCACAATAATAGTAGTTTAAATGGTCATACCCATGACGTTCTCAAAGGAGAACTCGGTCAAGCAATAATTCAAAAAATTTCACTAATTATCGAAGTCACTCTTATCAACTTGTCTAATGAAGAAGAAGAAATTAGGAAAACATCTTAAAAAGTTAATGAATTGTTGCTTCTAGTGACAGCCGAATTCTAGAAAAATGATATCGAAGTTAATGATATAATGATAATTCTTAAAGTAAATTGTTAGTTTTTCACTATACGTTTATACTTTTGTATCGAAACTATTTCTTATCATAATAGGGCATGCTAAACAATAAGAGAGGCTCCACCATGGAAATGTCTCTTTAATGGATGCGACACTTGTTAGGATCCGGATGCAAAGGAATTAAGGTATTGATAAAATTGTACGGTATTTTAATAATCAGACTTAAATTTTATTTAGATGAAAAATGCATTGGATGACATATTGTCCAAACTAATCGATAAACTCTATAATTTTGACGGAAATTTAGTACAGAAGGTTTTAGATGTTTTGGGGAAAATCTCTTTAAATGAAGAATATTTCGACAAAGTGATTGAAAAAATATTAAATGTGTGCTTTTTAAGCAAGGAATAACTAGACAAAAAGAGCGATTTAATAGTCAAAAACCTTTGCTCTCATTAAGACTCTCGAAAAGTTTTCTAAACCTTTGCAAATAAGTTGCAGAATTATGAAGATACGGAATTCATTGCCACTTTTGTGTAAAGTTTAGATACATTGCTTTTAACAGATAAACAACTCGGAGACTGCAGATCTCTTTTGAGAAATATGAATTATGATATTGAAAAAAAAGAAAAATCTCAATAGCTTTTCGAAAGGCTGTTCGCAACATGGTAATATTTTAATTTTTATCGCAATCAAAACGAACAAAAAGTTGCAATTCTAACGTTAAAAAAAAATCTTTAAATTTTATTATTAATTAAGGTGCTATAATCCTGTGTCAACTATTACTTTATGTTTTTTGGGGCAATAGTATGAGTTGGCTTACAGAGTTATAATGTGCTTCCAAGACATGGAGATAGATGCAGAAATTCTGATGTAAATTGCGAAATTAGTTAACTTTTTAGAGAGTCCTCACTTCATATTCTTAAGGTTGTGTCTATTAGAACATTAAAAATATCCATTTTTGCTAAAGAGTTTGTAAGGACTAATGATGCTACTCCCTCAGGGCAAAATTTTTGATGTATTGAAATAGCGTTTGAAATGTGCGACAATATAAGACCAATCAACATCAGATTTGCAAAATAATTAATAAAGAGTAATTGTGAACAAAATAGATATATAAAAACACCTACAGACTTTCTAGAATAGGTAAAAGACACTTAAAATAAAAGAAAGGAAATTTAGTAATAATAAGTCTAATAATAGTATATAGTACAATGCTAATAATAAAGAAATAAGTCTGGTGTGAAATTATAAACTAACAATTATTCTCAAATTTTTTAACAATCATCAAATTTTTAAATTATAAATTTATTTATATATAAATTGAATTATATAATTCGTATATTATCAAAAATTGGAAATGATTAAGGTGTTTAGTTAATTTTATAAAACTAAAAAAATCTAATAAAAAAATGAACATTTTAAATAACTAATACATACATGGTAAAAAACTTTAAATATTAGTATATTTAAAGTTTTAATAACTACAAATGAAAAATTATTTAATTTCATACAAATATAATTTTTATATAATCATAATTAAAAATTTATTTTAATTAAAATAATAGTAATTAATTAATAAAATACTTATAAATAAAAAGATTAAGTATTATATAAGACTTTCAGATAATATTGAGGGCTTTATTTAATTTACTAATTCCTCCTTTTCTCAAAAAAGAAAAATTACTATCTGAAATTTCTTTTATAGATTCTACTTAATTGTTTTAGTATTTCTTTAGATAGAAGCTATTACTTTATTTTAATTATTCTTCTTATTAACTCCATATTTCTCTTTACTGTTTATTATCCTTTACAAATTGTCTCGTATCTTTAATCAGAGCATTCAATTTTTTATATTACTACTAATTTTCCTTTCTATTATTATTTTATTTCAATTCATCTTCACTTGGTGAAAAAACATATTTCATAACCTTATCATAGTTTTAATTAACGACTTATGTACTATTTACAAATATTTAATTTAAAAAAAAAAAATTTAAAACTAATGTAAAAATAAACAAATATATAATTACTCAACTGATTTATTATTGCTTAGAATTTATTATAATTTACCCCAACTCTTACCCTATGAACTATTTTATGTATCATAAAAGGTAGAATTATGACTTTCTAGATTTTTCGTTGATAAAATTTATTAAATAGACTTATTTTGGTAAAATTTTTTTGAAAACGATTCACTGTTCGTTTTATTATGAAGCTTTGGGAAAACAGGATTATAAGAAACAACATTTTTCATATACAATTTTAAGTTCCCGATAAAGGAGTTTTTATCAGTGTTATTTTAACTTTCTTCATCATTTTATTGATTTGATTTACTAAAAATACTACTGCTTACTGGCGTATTGATACTATCAGTGCTTCGAGTTTAATCGAAGGAGTGAGTTTAAAAAAGTTTCTAAAATTAACTCTTTTTGTTAGGTCGGATGGTTGGACTTAAGAAAGGTTGCATTTTAGGTTAAGGATTCAAAGACTATTAATCTTCTTTTCCATCATCGCATTTTTCATTTTCTCTTTCTTCTTGCTATTCTTTTTCTGCCATATTTTATAACGAAATTTACAAATTTGATAATTCTTCAATTAATTTTTTCTTTTAATTGATTTGATTATTAATATCTTAAATCTATTCTTGAAGAGAAAGACGGTTAATGTCAATTTTTTTAAATCCTTTGTGTTTTAAATATTGTTTTAGTGTTTCATTTAGCACATTTTCTAACTCCTTTATCTCTAACTGTTCTCTATTAATCGCTACATTCAGTCTTTCATTTTCCTCTCTGTACTTGCTATTTTGATTGATTAAAGTTTTACTAAAATGACTAAGAGTTTGTTGTCGTTTTTTTGGCTGTTTATCTTAATTTTTAACATGGTCACTTCTATTCATTAATTTATTACTGCTTTATTCCATGTTGTCATTTGATTTAGTTTACATAGTTTAGGCTTTATTTCTTAGATTTTGATTTAAGCTTTACATCATTGTTGAATTTTCATCTGAATCATCCATTACTATTTTATTTCTAAGGTGGGTATTATTTAGGTGTTGCTACTATATAGAAGATGAAGAAGACATATACCTTTTAAACAATGACGGACTATTATTTTGATTATTATTATTAGAACCAACACTACTATTAAGGATTTATGTTTTTTATTTCGTATACTGATTTACCAGTTTGATAATTTTTTTTGATTTGATTTAGAATTCCTTTAACATTTCTGTGGCATTACTATCTTTAGACAAAACCGATGTGGGGGAATTGTCATTATTATTATTACTGTGATTGTTATTGCTTTTCCTTTGGGTGTTTACAAGTAATTACTTACCAATAAAAAAATTTTTTATTTCTAATTTTATAAACTTCCTTCACTAAAGCTTTCATCCATTCTAACATTTTCTAAATCATCATCTTTTTACTTTTCTTCTTCCTCCTAGTCAATTCCTAAATACTCATTTTCGAAATCTTGGCTTTCAATAAACTAAGTGAAGGAAGGCAAATTTTTAATAAAATTATTATTATTGATGAAATCGCTCTTCTAGTCCTGATTAGAAGAGATTTCTGACATTTAGAGTGCCTTTTTCCTTAAATATTTTTCATATTTTTCTTATAAAACCTCTGTGTGTTTATTTTGGATCAGTTTGAAAACAGCATCGTCATCTTCTCCCGCACAATTTAAACTGTTATCTGCAGAAACTGCCATAGTCGAGGCATTGCTTTTTAATAGCGAAATTAGCAGTTTTTATCCTTCAAATTTTTTCTATTCACTCACTTTTCTTTAGTGATTTTTTACACGATTACTCGCTAGACAAAGCAATTATGTGTCTTTTTCACATTCGCTATCCCAATCTTCACTTGTATTTATTTATTATTACTATTGGTAGCCTGGTTTCTCCTATTTGCTTATATTAGAGTTTTCAATTTCTAAATCTTTCCTTATGGGAAGAGAAGTGAGCGATGGCTGCAAATTTATTTCTAGCCTGGCACTATTAAAATTGTTTATCCCACTGAGGTCTTGGCTTCTCTTGCTTTCCCTGGGCTCATTTGGCGTATTCCTGAAATAAGGAGAGCTGATTCCCTATATAAGATGTTTGGTTTCTGTATAGGTATGTGTGTTATTTTTAAAAATAGCCATTGTATTTTCAAACCGATCTAGTTTTTTCTGCCTTAGCGTTCGGTAGTGACTCATTTTATTTGCAATATGTTTCACATTTTTGTGCAATTTCACATGTTTATCCCATTTTTGAGATCTTTCCATTTTGCTTTACTCTTCCATCTGCAATGATTGCAACAATTATTCGTCATGATCACAATCATCAGTTTTGCCTGATTTTCCCATTTGATAATCAATTACTTGGCTCGTTTATCCGCAAATCGGTGGAACATATTCTGTACTTAATCTCTAAACAGAAGAAAACAACTCAGATTTGGACTAATTGGTATTATAATCCTTGGTATTACTTTAACAATAGTTGTTGATGTTGTTGTTGTTATTGTTGTTATTGTTGTTATTCGGGTTTTTATGTAATTTTAAGCGTCAGATTATTCTAAATATTCAGAAGAATTAAGTTATGTAGTGTAGGCGGTAACGAGTGATTTTTTTGGCTAAAATGAGGAAGACAGTTTCCTTAAACTTTTAAAAATACTTTATTTATTTTTTATTTTTTTAATACTTCCTTCATAGTTTCATCATCATCTAAACTTTTAATATTTTTCTATAAAATAAATATATATATATTTATTTAAAAATTCTTTTAAGTAAATTAAAAAAAATCAAATACTTAAGAACTTGTTCCTTTAATGTTATTAATATAAGTAATTGCCTATAGTGATGTATAGGAACCATGTCCCGATTTCTAAGCCAATATTTAATCTTGCCACTTTTTTTAATATAAAACGTAAAAATCAACAAAAATAACAAATGAAATTAAATAAGCCTACCTACTAATTGGGAAGAGCCTTTTGTGAAAAAATATTTCGCGACTGAAATACTTGCATTTTTTTGTTTGTTTTTTTTTCACTCACACTTCTGTGACTCAAGTATTTCCTTTTAACCTTTTCCGCTTCAGTCAACACTTATTATTTCTGCTATTAGAATTAGCTTTTTATTTATTAACTTTAATATTAAGTACTGTTCTCATTCTTGAAAATATTCGACTATTATGTGGCCTCTCCAGATCTCAAATTTGATTTTATTTCCATTTTATTTGCAGATTGTTGCATAATATCTGTCGAGGAAGCTGCATTTACATGTGATAAAAACCTGTAAAATTCATCTTAAGCTTCTTGCTTTTTAGAATTAATAAGACCCTATCTTCTTTTCTATATTTCATTTTATTCCTCAACTTTTTTCTTTATAGCACTCACCTATTCTTTCTCACTTATGTCTGAATAAACCTCCATGTCACTTTCACTTTCCTGATCACTGCTACTATCATTAATATCATCGCTGTTTTGTTTTACATTAAATATCGGGCTTTTTTTTTGTTATACTTGCCCATTTTTTGATGTATTTTATTGTTTCTCTATTATCTGCCTTATATGGCTATTTTTCCCATTTTTAAATTATTAAATATCATAACTATTGGATACCAATTTTGGAAATCTTTGTTTTGTTTATTCTTTCTGATAAAGGCATTCTTGTGCAATATTAGCTAGCATTTATCTCTTTATCTCTATCTTAAGTGGGAAATATAGTGTTTCTTTTGTTTGTTTTTTTCTACTTCTCTTATTTTAATAAAGACTATTAATCAAATGATTTTAATTTAATTTAATAAATAAAGCAAAGCCTAAAATTTATATCAGTTTTTTCATATAATCACTCTCTCTCATTTATTATTCATTTTCACTAAAATCAATAAATTAAAAAAATACATAGGGAATTACATTTTATTAATATTTAATATTTTTCTATAAATAAATAGTTAATAATGCATTTTTTGTATTTATCACAAAAAATAGCCCCCTAACCTTTTTATCATTAATATACAGTAATTATTAAAGCATTAGTTGGAAAAAAAAATAAAATAAGAACTAATTAAATTATCATATTAAAGTTAATTCGAACAATAAATTAATACCACGAAAATTAAAAAGGGTTAACATTTATTTAATGTTACAATCATTATTTTATTTTAAAAGTTTTAATAATTATAAATAGTTTAGTAGATAATAGAAAAAATTAAGTTTTATATATAATATAAAATATAAATTTAAATATTTTTTATATCTTAATAATATGTTTCATTATAGTATACGAAGGGCTTTTGAGTTAGCCTTTCTCTTTTAAACATTAAAATGAAGAGTGTCGAATTCCTTTATTGAGTCAACTACACCATTTTCATACTTTTTAAGATCTTAAGAAATTTTAGCTTCTAAGCCATCAATTTTCTTTTTCCATTCTATTTTTTCAGGTTTGTTTTATTTCGTGTACAATTTAGCGTCGGTTATTATTTCATCAAACTTTTAAAACTCTTTTTTATTCATTTTTTTCACCTTACTTGATTCCATTTCATTTTATGTAGGCTTAAAAGCATATTTCAAATTGAGCTCCCGAAATTTGATTCTTGCAGTTTTTTTGCTTATTATCTATATAGAAATAATGTATTTATTAATTAATATAAACTGTATCAAAAATAATTAATTTTTAAAAAAGGTAATTATTTACTGGCTTTTAAGAAACATATTAAGTCTGTTAGACTTAGGGGTTGAGTCTAGTGATGTTCCTGCACTGTTTGAAAAGCCAGAGATTTGGTTTTACTTTATATTTTTAGGTGAATTTTCAATGTAATCTTTAATATAGCCTTACAAGCCGTCCAAAATAACAGACTTTTGCTTTTTAATTGACTACTCTTTTTAAAAGGACTTAAATAGATTTGCATCGTCATATTCTTAAATTTACTAAGTATTAGATTATTCTATGATATTATCTTATTATTGATTTTATTTATCGATTTAGTTAATTTTGTTATGTTCATCAATGTTTTTAGATATGGCCGTCAAGTCAAATAAAAAATTCTTATTTTACTACAAATCAGTATATTGCGATGAAGAAGAAAGACAAGCAATGACGGGACTTTCTTAAATTTTGTAATTGGGCGAGGGCGATAACTGCATTTTGCTACTGCTTTTCAGAGCACTTTAATTTGAACTCATCATGTTTTACAACTGAGCGGCTTTCTTTTCGAATTTTTCCAGCATTTATAGTTTGTTTTCCAATTCTTCCTAAACACTTTAAATCTACTGCTTCGATGAGAGTTCTGATATGTCCCTTTTGTTGAAGCCTTTATGCTTTATATATTGCTAGAGGGACTGATTAAGGGTTTGCTGGTATTCTTATATATCTACTTTCAACTGAGTCATGGCTTTTTAAACAGCTTAGTATTTTTCGTAGGACTGTAGCTCCTCTTACGACATCAGTAGACGCTGCTCTTATGATAAAGAAATTTTACTTCTATGAGAAGAAAGGGCCTACTGTGTATTGCTATTGCTTTCAAAGTTCAAATTCAAATTCAAACTCAATATTTTCCCTTTAAAGCTTGTGTCTTCTTTTTAAGGAGATTTGAAATTATTCGGAGAAGAACTGTTCACCCTACTTTGATTTTAGCTAAAATATTAAATTTTGTTGTCTCCCTTTGGCGATTTCTGAGATTTTCTACTACTCCCAAGCTAGTTTTCTGTCTCTTCCTATATGGTATTTTTTTAATTTTGTAAAATTTTGGACATGAAAGTATTATTCTTTTTGTTATAACTTGACTTGGTATATTGGGTTAGGAGACTCAAAATTTTGTTTGATTTTATTTTAAAATCTTGGAGCATTTCTTTAGCAGTAAGTTCTCTTTACTACTCCTGATTTTACTAAGACAATTCTTCTTTTTAATATTGTTCTTATTTATGCTGTTTTTTGAATAAAAAATTTTAACAAATTTATGCAAAAATATTTATATTTATATATTAATATCAACTTTTAATAACTAAGATATTTATTTCGTCTACTAAGTTCTATTGTAGCTGTTTTTTCTAACATTAATGCCATCCATTTATTCACATATCGAAGTTCTGTTTTATTATTCATTTTCTTATTCTTCAAAATCCTCCATGTCTTCTTAACTTCCTTAGATAAATTTTGTGAAGGAATTAATTTTTTCTTTTGTTTAAAATCTAGATTTTTATTCCCATTTTAATTTTCCAATTTTTCCTTAGAATCCTACTGCATTTCATCTTTTTTAGGCTAATTCATATCACTATTACTACTATTATTTTCTACTCTCTACTTAAAAATTTTATTTCTTATATATCTTTCATATTTATCTACTAAAATCTAATGGTGCAAATCTTCTATGAATTAAAATACTTAATTTTCTTCATTCAATTCCCCTTCATTTTGATGAGCATCTATAACATCTTCAGAGTCCTAATTTTTACTTTCATAATAATTTTTTTACTATTGTAATAAAGATATAATAACATTTTTAGATTTGTTGCGTCTTATTCTTTCCAATTTTGCATGAATTTTTTTCGCTCTTTTATTTGCAAGTTCCAGTAAATCTAAATCCTGATAATCTGATTCTAATAATATAATAAATTAATTTTTTTTATTTATTTATAGAATTTAAGATTATTTACCTGTATTAATTTCTTATTAATCTGAAAATTATGAATTTTTATCTTCGTCATTATTAGTTGTAAGAAACTGGTCTTCTTCTTCTTCAATAGCTTTTTATTAATTTTCTAATTCCTAAATGTATTTTTGCAAACGCTCTGCTTCTTGTTGCTTTTTCAATTCTTCAGCCATCGAAGGAGTATTCACCTTTTAGTTTTGTTTTAGTTAACTCTATTAGATTCCCTAAATAAGTTCTTTTGTTTCTGTATAAGTTTCTATCTGTTTAAAAATTTGCATTCTTTTGTCAAACATTTCGCTTTTGTCTTTCTTATTTGCGAAGTGATGGTTCATTTTTTTCCCCATCATTTTGATATTATTTTGCAATTCTATTTACTTTTACCGTTTTTCGGCTTCGTATTGTTGTAAGGCGGCCTTTTACTCCTCTCCTAATACACTTAACTACGATAATTTCTATTCATACTGCTAGTTTTATTATAAAATTTATGATGACTGCTCTAGCCTATTTTCTTATTTTTGTTCTTACCCATCCTTGATATCTCTACTTTCAACTATTCTTCGTGTTTTAAAATGTGAACTCATTTTCATTCCATGTTTGTTTTCATTTTGCTCCTTTTCTAATGAATTTAATCTGGTCGTATTATCACCTAAGAATCCTAAATGTAACTTTCTGTCCACTTCATTTTTTCTTATTAAACTCATCACTGTATCTTCAGGTTTCTTAATAGCCTTTTTAAAATTATGTTAATATTAAAAACTAAATTAATATTTAATTCTTACATATATCGGATATTCTCTTCTTATTTTAATGCCATTTTCCTTTTAATTTAAAATTTAATAATTTGATATTTAAATTTAAATAATTTATTACATTTTATGGCAGAAAAAGGTTTCTAGACTCAAAAACCGACCTTTGTTTTCTATGTTAACTAATGTTACTTTGATTCTAGTTTACCGATTTTTTGCCTTCTTAAATCTAATTAATATTTGTTTTTTAGATACTGTCTTATGAGTGCCCCTTATTAAGATTATAGTTTAATCTTCTCTTTTAAGCAGCTTCTTATTATTGGATTTCTTTAAGGTCAACATCTGACAATTCTCTTCTTTTTTTACGGCCAGTTTCTTCCTAATTCTACTCAAGAAGGTTTGGTTTTTTTTATGAAATAAATTCTATGAATTCCTATTAAGCCTATTATTTTTTAAATTACAGTAGTTCTTTCTTTTTTTTAATAGCTTCTAGACGCTGCTGTTCCTTTTGAATTTCTTATTCCATTCTTTCTTTTTCACTGATATCTGATATGCTGTCCAAACTGCTTTAACTATCGAATTCAAGTTCTACAGTTTTGAATTGTTGAAATGCGGAGAGAGATTGCTATCGGTTTGCTCTGGATATTAGAGCACCGAATTAACTTTATAATTCTTAGGAAGAATTGTTTATAAGTTCATTAAATTTATTTAGATTAGAATCCGATTAATTTTTCTAAAATTGTGATTGTTTCATTGGTTTTCCTGATGTTACTTATTATTGAAGTGACTAGTTTATTTTAGGTAATTTTGATTATGATTGCCTATTGCTTTCACTTTAAGATTTAGACTGAGACTATTAGGATGCACTTGTCTAAGATTTCGATCTTATATTAGGTAGTAATTTATTTTTAAGTTGCTAACTAATCATATTTAAGTTAGTATTTTTCTTTTTTTTTATTTTTGTTTATTTTATTGAACAATTTTACAAAAAATAAATAATAATATTAATTACCCACTAATATAGCATAGAATAGTCCACATTAATTATTTATAACTATATTTCCATTTTAATTAATACAAATACAAAATATTTCAAAGTTAAATCTTAATTTATGTATTTATATTTATCATAAAATATAATTATAATATTATCCCTCATTTCCTATCCAGTAATTTATATTTTTATAAGAATTAATTTAATTTTTAATTCATCTATTAAAAGAAAATAATATATTTTTTAGTTAATTTTTATATTAAATTGCCATTTTATTTAGTAAATATATAATTTCCAAAAATATTATATGAAAAAATGAAAATTTTTACAAATAGTAATTTTATAAAGTTTATTATCGTGTATTCATTGTATTTTATTAAGGAAAAAATAAATTATTTAATAAATAAAACATATATAATTAAAGAAAATAAATAAATAAATAAATTATATTTATTTGCTTATTAAACTAAGTAATTAAAATTATATACAATACAATTAATTAATTAGTTTATTAGTAAATTGATTAATAAAAATCTGCGTAATAGAAATATACTAATAAAACACAAACACATAAATTCCATAAAGATAAAACAATTTTTAGTTATTCTTACAATAAATATCAAAAATATATTAGAAATAAAATGTATAAGACTAAAGAATTTATTCCAGGATATTCTGGGTTCATTCCCACCTAAGAAGAAAATGAAGATGTATTATAAATTAATAAAGCTAAATCCTTTATTCCAGGATATAATGGATATATCGAGGGAAAAGATGCAGAAAATTTAATAGGAAAAACATATGGGAGAGTTACTTATTTATGTTCCACCAAACAACATCATATTGGTGCCGATGTTCCTCCCCAATTAAGGTAATTTTATTGAATAATATAATCTGTTAAATTGGATCACTCAAAGAAATGAATCTCAAAATTTTCGCAGTTTCATAAAATATATTCTTAATCTTCTATTCAAGCTCACAAAGATCTTGAAAACAATATTTTTTTATAAGAGAATAAAAAATATTGATAAAAAGAATCAATAAATATATTTCATTTTAAATAGATATTTGTCTCAATCTAAAGATGAATTCAGACCTGCCAACGAAGTAAAAATTAAAATTTGGAAAGATTAAAAATTATTGAAGAAGCTAAGAAATCTGCAGGATAGTTCTACGGAAATGAAGTAATGGGTTACAGTAGCTTTGATAAAACAACTATTCCTTTGCTTATCGGAACTTATTAAGATAGGCCTAGAGAAGAACCCAGCTAATCAAGTTAATTGACATATGAATAGGCCAAATAATTAGCAAAAGAATAAAAATGAAAATAATGTGGTCAATGCAGTGCAATAATAATTTTGAGAGAAAAAATAAACCTTTTTATAAAAACACTACTTATAGATAACTAAATTTCAAAATATTATATTTTTGTGTTATCAATTTATATATTTATATAATAATGTATAAAAGAGTTAAAAACACGATTTATTATAACTCTCTTACTATTATATTAAAAATATGATTGGTATTTTTTTAATTTATAATTCAATCAATGAGAAGCTTTTCATTAGAATTAATTTATATACCTCTTGATATCTTTGAGTAATATATTTTTATTTACTTATAAATAAATATATAAATATCTATAGTTTTTCTGTTTATATTTCAGTAAATATAAATATATTTAATCAAAATAAAAATAATTTTCCTAAAAAAAAATGAGTTCAGTTGAATAGTAAGTCCTAAAATTAATATTGGAATATGAAAAATTAACTAAATAAAAAATTCAAATATTGCTAAAATAATTTAAAAAGAATTTAAAATATATCACAATGTAAAATATCACATCGTTAATAATATTTTCAAATAATTGACTGAACATAGTGAAGAATAAACGAATAAAGATATTATTAAATTTCTTTAAAATCTGTGTAAAGAAGTAGATAATGTATAATAAGCCAATGAAGATGGTCTTGATAACTATTAAAAGCTTTTATACAACATTAAATAGTATTTAGATAACATAAAAAATAAAGAACCTGAAGTTTAGTTATAATAATTACATTAAGATTAAATAATTACTGAAATAACATTAACTACTGAACATATTTAATAATCATTAAGTGCTAATTAAACTACTATAAAAATAGAGCATGATGACTCATTTAGAGATACAGAAGAAATATAATATGAAAACGTTGATGTAGGTTCAGTAACAAATTGAAGAATAAAATTAATATAAGTCATTTTATAATTGATAGAAAATCTTGATTTAATAAATAAAAATAATAACACAAATTATTTTGTTTATTTTCAAATTAAAAATGCTTAATAGTTTACATACTAAAATTATTTTTTAGAATGAATTGTTTTTTAAAATGGATTCTTTTTAAAATAAAAAATATATTATCTATTCTTTTCTTAATTAGAAATTTTTATTAATTTATGGTGAGATAATTAACATCTACCACCCCTCTATTATTAATTAAAATAAGAATTAAATATATGTATAATAAAATAAATTGAAATTCCGAATGGATTAGTGAAATTGTGATTCCTTATTTAATTTTAATTTCCTTTACTTATCCATTCAAATAAAATTAAAAATAAAAATTGATCGTAGTTTCTAATTTAATTAAAATTTTAAACAAACATTTTTAGTTAAAATATCAATAAACAAATAAATAACCAACCATATAAAAATGAAAAACACAGGAAGCATATAAAAAGTAGCGACTACTGGCTTGCCTCCAGAATTCCCTCTAAGTAAGCGTCCCAAAAAAAATAGTTAAGTAAAGAGGAAGAAGAGTAAAAGAGGCGAGAAAAGGAAGAAAGAGAATAAAAAAGAAGAGAGTTGGTAGAATACACATCTGAAGAGCGTGCATTGCGAAAAGAAATTTCAAACGTTGAAAGAGTGTCGCTGGAAAAAGTATTTTAAATGTTATGCACAGCGACAGATTCGAATCCTAAGTTCCGCAATACTTAGACGAGTATGGCACCAGGCAGTACTTAGAGTGAAAAAAACAGCAACTCAAATATCAACTAATAATAAAATTTCATACAGGATTTTTTCACCTGCAATGACATTATGTGCGTTTTAAATGAACTTGACTACTTCCCGAGCAAAAGAGAAGTTGAAGAAATTATTTGGGATGTGGACGATTCGATGACAGGGCGAATCAATTGGTATGAGTTTTTATTAATGTACAAAAGATGTTCCTTTGATGAAACCGGGATTGAACAAACCGACTTATTTAGAATAGTGCAATTCTTAATGTATTTGCAAAAAAATTAAGAGTCCCTTTTGCACGACTAAAACAATTTTTCGTAAAAGCAGCAACAGACACACCTTCACGATACTGTTTCGGAATTGCAACAAGAGAATTCTAACCAAAATAGCTATTAAAAATCATACACACAGTTTGAAGCGCAACAGTTGTAGTAAAACCCACCCAACTAATAATTATAATAGTAAGATAAAAAACAGGAATTTAAACAGTTCTTTTCAACGAATACAATTACTTTTGACAATGCCTTGGAACTTCTCTTTGTTAGATATGGGAAAAAATTGGTAAATCAAAAAATTTATGACATTTTTGGAGTGGTAATGGATGGAAGCGTTGTAACGAAAGATGACTTAGGAAATAAATAGTAGAAGACTAATAAAAATGCCCCCAATACTGAAACTTCGTACAAGGTCGATTAAGCGTTTGAGAAGACCCTCACTTTGGAAAAATATTTAGAAATTATGAAAAAATCGAATTTGAATAGTACTAAAATACTAATAAAGAAAGAATGGAAAATTGTATGAACCCTTATTTGGAAGAAAGTAAAAGCTCCATGTCCTTTGCATGAAAAATTTATATAATAAAATGATTTTATGTATAATTGATACCAACAATTATATATAATTTAATTATATACTTTATATTATCAAAAATTCAAAAATTCATAAATACAATAAAATATATATATAAAATTTTCTTAATTGTTGTATTAATACATTTTTATAATTATATTTTTTCAAAAATAAATTTTCATGTAATCACCCTTTTATCTACACAAAGGACATATTCCTTTCATATCTTTAATGCAACTTTCACAGCATACCAAGTGTCCACAACTTTTGAAAATATGATTGGCTTTTTCAAAAATGCAGATTTTGCATAGTAGTTTTTCTTTTTCTTCATTTGCTTCCTCATTTTATTCATCTTTTTTAAATATCTAATCATATAAAATAAATAATCAATTTTAATTTCAATGCAATTAATATTATTATATAAAATTACATCTTAATTAACAGTGCTTTAAAGTAATTTTTATTAATTTCCAGATAAAACACTAGTTCCTTTTCCATTTTACAACTTATTTTCAGTGTTGCAGGTTTTGCAATACGATTTTTCCGCATTTATGTTTTTTTCTCCAAACTGCGAACTACATCCAATGCATTGAATAGAAAGCTAGTTAGTTTTGCATTTGCTGCATTTAACTTGTATTTTTGTGTTATTATATATATCATTTTTGTCAACTTGAGGAAATATAACTTTTTCTTAACATTAAACGCATTAATGCACTGAAAATTAATAGAAACAGTGATAACACTATTTTTAACTGTTGTCCATTCCTATTTAACATATATTTTATTTATCATATAAATAAAATAAAATTTAAAATTATAAATATAAAATACCTTTATACTATGCAAAACTCTGATTTTCTTTTCCGCACTTAGGGCAATCATAATATTAAAAGTATTTATGACAAGCCTAGCAATTATCAATAACGAAAGGAGAAAATTTAGACCTATAATTAGGCTAAAAGCATGAAGGACATTGCAAAAAGTAACTTTCATAATTACAGTTCTAACATTTTTGGGATTCAAATGGACTAAACTTTTTATTTTTACTATATTGAGGCTAATTACACGAAAAGCTATATATATAATATAGTTATTTTACATGGAATTATTAAAACTTAAATATATAAATAATTTATTATTTTACCAATTAAAATGCTGGAAGTTCTTTTAACACAAGTAACAAGATATCATAACCCCCGTTTTGTAAGGAGCTTTTTCTAAGAAATACATTGAATTATGACAATGAGGACATCCCACTTATTAGAATTTGACTTAACATTGACAACATTTTAGGAAATCTCCCATTTTATAATTTCCAGTGAACAAATTTATCGCTCCACATCCTGGTTTCCCGCATTTAAATAGTTGTAATTACTTAATATTACAGTTTTACTAGTTTGGACATTTGTATAAATATCCTACAAATTGAAAAAATTTAGGGGGTTTTTTATATTGAAAATGATATAGCTTTTTAAAAATTTATTTAAATTATAAACTGAATGTAATATATTATTATTATTACCTTGAATTGGCTTTTAATCTAATATAATCAACGATCCACATTTACAGGGAAAATAGTGAATATCTCTTTCACAAAAAAGGCATTTTTCTATCATATGAAAACTATCTTTAGCTCTTTCTTTTTGTTTATTAACTTAGAGTTTTTGATTACAATTTTTATGAGGACAAGTGATGTTTTCCATACAATTTCCCTGTCAATATATTATAATAATAATTCTTTTTATTACAAAATTTAATAATTATAATTATTTAATGAAAATACCCCATACTATGATTATGTTCTCGGTTTTTAATTATCATTTTAATTTTAAAACCCACCATTTCCTTAATAATTTCCTGATCCATACAAATTCATGTTTTAAAATTGAGATGCAAATTACTAGTCTTATGATTGGGTTTTATTTCTCATATGCTGAATTTAAAAAAAATAGTATATGAATAAGATATAATTTTTATATTATGTCAAATTTATTGCTAACTTACCATGCCTATAACAGCTGGGTTATTATTCTAGTAATGTGGATTCATTATTTGTTAATGACAAGATATAATTTTTCTATTTTTATTCTTAGTGATAAATTGATTAGTAAAGAAACTTTCTAAATGTTGTTTGCAAATTAATATTGAAAAATAAAAGTTTAATAAATTATATATTTATATAAAATATAATATATAATATACAAACATTTTTTCTATATTAATCATAATAATCTTTTGTTTAACCAAGTATTGCGAATGTATAATAGTTTTTTTATAAAAATCTGTAATATAGAAATAAATTATGATAATTTTATAATAAATAATATTTGTAAGATATTATAAAATTAATAAAAAATAAAAATTATATTAATTTAATTTTTATAGCAAAAATAATTATTGTATTTTACTTTAAGTTAAGTTAAATCAATAATGATTAATTTTAGCGAATATAAAATCACAAGGAAATAATTTATTTTTTGTCATATTTTTTTCTAAGAAATAGAAAATCATTAAAAATAAATAAAAAATGAATTAATTAAATTCAAATACTAATTAAGAATAGGAAAACGAAAAAAAAAATAATGAAGACATTAATTCAGATAGAAATGAATTGAAAGATATTAAAAGCAATACTTATTTAACTATTCAATAGTAAAATGATGAAAAAGGAGTTGGTGAAAATTAAAATATAAATGAAGAAGCAAAAGTTGATTCAAACCTCATTTATTATAATAATTAACAATAGTAAAACTAAGACTATTGGTATACAAAAGAAGGAAATGACAGTAATGGAGCTAAGGCCTAATACAAAATTGAAGAGGATTTAGATGTAGAATAAATTATGGTCAATCAAGATAAGCCATACAATACTGTTATTTTATAATAACCTTAGAATGAAAGATAAAGATAATTAATTCTATCAATATAATAACGATAACAAGAAATGGAGTCTTAAATTTAGCTTAATTAGGAAAAATTAAAAAATGGACTCATATGTATGGGAATACCAGTGGCAGAAATGTAGTAAACAAATACTCAAATTTAAAATAATCTTAATTTTAATCAGGCTAATATTGGGATATAAGGTAATAATTAATAGTAATAAAATAACAATAATAGCATACCTGGAGCTAATTAGTAATTAAATACATAATTAAATGAATGGCAAATAGTTTTAATAAAGAATTGTTTTAGTTATTAGTCATAACAAGTAACTTAACATCCTATTACATATTTAAATGATCGAATAATTAAATATTAATAATTTTTTAAATATTTTTCAAGAATTGTTTATTTTGCATGTCGAGTTTTATTCTCATTATAATTATTATAATATTAATTGACCAAATATAGACAGCTATTTAAGATTTTGATGAAGAAGATGAAAATGGAAGGGGATAAATGGTTTTAATTATAATTGGAAATTTATTTTAGGTTGTCGAATTTGTAATACTCACAGCTTGTTTCCGATATGGGTAAACTGCTATTAGCTAATACCAGTTTATCAATATTGAAAAAATGATAAAATTATTGAAATGGTCGGTTTTCCCATAGATAGTTAGTTTGGTTTCCTATTTAGGGGAGTCAATTTTGCAGGCAAGCTTCAAAAACACAAAAGTCACTAAAAAAGATGACGACGAAGAAAAAGATGAACCTCCTGTTTTAATTATTATGTTTATTATACTCCTTGTTTATATTTTATTTCTTCTTTATAAATGGAGACGTTTACTTTTGGTAGCATAAAAATTAAACTAAAACATAAAAAGTTATGAAAATAATTTAAGAGAATAAAACCCCTCATATTCAACTCCACTAGCTGTATTAATTCATTAAAATAGGCATTTGAAATGAGATTAATTTATTTAATTGATTAATTACTTATATTATTGTTTTATAAAATTAACATTTATTAAATTATGATTTATAAAGTAGAATATATTTTAGATTCTATGTATATTAGTTGTATAGTAATTATATTTCCCAGTATTTATAATTTCATTATTATCAAAATTTATATTATTTTTTTAGGGTATCATTGATAAAATTTTTATGAGAATAAATAGTTAGGCATTTTATATAAAATTTTATATAATCATAAAAGAATATATAATTAACTAATTAGAAAAAATACTAAGAAGAATTTTTTCTATTTTATAATATTATAAAAATAAATTATAAGATAACAAAAAAAACATTTAAAATGAGTTCAGAAAAAGATATAATAAAATTAAGTTTTGAAACATGGATCAAAGATAATTTTTTTTTGTATGATTTCGAAAGTCCCCCTGAGTAAATAGTCAAAAGTCCGATATTTTCAAAATACATAGAAAAAAATCAAATACTCATTTTCAGAAATAATTAAACGAGCAGTGTTCACTCTATTTCTGTAAATCATAAAAAAGATAGATAAATTTAAGAGACATCATAAAAGGTTAAATAAAAGAGTTTCAGAGAAAATTAATAAGAGTTTATAGAAAGTTTGCTATATATATAAAAAAAAAGTAATTTATTTCTTAAAAATAATATAACAAAATTGATTATGTATTTCTTTATTTTCAGATTCTTAATAATACACAATTAAGCCCCTAGGAACATAAAGTGTATGGAGAGTAATGTAAAAAGAAGAAAAATAGTGGCATCTGAAGAAGAAGGACCAGTTTAAAATTGGTAAAATGGAGTTTAAAGTTCTAAAAATAAAGAGCAATTATAGCGAGTAGCATTACGAGTGTGAATGTTTCAAAAGTAAAAAAAATAAAAGTTTCCCGTTGAGTTTACTAGAAAATGATAGTTATAAAAAGAAGAAAAAGAACTATAAAGATTTAAGAAGATTCACAGTTATTGATTCTTAATTTAAAGGGGAAAAAATAAGTATAAACCAAAAACCAAATTTATAAGAGAATGATATGATTTCCTATCAAAATTAATAAATAACTGATAATCATCAAATATTGATGGCAAAAGCAATATAAAAAATAATATGAATAGCTAAATTAGCTAATACAGCACTTTTGGAGTAAATTAAATAATGAAGATATAGCAGAATCAAAATTCAGAAAATTAAGAAGAAAAATAATTGCTAATATAAGAATAAAGCCATTAATAAAAATAAAAAGAAGGTGAATAATATTATGCTTAATAATTTCTAAATGAATTATAAGAAGAAGAAAAATCAAATTAAAGCAACTCAGAACTATAATTGTCAAATTTGGAAGAATATAATACTGATGTAAGTAGAATTATGGAATAATCTTAAATAAAATAACTTAAATTTGTTCCTGATTTTCAGTCTGAATAAGTAAATATTATTTTTTATTAATTACATTTTAAGAGTTCAAATCTATCTATATCATATTATTATAGATTTTATCTCAAATATAAGAAGGCACTTAGCAAACAATCCAAAATAAAATATAAAACAACATTTAAACACCTTATGCAGAGGAATGGGAACCTGCATGCAAAATTTGTCTAAGCAGATCATCTGATTACGAAAATCCCCTTGTAAACCCTTGTATGTGTAAGGGAAGCGCGGAATTTGTGCACATATTTTGCTTGAGTCATTGGATTAAAAGCAGACTCAAAATTTAAATATACGAAGATATGCGTACTAATAAATTAAATTTAAAACCAACAAATTAAAAATTAAAAACATTATATTTTTTAGTGGAAATCAACTAAAAAGCCTTAAAATGCGAAATATGCAAACATTACTTTCCGGAGCAGATTGTGCGAGAACAAGATGGGGCATACGAACCAAATGTTTAATAATTATAGTATCAACAAGAGGAATAAAAAATATATTAGCTGTACGATTTACAACTTAACTCTCATCCGAACAAAAAGTTTTAGCAATATGTTTATCTTGAAGATCAGGAATGGAATTTGTATATCCTGGATTTAAAAGAATAAATTCCTTTCAGAATTGGAAGGGGAGCTGATTGCAATTTTAAAGTAACTTTCCTAATTTTATCAATATAGCAAAAGCAAAAAAATGGGCTTTATTTTTTAAATTTTAACTTTTAGATTCCGGAGATAACAGTATCCCGAAATCATATAGAGTTATAAATGATAGAAGGAAATCTATATATAAATAATTTGAGTCCTAAGTTTGGAACTTTACTGAAACAGTCTAAATTTTATGAATTTGACTCTCCAGTCACTTTTTAGTGTGGAAGATCTTTAGTTAATATATCGTTGGAAAAGGAAAAGTCATTCTTTAGTAATTTTTTATGCCTCTGCAGTAAATAAACTACACTAAATATTATTATTTATATTTTGTATATTAAAAATTACTAATTTATAATACTAAATAATTTTATAAAATAAGCTCCTTCAGATAAATTGGTAAAAGAAAGGAAGAAAAATTAAGCTTTTATTCAAAGAAAGCATAAACCATCATGCAAATATAGCGAATCTTATAATTTAAAAAATTGATTTATTTTGATTTATATTATATATTGTACTTTATATATTTTAAATAGAATAAAATAAATATTAATAATTCATTATATAACTTTAAAAAAAACTATTATATATAAACTAAACATATTAGCTTAATACACTATTCATTCATTCATTCATTAATTCTTTCTTTCTAATAATCAATCATCTTTACCGCGAATAATTTAGGTATAATTAATCTATTTTCTATAAATCAAACACTAGTTCACTGCTAATTAATTAACAACTTTAAGCAAATTCTTAAAAATAAAATAAAAAAACATATACCCAAAATGAATTCAAATCATGTCGAAACTGATGAAGATTTGTTAAAAATTATTAATGAAAAAGTTAGAAATAATTTTCCGTTTGAACCTTACAATATTCAGGTAGAATTTTCATCATAACTGTATAAAGCAATAGAATCAAAGAAAATTGCCATTTTAGAGAGTCCTACCGGAACTGGAAAAACACTATCAATAATCTGTGGAGCGTTTCAATGGTTGTAGGAAAATTAACACAATTACAATAAGCTATTTTAAAACAAGTAAAGTAAAGAATATTCTATATTTTTTAAATTTTTATAAATAACTATAAAAAAAACCCACACTTAGATTAAAAAATCCAAACTGAAGCAATTTAATAACTTCAAAAGTAACTAAATCTTCCGGACTGGATTTTAAAAACTGATATAGATAAAGAAAAAGAGCAGTATGAAGCCAGTGTCAGGTTGAAACTAGAATAAATTCGGAAAAAGCAACAAATGATGCAAAAATATCAAACCTAAACAGGTGACCTAGCAAACAATGACATATATAGGAAGAAAAAGGGAAAAGGAGAAGTCTCTTAATTAGAAGAAAAAGATTAATTTAAAAATTTTGAAATAAAATATGATGAAGACTAGGATCTAGAAGAATCTCATAAAACTTATATGAGTAATTAACATTTTTATAATTACTTGATGTTTAATAACTTAAAATATCTAGACAAAAGAAGCTTAAATTGTATGTAATAGTTTAAAGAACAGGATTAAGAATAAACTCTACCTCAATTCAAACTCATTTATGCTTCTAAAACGCACTCATAGATAGCATAATTTGTAAATGAGATAAATAAAACTAAATTTTCTTAAATATTTAAAGTATTGACCTTATCTTCGCGAAATCATCTCTGTTTGGCCAAAGAAGCTAAGCAGTTGTAAGGTAATATATTTAAGAAATATTAGATATAATTATCAATTATTTTGCTAAGCATATTTTAAAAAAGGTCTTAAATTAACAGAAATGTGTAAATAAAAGTAAGAAGATGGAAATTGTTCATTTTATTCTAAATTAAAAAGAGAAGAAACAGATTTCGAGTTTCTTTTTTCTATTAAGACAAAGTATAGGATGTAGAAGAAATGAAAGTTCAGAGCAATAACTGCGGCATTTGTCCCTACTATCTTTCGAAACAGTCAGTGAAACATGCAGATATAATTTGTCTTCCTTACGTATCTCTTATTGACAAAAATACCAGATCTTCATTAGGAATTTCTTTAGAACATTCTATTATAATAGTAGATGAAGGTAGTAGTGTTTTTAGAAAATTAAAAATTCAATAAAAAATATTTTTAATTAAAAATGATAAATTTATAGCACATAACCTACTAGAAGCTTCAAACCAGATATTTTCGAAGGAAATCACTTATAGATAGCTTATGTAGGTGATTTAGGAACTGCAGACTTATTTTCAGCACTATAAATCTCGCTTGAAAGCTAAATCGCAACTCTACATTAAGTAATTGATTTCATTAGCGCAAAGCTTATATGAATTTTTCAAAACCAAAAAGTGCGAATTTGAAAGTTAATCTGTAGAATAAAATACATTAAAAACGCACGAAAAATAACAGGTATTAAAATTTATGGCTAAAATTAATTTGGATTAATATGACATTCCTAATTTGCAAAAATTCATTGAAAAAACTAAGCTGGCTCATAAAATACACTATTTTAATTTGAAAAAAAAGAAGGAATAGCCCGGATAATTGGAAGGTTAAATTCCTTCCAATAATAAAAATGGCGGTAATTTTGCTTAAAAATAGCAGATTTAATAAGAGGAGGAAGATGAAAATTATATTACTAGAGAAGTACGTGAAATTAGTTAAGAACCATAGATTTTATAAAAATTCATCGACTTTTTGATTTTTTGCATTTTTGAAGAACAGGAAAACAGCATTATTTTAATAAAAAGCAATAAATAATTTAAAGATGAAGATGAAGAAAGAAAGAAAAATTTAGAAAAAAAAGTAGCTAATAATAAGCATAGATTTAGTTTACACAGTTTTTCTCTTTAATTGTTGAATTTAAATTGTTTTTCTAAAATCACAAGTCTTATAGAAGAAGCACATTGTATGATTTTGGCGGGAGGGTAAATTACTATAAAAAAAAGTGATAATATTTAAAATATAATTTATAAAAATTATATATACAATAAAGAACTATGGAGCCGCTTTCAGAATTTGAAATTCTGGTTGAAATGATAGGTCGAGACAAATTTTTGTAATTTTCCTGCGAACACGTGATTCCGCAAGAAAATTTGGCGACATTCATTATTTCTAATTTTTCAGAATAGTGGTAGCAAGGCTATAGGTAATTTAAAGCGCAGGATTAGCTGATTTATAACTACGAAAGCAAAAAAAATTTGACCCAGAAAAGAACCTTATATGAAAAAACTAGCAGCATAATATTAGAACTTTCTGCTGTAGTTCCTGATGGTTTGATTGTATTTTTACAGTCCTATCAATGTGTTAAGGATTTGCAGCCAGTTTTAAAAGAAAAGTTAAAATTACTAAATAGTTAATCTTATATGGAATAGGGAATTAAGCTGTTTTTCGATGGTCAAAACTGCTAAAACATATTATCCGAATATTCTGAATGTATCTAGAAAAAACAAAAATGCATCCTTTTTTCAGTTATGGGCGGCAAGCTTTCCGAAGGAATTAATTTCAAAGATGAGATGGCAAGAGGAATTGTGGTTTGCGGTCTTCCCTTTCCAAATAAAAATGCTCCTGATTTGTAAGAAAAAATGAAGTTTTTCGACAGCAATTGTTATAGGTAAAGTCAAATATATTAAGCATTTATTTAATTAAGAAAGTGATCAATAATTTTACTAAAATTCAGAACTTCTTCTTAATCCTCTTCTACATCGTTAAGTGGAAATGGCTATTATAACAATTTATGCATGAAATAGGTAAACCAAACCATAGGTAGATGTATTCGACACAAAAATGACTATTCGGTCATATATTTAGTTGACGCTAGGTTTTAAAATAAATAAATTTAGTAGGGTCTACCTGGCTGGGTAAGACCTTCTATTTAAAAGGAAGTTTACTTTGAAGAGATGATAGAAAGTACGAAATTATTTTTCAGAAATAAAATAAAAAATTATGAAAAATGAAAATTTAAAATATTTATTATAAAACACTGTAATTTATTTTGTTATTTTCATATAATTTTTATTTCTTATTAACTGTTTCACAATTTAAATTTAATTTATTACAGACACACACAGTTTAGTTTTAAAATAATTTAAATAATAATGTTAATTAATTATAATCCAACTAATCTTTATTTTCTTACCTATAACAATAATTAAATATAAAAATTGTTTTATTATAACTTTCTTTTTTTTTTTTACTTGCTAGCAGAGGATGATAATGTAATATTCCAAATTTTTAAAAATTAAAGCAGCAAAAAAAACAAATCAACAAATAATTAAATAAAGTATTTATTTTTACAAATAAATTTAAAAAAAAAAAAATATTTTTTTCTTTTATTTCAAAAACTAATATAATCTCTGAAGCACAAAAACACAACTCATGAATAGTGAATTAGAAAGAGTAGCTCCTAAGAAAGCAAATTATGAATGGTACCAAGATAAAAAGTTCGTAAAAATCAGAATTCCAATTAGTGGAACATCTTCAAAAAAAATTGATGTATTCATTTCGGACTTGATTTTAAAAGTAAAAAGGAGAATTATACATATATTACAATATTCAAAAAAAAATTTGTTAATTTATTAATAATTAAGGTGAATGTAACAGAAAAAAATTTCGTAGTCATTTTCGATTTGCAACACAAAATTGAATTCACTTCAAAGGAAACAAGATTTGTGTATAGCAATGGAGTTCTAGAAGTGACATTGCAGAAAGAAATTTAGGGTAAAGAATGGTCGGACTTGCTGGTACAAGGTAGTAGAAAGAAAGAAATAAAAAAAATAATAAAATAATAAATATATAATAATAAATAGGACTAAGCAAAGACTAAATCAGACAAAGAAGATAGGAGTCTTTCAAGCGTCAAGAAGAAAAAATGAAAGAATTTGTGAAGACAAGAGAAGATCTGCGTCACCAATATGATTCCAAGGCCACTCGAGAACAAATGGACCAAGAAGATCGAGAAAGAAATCGACTTAGATCTCTGCAAAAGGAAGAAAAGGAAGCAGCCGAAGAATAAGTGTTCGGAGGAGGGGAAAACTCTAACAACAACAACAACAAAAAAGAAGGCCCTAAAGATGGAATAACAGTAAAATAAATTTGAAATAATTTAGATTAAAATTAATATAATTTTTGTTTCTATTTTAGGCGGAGACAGAATATGTTTATGCTAGAAAAGTAGAAAGCGACATTTTTTCAGCGAGAGACTTGCAAAATTATGAAATTCAAATGAAAGAAGCCTCTGGGCAGATTCCTTAGCCTAGAAAGGCCAATACTGTTAATGTTCAATTCACTGAAAAAATTTACCCGAACATCGCTGTAAGAGAACAACACTTCAAAGATGCCCCCATGTATTTTTTATACTATATTTAGTTATGTTTTGCTCACTTTGCAATTTGTATGTAAATTTATTTTTAAGGCCTAAAATGATGCACCAGAAAATTCAGCAAGGAAGTGATGTTGATCAAAAAAATCCTTTGTGGCTTAAAGATAAGGGAGATGAATTTTTCAAAAATAAAGATTATTTCTCAGCCCTAAATGCTTATACCCAGGCATATAAGTTAGATAGCAACTATATAGAGGTGAACCAAAAAAAATAATAAATAAATGTTAAAATCTATTATATATTTAGAGTCTTGCAAACAAAATCGCTGTTCAAATGCACCTTTTCGGCTACGATGAAGTTATGGTCGACTGCGAAAAAGTGTTGGAATTTTTGGAAAACTTGAAAGACGACGAAAAGAAAGAAAAATATGTCATGCTAAAAGTGAAGACATTATTAAGGTTGGCAATTGCACAAAGTTGGAGAGGAAAAATCGAAGTTTCGTTGGAAACTTTCTAAAAATTGTTAGATTTTGCGGCTGAGAGAGAAAACGAACGCAAAAAATTGCCCGAAAACATTTTAAAACAAGTGACTGATTGTCAAAAGTTGGTATTGTAAAGACAAGAGGCGATAAAAATTAAAAAATTGGGAGATTTAAAATATGAAGAGGCCAACTACCTTAAGGCTCTGGAGTTTTACTAACAAGCTTTGGAGGTCGACAAGGAAAACGAAACTGCAATGGGAAACATAAGTGTGACTTTGCTCCAAATGAAAAACAATTAAGAATGCATTAAGTATTGTGATATGTGTTTGGAAAAAATATTGAAAATCACTCAATTTACCAACAACAACCCTTCTTTCAGATCGATTGGGGCTGCGGACCACAACTAATTCCTCTTAAAACTTTACTTGAGTATTTACTGTTAAAAATTAATCCCGTTTTTTGTTCCATTTATTATTTTTTTTCTTTTAATTAGGAAAGAGTAAAGCACTTTTAAATTTAAATGAAACGAAAGCAGGGTTTGAATCAATTAAAAAGGCTATAGCCTTGGATGAATAAAATAAAGAAGCCAGGCAAATTTACAACTCTCTGGAAAAGCAAATGACTCTAGAAAAGGTGCAAGAACTCAAGAAAGAGGCTGCAGAATTTATGAAATGTACAATTTATTTTGCTAATATTGCGAAAATTTGTTAAATTTTATTTTATTTTTCCTACTATTATTATAGAAAAAAAGATAAAGGAAGCTTTAGATATTTACAATGAGAGTTTAAAAATATTGGATTCGAATGAGACAATTGAATATTTGGCTCTTTTATTAAACAGATGTGCTTGCTATCTGCATTTAGAAAAATATGAAGACATAGTAAGCAGCAGTTTGAGAGGATTAAAGATAATAAGAAGTCAAAAGAACAGAGTGCTTTGTTTAGATGGAAAGTAAAACACTAAGGAAACAAGGGTAAATAATTTTACTTTAAAATTATGTATTTCAGTAATAAATGTAAATATTTTAATTATTTTAAGGAAAAATTGCTTAATTTCGAATTGAGATTTTTAGTAAGAAGATCTAATGCCTATTTGAAATAAAACTTAATATTTAATGCCAAAAATGACCTGATAGAAGCGCTAAAATTAGATCCGGAAAATGAATAATTAAAAAAAGATTTGAATGAATTAGAATCTAATTTGTTGACTGGTACGAGTACTGGTACAGGATCATAATAGCAATGAGTAAATTAAAGTAAATTGATAAGAAGCAATGATATTTGTTAATAATGAATGCTATTATATTTAATTCAAATTAAATTAAAACGCAGTATATAATTTATTATTGTTGACTTTTATAGACTTAAGTTACGATTTAATGCTTTTATGTGATTTTCTATAAATTTATAAAAAAGTTGGTGATAGCGATGATATCAATAATAAATATTCTTTCATAAATTTAGAATATTTAAATAATTTTAATATTTTTGTTAATAAGTCCAATATATACCATAGATAAAAATATTAAGTATTCTCATAAAAAAACAGAAAAAGGATTGATATAAAAAGATTGATTGATTGATTTATTGATATCATCTAAAAATCATTAATTTAATGATAATAAATATTCCATAGGAAAAAGACATTAAGTCAAAAAAAAATTATATTAATACTAAATATTGAAATGAATTAATATTATAATAATAAACATTAAAGAATTTATTATTAATTAATTAAATAAATAAAAATAAACATTCACAGAAACTATAAATAATAAAAAATAAGAAATAAATAAGTCTCACAGATAGCTTTTTATTTAAAAAAATATAAAATTTAAATAAAAAGATAAACGAAGTTAAAATATATTCTGAATTGCAAAATTTTGTTAAATTTAACTGAGGATAATTATAAAGTAATATACAAACAAACATACTATCAAGTTATTGGTTGATTGATTGTAAAATAAATTAATAAAAAAATTTCATTTAAAAGACAAATAATAATCAAAAATACAAGGAATAAAAATTAGAAAAAAAAAATCTTAATTGAATTTAAACAAAATAAAATATAGTAAAATTGCAAAGTCATGGAACAAACTCCGATATCCAATAATTATGATGAAGAAAATATAGATTTTGTGATTCAGAAAAAACATAGTTTTTACAGCAGTTAAGAGGACCCTTTAGCACAGAATTCTCCACTTAAAAAGTTGCAGAAATTTTTCAAAGAAAAGTATAAAACTATCATTTCGATAGAAAAGAATCATGATTTCACTTTGGATTTGGTATTCGAGCCCAAACTTCTCTATATCCGAACCAAAATAAAATGGTTTAATGAAGCGTAATTTATTTAAAATTTCTAATTATTAATTTTTAATTTCAAATTTCATAGTTTAACGAAAAAAACTTTTAATTTATTTTTTAAAAATTCAATTGATAATGAAAATAGTATAATTATTATATTAAATGCATTTTTGCAATCCATGTGATACAATTTTTTTAGGATATTCAATAGCGAGAAAAGTCACTACAAAATCATTAGATAGGGTTAGTAGCAGCGTACGAATAAAGAGTCGATTTTCGCGATACCGACACATTTCGATGACAAGCACCAGTCCGTTTTATACGATGACGTTTTCTGTACACTACATCACTACTTCTATGAAAAGTCTCAGATTTTGAAGCAGGATATCAGTTTCGAAGAGCTGATTTTCATCTTCAGAAAACTTCTTGAGTTTATGTAATTTATGCAAAAGAAAACGCTTTGGCATACCAATTTCACTCTGCAGCATATTCTGATTGTGAAAAAGAATACAAATTCGTAGCAGAATACGCACCAGCAAAATAACAACAATAATACGATTAATAGTGCTGCTAGTAATATGAATACTAATAATATAGGTATTGGATAACAATTAAATAATACGTATTCATATAATTATTTAAATAATAATTTAGGTAACAATAATATTAATGTCTAGGTGAATCATAGCACGATAACGAATTTGAATGGAAATAACAACAATATTTTGAATAATAACAACAACAACAATACGGGACATCCGAGCGCTAACAACATAAACAACAGTGCTCATAGTTTGAACACGAATCTAAATTACACAAATTATTTGAATAACAATAATAACAATAACAACTTATAGCAGTAATATAATTAAACTGATGAGATCATAATGAATTAGAACAGCAACAATAACAATAATTATAATAATAATGGAAATAATAATCTTAATGCGGGGAAGTTTTCTTTGAAGGATTTAGACATTGATTTGAAGTTGATCGACTATTCTCACGTGCAAATCAAGAAGAACTCGTTCAATTCGGACAAATCTCTAGAGTCTTCGCCGAATGTGCAGAACTATATGTGCAATATTTGGAAGATATTCCAAACGATTTGCACATTGCTGACTCATGACGAAGAGCAGCAGTTTCAGTGGGCGCAAATCATAGATTACCACAACCCGTCGATGAAAAACCTGTTTGGAATTACAGGAAATCAGGCGAAATTGACGGAGTAGACGAACAATTTTCTTTTGAAACGATACAGGAGGGAAAATGCGAAAGAGGGCAAGGTGAAGCGACTTACGTAGATTCTGGAAGGCATCATTCAGGATGTAAATCAAAACAAAAGCATTTAGGTTTCAAAAATCAATCTGCAGGATAAAATTCTGTTTGAAAGCAACAGCTTTAACGCCGGCTCTCAGGTCAGGGCGACCACACATAATATTCTAAACTTTATTTTGGATCATATTTACGGCGTCAAAAAGCGATTCGGACTCTCCTCTTCGCAGTCGCAAAACAAGTCCTATTAGCAGTACTATCAAAAGTACCAGGACGCCCAACACAACAACACCAACAACATTCGAAATCAGTTTGCCAAGTATCTCATTCTTAACACATACATCCCCATCCGAGTAGACCGCAACAATCCTAACAACGTGTCACAATAGTAGTCGTCATAGTAGCAGTAGTAGTCCTCGTAGTCGTAATAGAATAGTAATAGTAATAGCAATAATAATATAAGTAGTAGCAGTTATATCAGTGGAATGGATGCCATTTCGGCGATCATCAACGACCAGCATCATTATTAATAACAGTTTTATTAACAACAACAGCAACAATAGCAATCAAGTAATAATGGTAATACGTTGTCTCCTTCGAAAATGGGTTCCAACA
Organism: Miamiensis avidus; assembly: GCA_037039885.1. NCBI lineage: Eukaryota > Ciliophora > Oligohymenophorea > Philasterida > Glauconematidae > Miamiensis > Miamiensis avidus. The sequence goes on along the minus strand of JAWVGU010000011.1, from coordinate 942,482 downwards.
ATAATACTCCTCCCATCCAGTAATTCTCACAGCAGACGCAGCAATAACAGTAATAGCATCCGAATTTAAAGCAAATTTTCGTGATCGGAGGACAGGGTTCTGGGAAGAGTTCATTTTTGCTGTATTTGCAAAACTACTCTTTGATCGCCACGAAGTTTCACTTTGTAAATATTGATTTGTAAGATTTTGACTCAAACGAAGACATTAAAGAGTATATGAAACAGTACAAAAGCTTCATTGATTCCCTAAACAAACAGGCCAACATTGCCAGACGCGATCTGTTCAATCTTCAGATGTGCCAGAATCCGCAGTAATAGTAATAGCAGCACGGCGAGTCATTCGGAAATATCAATAAAACTCATCAGCAACTTCAGCAGCAGCAAGGGGACCTCATCTCTAATTCCACCATTCAGGTTTCAAATATCTTGTTCAATTCAGTCGCTCTGCAACAATAAAGTAACAAGCCCTAGCAGTAATAATCGTTATAACAATACCCGACTTACGACTACTGTTCGTCTCAAATGTTGCCGCAAATGACACCCAAAATCCAAAGCCAACAATAGTAATAGTAGTAGTAATAGCAATAGTCACTTGCAAGTCCTCCTAATAGACAGAAATTGATTTCTATTCATACAATTTAGCAAGAGAATATCATTTTGTTGTTCGACAACTTGAATTTGTACCCAAGAAAATCAAATTTCATGAAATTTTGTAAAAAGCAGTTTCCGCAGTACCAGCAAGTTTTTGCCACTCGGAGCTTTTAAGACCTGGAATACCACATTTCGAACAAAAACTACAATGCGGAAGCACTATATTTGTAGGAGCTCAATGACCAGCTTAAGTTGGAAATGTACAAAAAATTTCAAAATAATATCATCAACTCTTAGCGGAATCTGTTTTTCCAGTACCGCTTCAATCACAAGTTGTTTTAGGAGGTGCAGAACATCATCGAAAATGACCAGGCGCTCAAACTCATTTCTAATACTCCTCAGGTCTATTTCCACATCCTGCAGTACTGCGCCACACTACATTTGCGACGAAAATTGCAGCAGCAGTAACAGTAACTTTTACTATAACAGTAATAACTTCTGTTACAATAGTAAAGGCTACAATAGTAGCAGTAATAAAATCAGCAAAACAATAATTTAAACCAAAGTAACAATATATAAAGTAATGGTAACATTATTAATGGGCACGGAATTACCACTGCTAATCATATTCTACTGCAAAATAACAATTTGAAAAATGGATAATATGGAGTGTACAATGGAGGTTTGGATGAAGAAAATGACGATTTTAGAGAAATTGATGATGACGACGATGAAGACGACGACGACGATGATGATGATTAGGGATATGAAAATGAGTATGATGAGGAATGTGACTATCAAAATGAAGAAGATGAAGATGAATATGAGGATTTCTAAAATGAACCATATAATTATAATAACAACAATAAGAATGGAGGGGATAATAATGATGATAAATACGATTAAATTGCCAAAGGAATAAACAACAACAACAACAACAACAATGATAATAATTTAGAGTACCCCAATCAAGAAGGTGTTGAATACTAGAACCTACAGTAATAACAACAAAATTTCTACGGCGAAGAAGAGGAAAGGCGGAGAATTTAGAGAATCAAGAGGAAAAAGCAAAAAAAGAGGAGGCAAATGAAGTAAGATTTTTGTTGTTGGTAAATTTCTAAATATTTAATTCCGTTGTATTCTTTGATAGGAAGAGACAACACATAAAGAAGAACAGAAAAGACAAAAAGGAAGATGAGGAGGGGGAAAATGAGAGCGATGTCCCCTTGTGTAAGTACGATGTGTGGGAAATAATAATTTAGCAGTTGCAGTTTATGATCTACGAGTGTTTGAACCAGAAATTCTCTATCCATTTCAACTACTCTTTGCAGATTTAGGAAATAGTGCGCAAATTCTGGATGTCCCTTGTGCAAAATACGTTACAGAACTTCGAAAAAGAAGCCTATCTCAAGAACCAGCATCAATATCAGTCCAACTACCAACACATCAAGACATACTGGCATCTGCTCCTATTTAATTACAACAATAGCAACAACGGAAACGGCATTGGTGGAGGAGGAGGAGGAGGAGGAGGAGGAGGACAGTTTTTACAGAAACACTCAAAGTTGAAGGAGGCGCAGTAGTCTTGGGACTATCACGAAACGACTTTTATTCCAAAAAATGAAATCGACTGCTACATTCCGCACTACTACCAGATTCTGTTCAAATAGTTCCGTGGGGCTGGAGATTTCGCCTTCAAATTCGCAGAAATTTCTGAGTTCGTCTTGGCGCACTACCTTTACATCAGAGATATACAAATGATTGCGAAATTAAACGAAATGTACAGTCTGCACGGCGACCCGCTGGTCTACCCGCACTTGAGACTTTCGAAAAAAATCTTCAGGTACCAAGACGATATCCCCCTGCTGCTATCCATCAAGTATTTTCTTGTGAAGTATAAGAACGATACCATTGAAAAGTTGAGGGCCGAATTCCAGTCCGGCAAAATTTAAATAAAAAAGACGACGCTGTTTGCTAATTTGGCCACGATTTTCAACGCCAAACACCTTATTTTCGTTAATCTAAACGAGCAAAATGGTGGCAGCGAAAAAAATTAAAAAAATAGTAATTTCAACACCAAGTATCTGGAATCTCTTTACATCAAAAATTTTCTGTAAAGTCCAAACAAAAATCAACAGTCAAATGCAGCCAAATTGGAAAAGCCCCAAACTCCCGACAACAATGGCAACATCAATAACAACGGTGATGAAAATTAGTCTGGCAACATGAACAATGCGGACACTCCTTTGATGTACTTCAACAGTGAATTTTATCCCCAGTTGAAAACCCCCAACAACAATAACAATTAGAACGATAACAAAAATAATAAAAATATTAACGATGAGTTGGCGGCGGCGGAAATGTTTGTGGAGCAAAACTTGGAAGATGTAAACAAGCAGAAATAAAAGGAAGATTACCCTAGCGATTTCTCCGGCGTTTATTTCACTGTTTCCCCTCACAACCTGAACCGACATAGTCTATTTTGCGATTAGTCTCCTCAAAATCACGACAATCCCACAGTCTTTAATATGAATAGTAACAATATAAATAGTAATAACATCATACATACTAACAATAATATCAACAACAATAATAATAACATTCATAATGAAGACAAAAATAGCAACAACTAAAACAATAACAACAATATAAACATCAACAACCTAAATACGAATAACAATCTGAATAGCAGCAATCATAACCTAATTTCGAATAATCTAGCTTCAAATTTAAAATTAAATGTTAACAATAATAGCAACAGCAACAGCAGCAACAACAATTCCCCTTATTTCGGAGGCTTACTAAAAATTAATCTTATCAATCCCAATTAATATTTAAATTATAACAATGCCAGTGGTATAAACAATAACAATAATGCAAATAATGTAGTGCCGTAGCAGCAAATTTACAACTAATAATACCAACATTTTAGCAATAATAGTCACTTGCAGTCATAGTAGTAGATGGAAGTTCGTCCCAAGTAATAAACGTATTAGCTGCCCGTTCGAAAAGTTTCGGAAGACGAACTGCCCAAACAGTATCCGAATATCCCGATTCACTACTCTAATTTAGGCCATAACCGCAATATAGGTTTTGCTTTGATGTTTGGACCTCAAGATCAGTTTCCGAAGCATTTGTAATCAATTTAGCAAATAAATATGCAACTCAAATAACAAAACCAAGATGATGAAGATTAGATGCCGGACGAAATCATCATGAATAATAATAATAATTGCAACAATAATTAGAATTTGCTTAATTAGTAGCAATAATAATAATAAATGAATTTCCAAAACCTCCATTTCTACTAAAATTAGCACAAAAAATACAGCATTTCTCAGTAAAGTAATATAAGTAATAAGCGAAGTAATAGTGTAATAGCTAACAATAATAATGCGATGGGAAGTTATTTTGATAATCATATTTTCAATAGCAGCAATTCAAACTAAAATAACAATATTTTTAATAGCAATGACAATTCTAATAACAATGTAGCAAATAATAATAACGGTAATAATAATATTCAATAATAGTAGTAAGGAAATAACTATATTGAAGAACAAATTATCAATCCTAGCGACAGAAATTACTGCTATTTTTAAAGACACTTTTCTTTGGTACGTTCTGTATCTCAAAATCTAAGACGTTTGGTGACTTTGCCGTCATAATTTTAGAATGCTAATTATGTTTATAATAATAAAGATGGTCATAATAATTTGGGAATAGGAGCGAGTATGTAAGAAAGTCATCTAAATTTCTTCTCTACCACAAGTTTGGGAGTCCCAAATTACCATAATAACAATTCTATTAAATTTAAGTTAGCTCTCAATTTTAATTCTGATCTCAATTTTTATACAAGAAAAGAATTTACAACGTAACTTAAATTATTTATTTATTTATTTATTTATTTATTTATTTATTTATTTATTTATTTATTTATTTATTTATTTATCTGTTCTACTTAATTATTAGTTCTGAGTTATATGATAGATAACATCGAATTTACGTTCAGCTGCACGAAATTTTTTAAGAAGAAATACTGAATTTTGTTGTAGTTCCTACAAAGGCTGACGATTTTTCGAGGAGTATATTCTTTCCAAGTGCTATTTCGACGATAGAGGAGTTTGCAGAGGCGCGGAAAAGAGAAAACATTGAGTGGAAGGTGGAAGAAATTATCGGGCTATTTAAATTCATGCTAGACTTCGTGATTTTGTTGAGTTCTGAGAACTTTTACCATGGAGACATCCGACCTAGTAACATTATACTGCAGTAAGACCAAGATGATTTAAATACCTTTAGTATCAAAATGCTAGATTGTTCAGGTCTTTCGTAAAATTGGTATCAGGTCGCTAAAAACTTTAATCCAATATTTTTCATTTCTGAAAAAATGTATTAAAATGGCAGGAATAATAATTAAAACTATAGCAATAATAATAATGGCACCGGAGGGGTTTCTCAAGATGAATTCAAGAACTTGTCTCCCAACAAATAATAGCAGCAACAGCAACAGTAATAGTAGTAGTAATTGCACCAATTAAGTTTTAAGAGCGTGGAAGAGAGAATAGATGCCGAGTTTAGGAGCATTGTGCGGACCTTTTAGTATCTTTTATTAATAATTATAATGGAAAATATGAAGATTTTCAACACGAAAGACCGAAATCTGTAGCCGTCACAGTAATTTTAGCTTTAACAGCAAAGTCAAAAGTAGTAAAAACAATCAGAACCTTACTATACCTCATAATCAGTTTCAGAAACGTGGAAGGCTGTGCAAAAATCTGTATATTATGAAAAACACCCGCAACTTTAAGAATTGATCCGGTTTTGCTGCTTTTCTTCGACAAAAACGATGACTCTATCAGACTTGGTCCAATTTCAACACAATAAGGACATCTTTACCTTCGCTTAGACAACGAAACAGATTCAGGATTAGTAAAAGGTAATGCAGTCCGTGATTCTTAACAAGTTGATTCTCACTTCCAACAACAATACTACTAATAATATTAACAACAATGATTTCATCAATGAATAATCCTATTGGCAGTAGGCTGTCGGAGATATATCGAAAAATGTCAATAACAATTAACCCAACACCAAAAATAGCAATGCGAATTAAGATTATTACGGATCGAACGAAAGCGAGGCGAAATTCTTGGTGGAAAACTACATCGAACAGAAGTTTGTGTTTGAAAAAAATGACCTCAAAAAACCTGAAATGAAGCGTGACTTACTACAATATGTAACACGCTTCATAGAAAACGACTCCGATAAACAAATTTTGGTTATTTTCGGGAACTCTGGGCAGGGGAAGTCCGCATTCATGGCGTATTTGATGCACCAATTCAAATACCCGAGCAACATTTTCCTCTTAAGACTCGGAAAAATCAAGAATTTCGACAACTTGAAAACCATAATAGAGAAGATAATTTTGCACAAAAAATAGCAGTCCTAACATTAGAACCATTTACAACAATAGCAATAATAAGATTTGATTTCGAATTTTTTGGAGGCGCCTAACATTAACATTAGCAACAATTCCAGTATGACCAACCTCAACAATAATAATGATAACTCTTCGTCGAATCGCTTGCGGCAACAAACAATCATGAACTACTACAACAACAACAATAACTTCGAGTGTTCTTACGTGAACAGCAAAGACACGATGATCTTCTTGTTGGATGGATATGACGAGCTATCGGAGGTGCAGAAAAACAATAACAAGCACTTCGACATCAGCCAAATCTGCCAACTCGACGAAAACCCCAAGTACAAGGTAATTTTGACGAGTCGATACCAAAAAATTGACGGCGATCTGCTCGAATACTTCCCCTTCCACCTTTTGAAGCGGAAAATCGTCGAAAGAGTCATCGAAATTTTGGCACAGGACCTGCTCACTCTGTACAAAAAAATCCGCGACCTTCAAAAAATTTACTTCGTGTGCTTCAAAGGCATCGAACGCCAAATTTACATTTTCTACAAGGAAAAAAACCTTAAAAGCTGCCGAATTTGGCTCACACAATACCGATCTATTTACGAATTTTTCACCTCTTTTTTCCCCCACATCCTTTCCTTTTTTCTCTCCCTTCAGAAAACTTAAGGCCACAACAGCAACAAAATAATAATTTCCTTCAATAAAAGCCTTTTAAAAAGGAATAATCATCTCAGTCTGCCTATTACTGGAAAATAAAACAGGCACCGAAGGTGCCGACAATCGACCTAAAGGAAAGAGTCGCTGGGTACCTTAAAACATCGAACATTAACAGCTTAGAGCAACTCAAGTAGAAAATCCTCGGACTGAAAAGTTTCAACATGGGCGAAAACGAGGACTTCGCGTTCTCTCGACTCACGAAAAACATCAACCAACATGTGGGCAATCTGGTCATTCAGGTGACGAAGCGTCTGCAGCTGATGAATTACGTTATCGCAATCAAAAAGAAAAACATTTTGGACATAAATTTGAAGAAATTCGATATTTTGCCACCGTTTAGCCAGCAACATGTGCAGTATCTATGCGAGTAAGTCAAAGAAAAAATCGTAAAAATGCACCTATGTACACTCGACGACCAGCAAATCAAAGAATTCACGCAAAAGTATGTCGACAGAGTCAAAATGCAGTTCGCCCATGAACAGTGGAGCCAGAAACTCCACCAAACCTTCGATTAGTACGATAAAAAACTCAAGGAAAACATTCATCTCAAAAAAATCTGCAAAAACCCAATGATCCTCAGCATTCTCTTCTCCGTTTTCCCGCAAATCAACTACCTCGTCAATGAAAAGTAGTTCAAAAACTAGCTCAATAACAGCAACTTCACTCCTCTTTCTGAGCAAGAAATGCATTACTTTTTCGTACACAAAAATTAGATGAATCGGTAATCCCAAAAAAAAATATTTTAAGTTTATTATATATATTACTGTTTTATTGAAATAGATATTTAGAAAACAACAGTCTCAGTTCGAATAACGGCCAAAATAAAAGCAATTTAAACATATTAAACGCCGCACCCAACTCTGCCACGCACAACTAAATTAACTACTTACAGTAGTAAAATGCATAACAGTAACACCAGAATGCCTTTGGAAATAAAATGAGCCACTTCAAGTTTAATAATAATTGCTTAGTAATCAAGCGAATAATAATGGGATGATACCAAACCAACAGCTTTAATAATAATAAATAAATATTGGAGAAAAAAACAGTAATAAGGATGCCGCAGCCACTGTCGGATTAGCCCCCATCGTAAACATTCACGATAATTCTAGAAATAGCTTTTCCGAGGAAAATAGCGGTTTCGCTTACTTGTATTCAGACGCCAAGATCTTCAAAACTGTGTACTCCACCCACAATATATACAGTATTTTCTTAATAAAATGGATAAAAGAAAAAGTGCTTTCGTACAGCAAAATTGAATTTAAACAGGAACTGAAGCGAATTCCACTGATAAATTTTACCTACCTCTTCATGAATTCGTACATCATCGAAATTAATAAAAACCTCAATCTAATGAAGTAAAAATGAATGTGTTTTTTTTAATTTGTTTATTAATTAATTTTTTAACTAATAAATATTCTATAGCACAAACGACCAGAATCAATATTTGTATAATATTATCCAAGACATCATTTTGAAACTCGTACTCATAATGTTTAAGGAAAGCAAAACTTCCTTCACTCTCAGCCAACTGATTGAGGTTTTGAATATGCACCTTATGGAACAAGATGTGCAGTTATTTATTCCTCTTGTACTGAAGGCCTTGCCAATTCAACAGTTTCAAGACGAGCAAAACCAGCCCTATTTCTATTTCATTCATCAATCCATTCTGGAGCAGTTGATGGTCAGTCTCATTTTAACACAGTTTAATTAAGAAATACTCTACAAAGTCCTCACACACTACTATCGACACTAAATCAATCACAGACCTCACTTACACTCCCAGCATCAATAGCAACAACAGCAATAGTAATACAGAGAATCCTAGTTTAACTAGACTATTAGAAAGAATACAGATACCAATAATAATAATAGTAGCTAGCAACAATAGTAGTAATAATAGCAATATTCGCAGTACCTTCTACAGGGCTAAGATTATGTAAATGCAAATAATATAAATTCAGGCAACAAATCATTCATCCACATGAGAGAAGTGCAATATATGCAACTGTGTGAAGAAGTAGAAGTTAATTTTGATGCTGTGAAAGACATTGCACTCAACCAACGAATTTTTAATCGCCAAGATGAAGACTTATTGAAGATGATTTCCCAATACTTCAAACTGTATTTAGACGCTGATTAAAAGAAAATCATGTAAGAAACACTCATTTTCATAAGTGAAAATTGGCAAATTTGTGAACAAAAAGAGTTCGGCCATGACCTATTAAGACTCGCCTGCAATTGCGAAATTCTCTACCAAATACTCACCACACACAACGTTTCTACAGCCATTAAAGTAGAAAGAGAGGTTCAGACTTAAGAATGTGGACTGGGAAAATCTCCCAAAAATTCCAATAATAATAACAAAGCCTTCAGTTAATAATAAAACAGCGCTAGCAATGCAAGTAGTGGCGGAATTCTAAAAAGAAGTGGGAAAAAATATAAATGTTGCTAAATTTTTTGATTAAAATAAGTACAGCAACTTTTAAATAATTAAATTTACTTTGAAGTTGATAAATAAAGCAGTAAATTAAATAAGATAATAATTTATTTTGTTTAGTAAAATCAATATTCTTTAGTGAAGTGAAATATGATGGTAATTATTAAAAATGTCTAAATTTTTAATGCACATAGTTTTAAATGATAGTTAAAAATATTATAAATAAAACTAAATAATTCACACAAATTACATTTACATTTATCTATATAACTTAATTTTTATATAGCTAATTTGATACTTAATATTAATGATATATATATATAGTTTCTCGTTTTTTGTTTATTTTCAATTAATAACTTGTTAATTTAATATTTAAAGTCTGACTTTTTTCCCACTTAGCTCAAGCTCTTCTTAAAGCTAATATTTTAAATTTTTTGGAATCAGACTTTCCCGTTTAAATCTATTCGATATTAATATATTTATAGTTAATTTAAATTAGGTAAACAGTGAACGAATAAAAATTTTACATAAATAAAATAATAACTTATTTTAAGCATTAAGACTTCGCTATCATTTAAACCAATGTTTGCGCAGTTTTCATTTCTTTAATGCTATAAAATAATAAATGATATATATATATAAATTTATTAAATAATTAATTGTCATATTTACTACAACGTTAGATCTATCTAAAACAGCTAAGATTAGTTCTGTATCATTTTTCCAATTATTATTGCCCTTTCTTCAGTAATCTAAAAACTAGAAATTATTACTTTATGATAAATAGAATATATAATTATTATTTTACCAGGGATTAAATTTCAACTGATATAAACTTGTCAAACTAGAAAAACAATGCAAAAACCAATCTAATTCTGCTTCTTACGGATTAAAACTATGATATAAACAAAAAATTAACATAATTATTAAAAATGTATGTTATATAATAAATAAATTACATTTATTTCAAAAAATTAGCCTTTTAAAAATCAATTTCGATGCTTAATTTGCGATTCTTTAGCCCCAATTCCTGTAAATAACTTAAATCTTCATAAAACTTGTTTCTGGTTTCATATTTATCAATTATTATTACTTTATTTTGAGCTTCTTAATTAATTACTTTGCTTTGCAAATTATTTAATAAAACGTTCTAGGTTATTTCGAAAACGGCTGATATTTGTCTCTTTATAGCATCGAAATGTGTTTTCGTATTATCTATTTTTTTTTCAATTCCCCCCTCATCTTCTTCTAAAACAACTTTCCTTTCCTTACTCAAATAACATAGTCCTATCTTCTTTAACTCCTTTCCTATTCCCTTCTTTTTATTAGATTTCAAAACTTATTCCAAAATTGCTAAATGAGAATTTAATTCGTGAGTTTAAACTGCTTAGAACTCTCGATATGTAGTTTAAATATATTTTTCTAGATTTTCCATAATTAGTTTAATTTCTTTTATTTAATTAAGCATAGTTTCAATACTTTTTTCATCTGACAAATATTTTTCTTTCATATTTGCTCTTTTTCCTTCCAAATTTGCTTTTTATCTTTAAATAATCTACTCTGTTTCAATAAAATACTCAGTCATTCTTATATAGCTTTACATACCATCTTATTTGTGTTGATGTTCATTTTTATCTATACAATCGCTGCATAAAAGCTCAAAATATTACTTGCATTAAGAATTAATACACATAAAATTCATTAATTTATCAGAGTTAGTTTCATTTCTATGCATCTTTTTATTAGAATAATTTGAATACAAATTTACTAAAAATTAATAAATGGATAACATTCTATTATACTAAACATTTGGGTGATTAAAATTCAATAACTTTTTATTTAAAAGATTCTTCTTATGATTATTTTCCTTAATTTTTTTATTCATTTTTATAATTATATTGTTATATTGCAACTTTATATTAAAATGCTTTAATTTACTTTAATATACTTACTGTACTAGTCATTAATATATGCTATTCATTTTTCATTATATTATTTATGTGAATAAAAAAAAAGCATTTTTTATACAATAAAGATTTTTTTTTGTACAATTATTAATTATATATTCTTTTCATTATATTTTTTAAATAAATTTAATAATATTAATTATTGAAAAGTTTATTTTAAATAAAAATTAATTATATTAATAAATTTAATATATTTATAGATTAAAATTTATTTTCTAGAATATAATTTTCCATATTTTTCTAATTTAATAATTAAATAAATTAAAAAAATAAATAATTTTTATTTACTATTTTGTTTATTTATCAGTTAAATAACCACCAAGCCACTTACTCTTGAAAAATTGGCCTATCAACTCTTCTTATGATATAAAAACTATACAATTAAATCAAAATAGAGATAATAAAAATTAAATCACCAATATTAAAACAATAAATAGAAAATAACAATAAAATCTAACAACACCAAATAAAAACTTCTCCTAAAATAAAACAGACACAACTAATTAAAATTAAAATTTATAATGAAAAGTAAAAAATCATATAGATAATAATCAATGGATTTTCAGCAATAAGTGTATAATATTTCAATTTATGATTAAATAGCAATATACTAAAATTTAAATATTTTCATAATATTTTATAGAAAATAACCAAATAAAGCCCCATAGAACAAAGTTCAAACAAATCAAAAAAGTAATGAAAAATCTAACAATAATATAACACCAATAAAATAAAGAATATGTGGAAAGCAAATTCCGTAATTTTATTTTTAACATTTATATTTTATGATAACATAATTTCTATAAAAAATCAAAACCAATAAAAAATTTATTAGAAATTCTCAATAGAAAAGTTCATTAAATGTTTAATAGTAGCTATCACATTTATAACAATAGTAAAAATCACTTTTAGAATCAAATTCTCATTTAATACAGTAGCAAATTTATGGTATATAATATTTCATCTTATTATTATTATATTATTCTAGTATTTATCAACTAATATAAAATATAAAGAGCATCAAAACTAAAATTTGCAAACTACAAATCGGTGCTTGGTCGATAAAATTAATGAATTTTAAAAAAAAGAAACTTAAGTTCAAAAAATGGAAGAAAATTACTTATGTTTTCAAGAAGAATTTTATAAAAATAAGTAAGAAATTGTTTCATTAAATAAATAGACAACCCAGTACTAATAGTAATTAGAAGAAAAAGATAAATAAATATAGCAATTATAGGGAGATTTAAGCAATGCATAGATAAAATTATAAAATGATTTGAAAAGTAATTTTATATATATATTTTTTATAAAATTTATTTATTTATCTTATTCTTCTATTAAAATAAGAGCTAAAAGAAAAATCAAAGGCTAATCTAGAAGAGCAAAAATAGTAAAATTGGGATTTGCAAAAATAATTATAATTAAAAGAAGAAAAATTGAAAGATCTTGAAGAATCAACGCAAAAACTCGTAAGCAATTAATATATATGGATTTTCAAAAATAAAAAACCAATTATAATTATAATAGTAAAAAATTAAAATTTATATAAGCTGAATGACTAAGAAAAAAAGATAACTAAATCATTTCAAGCTGTGATTGATGAACTAGCAGGACAACATTCTAATGAATTATGCAAATAAGAATCTATTTATAAACAATAATTAGAAAAATGTAAACTAATATGTACCAGTGATATAGAAATTGTACAAAAGGAATCAGTGCAGTGTTACGAATAAGTTTAGTAGCTTTTAATATAAACAAAATAGCAATTACAGCTGGCTGAAATGGAAAACAAAAACTTGAAAAATGATTTATAAGTCAAAGTTATGTAAATAGAAAAAAAAGATGAAGAATATTAAAGAAATTTGCAATAAAAAGAAAATTAAATCAACAAAGTTAATTTAGAAAATTCTAAATTATAAAATATCAGTTCTGATTACACCCAATTATTGAAAACTTATGATTCAATGTTGAAAAATTCTCAAAATCAAAATACTAACCTAGCCAGTTCTTTTACCAACAGTTTAAATAATGCAAGCGCAGTTGTGCAATTCTAAAATTAATAAAATCAGCATTAATAATAGATGAAAATGCTAGAAAATGAAATTCATAATCTTAAAGTCATTAATAACGACATTTCAAGTAAAAAATAGGAATTGGAGGAGATGTTGAGAAGTAAAATTGTCTAATTTTCTGGAGAATCTGCACGAAAAGACAGATAATTTTGTGATAAAAATGAAGAAATTTTTTCTCTCAAAAACTAAATAATGCAGTTGCAGTAGCAATTAAATATTAAAATTGTAATTAAATAGTCTTTTTATACTTAAAAATGGAAAAAAGAAAAATAATAATAAATTATTTTTTATTCAGAATGATATCGAAAAAATGGAAATAATGTGCAACAACTCGTAGCATTATGCAGATTCTTAAAAAAAGAAAAATACATAATTGAAAATGCATTATCAAGTATATTATTATTGAATTCTGCTTTTTTTTTAATAAACTTTAATCTCATACCATTTTTTTATTTAGGAATTAGAAAATCACATTTCTTAATATAAGCATGAATTAAGTAGAGCCTAAAGTGATATAAATTAGAATTCTCCCTTTAAAAATAACATGTATCAAGTCAGTGGAAGCTATATTAAACATTTTTCTGCCGCTCATTCACCACATACGGCAAGAATAGATCCATCAGAACAATAGTATCAATAATAATCTATGTAATAATAGCATAATTCCCACTCCCTTTAATTTAGTTAATCTTAGCAAAACTAATCTTTTGTTCATTAACAACAATAATAACACAATAAATCTATTTCTCATATGCAAAAGTCTCAAATTAGTCAAATACCTATGACTGAAAGAGAGACTAGAGCAACAACTCGATAATCATCGTTGTAAAATATTAGAAATTAAGTCTAAAATTATGGTAATTATTTTAAATCATAAAATATATTTATTCTAAAAATTGGTATAGTTATTTTATTTCAATAACATATAAAGGTCCGTGCAATCAATAATAAATGTAGCATTTTTCAGTATCTTTGCGCTCAACGCCAATAAAAACTCCTTCTAAGCTTGCATTTAAAAGCTAATATTCTACAATTAATTAGGAAAATCAGACTTTTTTAAAACACGATTAACATTCTACTTTAAAATAATATAATAATAACTTTATCCAAGGCAATAATAATACTGCACATTTCGAAACTTCGATTTCAGAATTTAAAAAAAACTTGAAAATTTAGAATAAGAACTTCGTTCTACAAAGAACTAATAAGAAATTTGTTCATAGTCAGCCAATATAATTTTGAATTAATAAGATAAAAATAATCAACCCTTTATCTTTGATGGAATTCCATTGAACACTTAAAGTTCCAACGTTCTTTATACATAAGAAGCTCAAGTAAATTATAAAACTTTTTTATAAATATGAACTTTTAAAGTAATATTTATAAAATTAACTAGGAATATGTATTTGAGCCAAAATAATTGAATTTTACAGAGTCAAATGAATAAGATCAGCATTTTAATAATAACCTATAGAGTGCTAATTTATGTTATCCATATGATCATACAATTAAACCTAATTAAAATAATTAATCTAATAAAATAAATAATTTTATTCATAGAAATCAAAGTAATAAAAAAGGGGCCCACAAAAAAACTTAATCCATGAATTTTAATTTTAGCTGATAGTGTTTTATTACTATTTAATTTTCCAATATTTAATATAGAATTAAAATTTAGAAAATTTTTACCATCTTACATATTATTATATTTAAAAAATTAAAAGTAATTTAATATTATATAATATACATTTATATAAATACAATATAAATTAAACTTATGTAATATTTTATATTAATTTAAATAAATTATAGTCTATGTAGTTATTAAAATGATTGTAAATTATTATTAGAATAATATTTCTTTTTTTCTCATAAATTAGATTTTGATAACCTATTAAATTAGAAAAAATTTTTTATAAGCATTAAATATGTTTCTAATAATTTATAATATTAGGGCCATTTTTAGAAAAATGAAATTAATTTATGTGATAATATTTCATAATGTATTTACATATTTGGAAAAAATAATTTTATGTATAGTATTTATAAATTCACTTATAAATTATTTCTAAAACCAAATAATTGATAAAAATTTATAAATAGACTAATAAATTTATTATATCTCTGTCTTTTATATAAATTATTATTTTAGAGCATTAATTATTTATAATATAATAATACAATATAAATATAATTTTATGATCAATATATATTTTCTAATATAATTTTTGTTATCATAATTTTCTATATATTAGAGAAATTAATGGTATCAAATTATTTAATGCTCATTATATTATTTCCTTAATATACCCAAACAAAATTCTGATCATACAATAATATTAATATAGATTATATTATTATAACTTTATAATATCACTAATGTGATATATATATTATTGCTTTTATTCTTAAATTTATTTACCTAATTTAATTTTGAGTACAATTAAACAGTCAAATTTTGAACTATGTATATAAATTATAAAAATCAAGAAATTAAAAAAATTAATGGTTTAAAAAATAGCACAAATACATAATTTTAACATAAATTATATGTTTTTATCATACCTAATTTATAACCAATATAACTATCATATTAAATTTATTAATTGGTATTTAAAATTATTAGAATACATAAAAATAATAAACTTTGTTTAATAATAATATTATTGATTTTAACTACCTATTTTAATTTCTAAATTATTACTTCAGATTAATGTACAGCTTAATTAACATTTTTTAAACTTTATAAATGTTAAAATTTATATTTTATTTTATAATTTACTATATACAACATTTTCTATGCTATACTCATTATATCATTTTGATGAAATTATAAATTTTCTTAATTTTTATTTTACAAATAATGAATAATGATATATTTTAAAAATCGTAATACATAATTATTTTTAAATATATAACTTCTAATAATATTAATAAATAGCCGTCAAGTAATAATAGCTAATTACAGGATGATGACTTATAATAATCTATAAAAAATATATTAATAATTTTATAACATAAATATTGCATATAAAATAGTTTAACAATTACATTTTGAGATTTTACTTTATATATATATATGCATATTTAAATCAAATCAGCATAAATTAGAATAAATTCTTATATGTTCTTACATACTTAAAATTATATTATGATAATAAATTATAATATTATTTATTCCATTACATAGATAGAAAATATTACTATCTGTGATTCTCTTAACTTAGATTTTGTATATCTACGATATTAGAATAAATATATAATTCTCACTTTCTTTATATAATTATAACAATAGAGTTAAATTAATGCATATTCTTTCTAAAATATTATTGAGATTTCATTTTTTTAGAATATTAATATTTTATGGTCATAATTTTATTAATTATGGCTGAATTAATGAAAGAAATAATGTAAACATAAATAAAAAACAAAAATTTATCATTAATATATATATTCATTATTTCTAAAGATCTAAACAAGAAAATATCATAGTAGCATTTCACCCATAATATTAATGGTGAATTTATATAATATTAATTTTAAATAGAAATCATCTTCTATGTATTAAAATTCAATATATACATATTAAATATTAAAAATATATTATATTATTAAAGATGATAAAATAGATAAATAGCAGTATTATTATTTTAAAAGAATAAATATTATTCCTTATGTTAATTATAAAATACTGTATTAATTTAGAATTTATATAAAGTGTCAGGCATTAATTAGTTTCTTCTAATTTTATTATTTTAGAATATTTATATATATATATTAGCAGAATATTTTATTTGTATATATATATATTATCCAAAATATTACTAAATATAACCCGAAATCTTCTAATTTATATAATTTAAAATTTTATCATTACGTATTAAAATTAATATTATTTATTTTTTACTTTCTTGAGAAATAAAATTACAAATCAAAAATTTTTACTGCAGGTTTTTTAAGAATTAATTATGTATCTATAGTACATGCATTAATTATATGGTATGCATTAGTTTTATGGTATTTATTTTGTATTTTTTATAAACTAATTATGATTATTGAATTAAAATAATAATTTTGGTTTTAAAAAAAACAGATTGATAAACATATTTATTATACGTATATTTATAAATTAATTATTTTTTTGTGTAAAAATTATTAAGTTGGTTTAAAAAGTAAGTATAGTGTTCAAAAAATAATAAAAGCACTAATCAAAATATGCAAAAAAAACTGAAAAAAAAACTAAATTAAACAATTAGATAGTTTTTTGATTTCTAATTTTTTTTATCGAAAGTAATAATATAGTATACATTTATTTTAATACAAAATATTCCTTGCCATATCATAAAATTATTATACAATTAGAAAATTATTTTTGCTTTATAATATCGAATAAAGTTTCTAAGGTTATATTTAAACAAATTTAAATTCACATATCAAAGAAGCTTAAATATGAAATTTTAAAAATGTTTATTTAAATTATATATTATGATAAAATAATTTTTAAATGACATCATCAATTATATCTATACTAATATAATATATCAAAAATATTATTTTAATCTTAGACTTAAATATAATATATAAAATATAATATAAATATTTGAATACGGTAGCAGCTAAATTACATTTTAATATAAAAATGTTGTTATGGATGTTTTCATTTTAATGCTAAAAATAATTTTATTTTATTATGTTTGTATTATATATAAAATATAATAATAATATTGCTTTGTTAAAAGTTAGATTTTCAGTAAATAGCATGTGAGTAAAGTTATTCTAATTAAAATATTAAGATATTATTTCTTTAATAAAAAATATATCAAGAAAAAAATAATATATCTTAATGTTCGTAAAAATAAACTATGGTGTTTTAAGTTAAAAATTTCATAATTTTAAAATTTTTATATCATAATATTATTTTTAATTATAATTTAATTGGTTATTTTTTTATTTGCTTATGAATACAAATTATTTATTTCACTTTATACTTTAAATTTGATTTATTAAATATGAAATCTCATTATCAAATGATAAAAATACATATTCCTTTCTTTGATATTGATTATTTATTAATCAAACTTTATTTCTCAAAAATTAAATTTCCTTATTTAGTTTTAATTCTAAATTAATATAATATTATTTAAAAATAATTAGAATAATTTCTATTAAAAGACAGTATAACTATAAGATGAAATCTATATTATGAATTTGTCAACTTAAAACATCATATATCTTAATATTTTTAATACTATATACATATTTACGAATTCATTTTATACATAAATATTCTAAAATAATTTTTCATGTTTATAGTATACAGTATATTTTGAGAGATTTTTTAATATTCTAAAATAATATAAGTTTTTAGGAATTTAAAATTATTATTTTTACGATATTATGCTAAAAAGATATTTCTAGCAAAAATATAAATAATTAATTTAAACACTATATTTATTTTAAGTATTATTATATAATTAATGGTTTTTATTCCAGTTATAATATCCTTATTTGACATAAATTAATCTTAATAGTATTCATGAATTTTTATTTTAAATAATATTAAATTAATAAATAATTTTAGCTAAATAAAATAGGTAATTTCGTATTATTATTTTTTAACTTGATAGAAGAATTAATATCATTGGAATTAATAATTTTTTTCTTAATATTTTTCTTAAAAGTATTGAATATGCAATAAAAAATACAATCTACTCAAGGCATTAAAAGTTAAGCTCCTATCCATAAGCATAGAATAATAATTTTAGTTCCGTGATTTGTATTTCTATATAATTTATTAACTATAAAATATATATTTAATATTGAAAAAAATATAATTCTAACATATTCTAATACTCTTTAAAAATAAATCTATAATAGAAGATAAAAATCGAATTTATTAATTATTAGCTAATTTACCAAATGTTATTTTATATATAAACTATGATTTTTATTAAACTGATAAATTCAGTAACATAACTAAAAATAAAAAAAAACTCAAAATAAATAAAAATACTAAAGCGATTAACCTTTATACCATATCTATGAATAGCAAAAAATAAAGTAACATAAATTTATTTAAGAATCAAAATAATATAAATAAAAAACAATAAAAAAATAAATAAACAATATAGCTAAAACTTAAAAAAATCGAAATTTAAAATGAAATCATTTAGAATTATATTATTATTGCTTCTATTTTCTACAAATTTTTGCTAACCATCAATTGAAAAAATATACAATACTCCATAAGAGTTCTAAGACGGGATGACAGAGCTATAAAATTTGGCTAATAAATAAAGTATATCAAAAATAAGTTTAACTCTTAAATATTCTCACACATCAATTGATGATATAAACAAAATAAATGGCTATTCTAATTTATCTGAATTTATTTTTATTATGTAAATTACTATCTATAAGAATTTATTTGTATAAAATTGTTTTTTTAAAAATAAATATTATGTTTAGGGAAAATACAGATAAAACATAGGATATAAGTGATCTAAATAATATGAAATAATTATTATTAGGCTTTAATTTGCTTACTGCGCTTCATATAGAGATATAGTATTGAATTTTAATACTCAAAATTAAATCAGTAATTAAAATATTTTTTTTATAATAAGGAATGTTAGGTGGGAGTAAATATTTTAAGGTTTAATAAATTTAACAAAAATTTAGAAATTGAATCTAATTGGACAGTAATATATTTATTCCTTAATACTAAATATACGTGGATTTTACAATTAAATATATTTATATTAGTTTTAATAAAAATTTGGTGGGGGTTGAAAATATTAAATTTGCTCTTAAAACAGCTTAAATTGTTAAATTAGACTTTCAAAATTGGTACATTAATTTAATTTATTGAATAACTAAATATTTTATAATAATATTATTAATAATTTTTTCATTTGATCTAATCACTATAGCTATAATTTCCCAAACCTTTAAGGATTAGATTTAGGAATAAAAGAATCTCCAAATATGACTGAATTAGTATTAGTCTTTAGGTAAAAAAAATAAAAATTACAATAAACTAATATATTCATTTAATTTAAAATAATATATTCTAGAGCATGTGGAATATCTCACTTTAATTTCCCTGGTTTAGTAAAGTAATCATCCTCCTTAAATAAATTTGAATTGAATATAAATGCAAATGAAAACTGTGATATTGCTCAAATTTAAGATACATTGGAAAATTCTTCATTGACAGAATTTATACTTTTTGCTCCTTCAAATAATAATGAAGCTAGTAATAGACCTTTAGAAAATGCTTTTGATAAAATGCCAAAATTATAAACTTTTGCTATAAGAGGAGAGTAAAATAAAAATATATATACAATAAAAATTAATGATTTTAATAAATATTTATATTTTTCATAGTCAAGAAAAATATTTATTTCCTTATGTTTATGCTTTGAAGAATTTAAATACAGCTGAAAATATATATATAAGAATAAAGTAAATAAATATTTATTAATTATAATATATTAATCTATTTTATAAAAATAGAGATCCTTAGTTTACTGATATATCTCCTTTAAAAAATACACTTAAAAATTCATAAGCTTGTTAGAGATTTTCATTTACTTATGCGTATTTATATACTATTTTTGTTTATAAAATAATCATATGGTTTACTTTATAAAATATTATTGTAGTTCTCATAATACAGATGATTTTAGCGCAATAGGAAACTTAGTAAATGGGTTAACTTCAGTAAATTCTATAAAAATTTTGATCACGTAAATTACTGTTTCTCTTCAAATATTTTATGTTTTATCATTAAAGTAATCATAATTACTAATTTTACAGAAATACTAATACTGAAATTCTTACTTATCCTACACTGATACTAACATAAAAAGTAGAATTAGTGTTTTCTCTTTCGTAAATATTAATAAAATAATATTTTTTATTTATTATTAATAATAAAAAAATTATATTTAAGTGGATGTTAATTTTAAGTTGATTTAGCAAAAGTTAAAGAAATGTTAAAAGGATTATAAAATTTAGAAACAGTCCGATTTTCACATACGTATTTTGCTATTAAAATTTATTAGTTTTTATTGATTATAAACAATATTTAATAATAAAAATAGATATGGAGGATAAACTAATCTTTTAGGAGCAGATTAAATATTTTAAAATAATGGTGCAGCAATCAAAGACTTGAGTTTTGAAGTAACTTTAAAATAATCTACTGATGCAACTCCATTAAAAAATATTTTTCAATACAGTCCTCAAATTGAAAAGCTTTCTATTGAAATAAAGTAATGTTTTTAAATTATATATTTTTATCTTAATTAACAAAATTAATTTTTTTTAAACCAAGAGGGTAATTGCTAAACGATCTTAAGGTTTTAAAAGATATGACACATGATTAAATTTTGAATAAAAAAACACTCTAAGTATTTGAATATAATTTTGGGAAGTAAATAAAATAGTTTACAAAATTATAAAATTAATATAAATAATTATTAATAGTAGTTGTAAGGGAACTCTTAATGACATACCTAATACATAATAATACCTAGTTTTTGGATAATCATCTTGCTGTGTAAGTACGATAGGTATTCCTGTTTATTTTGATTTAGGAACTAATTCGTGCAAAAGTAATATATTTTATTAAATAATTCAAGCATAATATTTATTTTTTCTCTTAGATTGTCAATTAGGATGTTTTTCTTGCGATAATTCTACATAATGCATTAAATGCAAGTCAAATGATAGAAGTGGAAATAAGTGTGGTATCTAAAATTATATATGCATTGAATAACAAATTATTAGTTGTTAATTTATATTATATTTAGAATGTTAAGTTGGATATTATGATAATGGTGTTGAAGCGCCCTGCTAAAAATGCCCAGATTTTTGTACTTCATGCACATCTATTAATATGTGTACATCTTGTGCTAATAACCTTTAAAGGTCAGGAAATCTATGTACTTGTCCAGTTGGCCATACGAATAATACTCTTGACTCAACTGATAGCTAATGCTATGAGATTTTGACTTGTAAGTAAGGATGTGAATGTAATTTCCATGGTAAATGTACTAGTTGTAAAACTTCAACCCCTGCCAGAACATAAAATGGTTTATAATGTGATTGTCCTGTTGGCTATACCAATAATACTCTCGATGCAACTGATAGCTAATGCTATGAGATTTTGACCTGTAAGTAAGGATGTGAATGTAATTTCCATGGTAAATGTACTAGTTGTAAAACTTCAACCCCTGCTAGAACATTAAGTGGTTTATAATGTGATTGTCCTGTTGGCCATACGAATAATACTAATGACTTAACTGATAGCTAATGCTATGAGATTTTGACCTGTAAGTAAGGATGTGAATGTAATTTCCATGGTAAATGTACTAGTTGTAAAACTTCAACCCCTGCCAGAACATTAAATGGTTTATAATGTGATTGTCCTGTTGGCCATACTAATAATACTCTCGATCCAACTGATAGTTAGTGCTATGAGATTTTGACCTGTAAGTAAGGATGTGAATGTAATTTCCATGGTAAATGTACTAGTTGTAAAACTTCAACCCCTGCTAGAATATTAAATGGTTTATAATGTGATTGTCCAGTTGGCCATACTAATAATACTCTCGATCCAACTGATAGCTAATGCTATGAGATTTTGACCTGTAAGTAAGGATGTGAATGTAATTTCCATGGTAAATGTACTAGTTGTAAAACTTCTACCCCAGCTAGAACATTAAATGGTTTATAATGTGATTGTCCTGTTGGCCATACTAATAATACTCTCGATCCAACTGATAGTTAGTGCTATGAGATTTTGACCTGTAAGTAAGGATGTGAATGTAATTTCCATGGTAAATGTACTAGTTGTAAAACTTCAACCCCTGCCAGAACATTAAATGGTTTATAATGTGATTGTCCAGTTGGCCATACTAATAATACTCTCGATCCAACTGATAGCTAATGCTATGAGATTTTGACCTGTAAGTAAGGATGTGAATGTAATTTCCATGGTAAATGTACTAGTTGTAAAACTTCAACCCCTGCCAGAACATTAAATGGTTTATAATGTGATTGTCCTGTTGGCCATACGAATAATACTAATGACTTAACTGATAGCTAATGCTATGAGATTTTGACCTGTAAGTAAGGATGTGAATGTAATTTCCATGGTAAATGTACTAGTTGTAAAACTTCAACCCCTGCTAGAACATTAAGTGGTTTATAATGTGATTGTCCTGTTGGCCATATGAATAATACTATTGATACAACTGATAGTTAATGCTATAAGATTTTGACCTGTAAGTAAGGATGTGAATGTAATTTCCACGGTTAATGTACTAGATGTAAAACTTCTACCCCTGCTAGAACATTAAATGGCTTATAATGTGATTGTCCTGTTGGCTACACCAATAATACTCTCGATCTAACTGATAGTTAATGCTATGAGATTTTGACCTGTAAGCAAGGATGTGAATGTAATTTTCACGGTAAATGTACTGGTTGTAAAACTTCTACCCCTGCTAGAATACCAAATGGCCAATAATGTAATTGTCCAGAAGGATATTATGATAATGGAATATATTAAAATTGCTTAAAATGTGATTTTAAATGTAAAAAATGCTAGGGCTCTTCTGGAAACTGTACCTAATGTAATATAAAATAAGGAAGGAATTTAGACCCTAGTTCTGGATGTGCATGTGAAGTAATAATTTTTTATATTAAATTTTTATTGGTGGTTCAATATATTTTAATTGCTTTAAATTGTAATAACTATCAATTAAATTTATTTATACAGTAAGGGTATTATGAAAATAGCGAAACTTTCTAATGTAATTAATGTCAACCAAAATGCCTAAATTGTAGTACTAAAAATATTTGTACTACCTGTAGTAATCCTTTATTAAAACCTCCTTTTTGTGATGAAAAAAAACCTAATAATTCTTTCTCTATTGATAATAAACAACAAGTTTGGACCTGTAATTTAAAAATCAGCTTAAAACTAATGATTTAATTTTCAATATTAAAATTATAATATATTTTTTTATTAGAATGTGAAGACTAATGCGAGACTTGCGAAAGCAAAAGTGATATCTGTACTAAATGTAAATTAGGGTTATATAGATCTAATATTACCCCTAAGTGTTCATGTTTGAAAGGATACTATTCTGTTAAAAATAGTCCAGATTGTGAAAAGTGCAGATTGGGATGCTTAAACTGTTAATAACATGCTGATTATTGCACAGAATGTGATATTTAAAAACATTTTGTTTTGAATCATATCAGTAACATATGCGAGTGTAAATAAGGATATAAACTTTATTTGTAAATATGTCTTCCTTGTTATTACTACAAAGGATAGTGCTATATTAAATGTCCAGAAAGCACCAAGAAAAACTCTAAACTATTTATATGTGAACATATCAATATTTAAGAAGTCAGTTACTTAAGTTATTTCTATATATTTGGATCTGTAGTTATACTAGCTTTAATATTAACAAAACTATTTTCCAAATCTATAATCAAAAATCCCAACATAATTAATATCAATTTACCTTAGTAAGTATTAAAAGTTTAATAATAACCTGTCGATTCATGCAACATCATGGATTAGTCAAATGATAAAATGGTAGGGCAAAAAAAGAAAAGAAAATAAGTTGAATTAAAAATATCATCTTAAGATAACCTGATTTGAATATAACACATATATTTAATTATTTATAGAATTTCTTTAATTTTTAAAAAAAATATTTATAATTTAGTCATATTATAAATCAATATTTATCATTAATTTTAATTCAGTTTAAAGCATTAGCAAGTTAAATATTTTTATACTGAACAATTAAAGTACCTAAAGTTACATTTGGATTTTTATTAATTTATTTGAAATTATACATAGAACTTAATAAGTTTATAGCTCTTTGTATAATTTTTTGTTGTTTATACCACATTATGAATAGTTAAATAACAAAAGTTACTCCCAGAGCTATCAAATACGCGATAATATTTTTTTCAATTTTATCAAAAAAATAAACAAATTAAAGAATCATCGATACAAATTGAGGAGCTATTGATATGTTAATTATTAAAATAACTCTTGTAGTATTTTCTACATTAGATTGAGCAATATTTTTATAGCTTTAATAGAAAGCAAAACACAGTAATCCATTTTCTAAAGCTGCAAATAAAAAAGAGATACTTAGCATTGAATTAAATGTATTCTTTTGTGACTAAAAAGAAATTGTATAAAAAGTACTAATCATTCCTATTATATAAGCTACCAATAATATTATGCACACTACCAGTAACTTTTTCTAAAAAAAAATGTTAGATATAAAATATTAGTTACTGCTTTATTTAAAATGTGGTAAAAATAAATACATTATATTTCTAGAATGAAAGACACTCTCTCACGTATAAAGCATGGCTGGGCTACATAATTCTTTATTATTCTTGTTATGGTTATGAAATAATTGGTTATCCTTATTAAATTTACATGCCCGGATTATTTCTTAAAATTTGCAGATGATCTTCATTGTTAGGTTAAATAACTATAAGTGCATCGTTCTGATGAATTGCTTATGAGTTTCGATTATTGCCCAGATTCCTACCTGGTTATTGAACATGGAATTCTTCAACATATATCTAATTCTCAGATACCACTACAGCTGCCTAATTTTATTCTTATAAATTTCGATTATTATGTGAATTAACTTCTTGGTTTTCATCTATGCTATTTTCTTCATAATTTTGCTCATCATTTTCAATATATAGAATCTATTATATATTCAGATTGCTGCCTCTTTGATCCTAGCTTGTATTTTCCATTTTTAAAATTAAAATTGAGTATTATTTATATTTCTATTTCTATTTTTACTTTTACTTTTTGTTTTTTGTGATATAATAATAGGTTTATTATTTAGTATTTATTTATAAATTTATAGATGTTATTTAAATAAATAATATTATCGCTAAAATAAGAATTCTATTACATTTTATTCCAATATTAAGTGAATACATTTATTTATTATTGGAAATACTCATATTTCAAAAATTGAAATCTGATACTTTTTATTAATTAAAAAAAAACTATGTAATAGTTGAATAATCATATATAATAAATAAGAAATTGAAATTATTTAAATGAATTATTAAATGTCTTAGTAAATATTCAACAATAAAATCACATCTCATTTTAAATAGAAGATTTTTTTTTTGGCTTATCTGTTAATTATATATAGGTATCTAAGATAATGTTCTTGGTGTCTGAAGGTATTTTAAAGGCAGCGATTGCAGAAAAAACGCTCACAATTCCACAACTTAAAAATGGCCCAGTATTTCCAAAAACATAAAATATTAGAGCTACCTATTATTATATATCCAATCATTATTTTTTAAATACATTTATATAATATAATAAATATATTTACCCATGGCATAAGAACCCCACCAAATCTGGTCACTGCATTATTGAATCCTAGTCCAGTTGATCTCAAGGTTGTAGGATAGATTTCACTCGTGAACATAAAGCAAGCCAAATAGCTAACATTTATAAAGAATTTCACACAGCCAACGAAAAAGAAAAAAATTCCATCATCATTAGCATGAATATAAGTTATAAAACATCCTACCACACAAATGACATAACTTACACATAAAGTAAGTTTTCTTCCGATTTCTTTTTTCTCAAGCATAAAGAATCCCAGTAAATTAGAAGGAATCTTGTCAAAATTAAAGTTAAATTAAAAAAATTTATTAATAAATTAAAAAATTACTCCTACAAAAGAAGAGAAAAAATTCCTATAAAATCATTTTCGTTTTTATCCTCTATTGCATTTCCTTTTCCTTGGTGAATTTTAAATAAAATTGTTGGTAATTGGTATACTACT
This sequence comes from Miamiensis avidus, assembly GCA_037039885.1. Classification (NCBI taxonomy): domain Eukaryota; phylum Ciliophora; class Oligohymenophorea; order Philasterida; family Glauconematidae; genus Miamiensis; species Miamiensis avidus. The sequence continues at coordinate 915,379 of JAWVGU010000011.1, read as the reverse complement.
CCGTAGTAAACAAAGGCTAATGAAAACCACATAGTCATTGTTTTTATAGATATTGAATAGAACTCTTTAGAAAATAATTATAGTACACTTCCCTAGTATTACTACTAGGCTTCACTTTATTCATTTCCCCATATACTTAATTTTTATTTTTAGGTACTGGTTAGCTCTTCGTAGGATTCTTTATTGTTTAACTTACCCATATGGTCTAATAATTCATATCCTTATTATTTCTGAAAAATATTAATATCTATATTTAAATATATAAAATCATTAAGTTACAGAATTTTCTATATTTTAAGATATTAATAAAAATCTAGGAGACTCCTTTAAATAAAAAACAGCTAAGAAAAAAGCTATAACATTTGGTATAGAAGTCCATAACAGTAAAAATCTCCAAGCACCAGACTAAAGGTTATCTAAACAGAGATAAGCAATGCCTATAGTGGCAATTTCTCCAAAGGGAAATGTGTTATAAACTATTCCAAAATATTTAGCTCGTTATTCTTTGGGAACAATCTCCGAAATATAAGCTATGAAAAAAATTTTAATTAAAAAAGATTTAAAAATAAAATTATTATTGAATTATAAGTCTACTAGCTGTTAAAGGATTTCCAACTCCAAGAAAAAATCCAAATATGCATCTTAAAACTAAGAACTACCAGCAATCCTAGGCAAAGGCAGAAACTACAGCAAATATAGCTGACCCTGCAGTGCATATTAAAAGTGGTAATCTTCTTCCGTAAAGATCAGAAAATTAACCTGAACACACAGCTGAATATAGAAAAAATGCATATATATATATACTTAAGTAGGGAAAATATTTATATTTTTATTATTTTACCAGAAAATCCCCAGAAAAAAAAACAGATGATCCTATTAAATTAGTTTGCCAATCCTCTAAATTCCATTCATTTTCTATACATAGTTAATATAAATATACAATTTAGAAAAATATATTTAAGATATAAAATATGTGAATCTATTTTCAAAATTATAAGCTTTGATAACAAACACTATATACATATTTGTTTTTTATTTACATATAACAGGAAGAATAAATCCAAGAACTTACATTTCAGCCGCATCTGCAACCCAAAGCATTCCTAAGGTTAATACGCTTATGTATTAAAATTTCCCACATTTTATTTTTTCTTGCATGATTTCTTCAAAATATTAATTTTATATTGGTAGGCTCTACCTAACCTGAGATAGTCTTTCCATTTTTGAAAAACTTTTATTTTTATGTAATTTATTTTTTAAATATATTAAACAACAATAGTATTGAATATAACTTTAATTATAAGTGCCCAGCTTAATAACATGTTTATAATATCAAATAATTATAAATGAAAGATTTATATTAAAAAATATATTAGGCGTAATGTTTTAATACTGTATAACACTGTATATAAATAAGTTAATATAAATTTTAATATGATACTTAAATTGAAAAATACTATATATTTATATTATTATTTATAATTCATTCATTCATTCATTGTAAATTAATTAAATAAATATTTTTATAAAAATTGATTTTACTTTCAATCATAAAAAAGTCATGCAGAATCTTTCTTTGATTATCTTTTTGATTTGATATCTTTTAACTAAATATAAGTATCTAAAATTATATTTTTAGTATCTGAAGGAATTAAAAAAGCTGCTATTGCGGAAAAAGTACTTACAATAGCGCAACTAAGAAAAGGTCCTGTATTGCCGAACACATAGAATATCAACGAAATCTTAAATAAAATAATATATTAATTGATATTTAATATACAATATAAGAAAAGTTCAAAATGTAAATACCCAAGGCATTAATACACCCCCAAATCTAGTCACAGAATTATTTAACCCAATACCAGTTGATCTTATGGAAGTAGGGTAAATTTCAGAAGTGAACATATAACAAGCCAAAAAAGAAATATTAATGAAGAACTTAACTGTAGAAATGAAGAAGAAAAACAACTAATCGTCGCTATCATGAAAGTAAGTAAAAAAGCAGCTAATGGCGCATATTACATAGCTCCAGCTCAAAGTAAATTTTCTTCCAAAACCTTTTCGCTCCAACATAAATAGGCCAAATAAATTAGATGGAACCTATTTAAGTGTGTAATGAGTTTTTTTTTTATAATAAAAATCTATTAAAATATGTTATTTTTTACTTCTACAAGCGCAGATAAAATTATTCCGATAAAATCGCTTGAATTAGATTAATCGATCGACTTCCCATTTTTTTCATGAATTTTAAATAAAATGGTTGGCAATTAAAATACTATTCCATAATATACAAATGCAAGAGAAAACCACATTACCATAGTTTTATATGTAAGGGAAGCATAATCTTTAGAAAAAAGTTATGAATAGCTGCCCTTATACTAATCTTAAGCCTCTTTTTATTCGTCAGCCCAGAGACTAAGTCTTTAAGTTTCAAAATCCGTAAGATTTTCATATTCTTGTTAATGGTTTTATTAACCAATAAAGTTAATCAAGTCATATCCCTATTATTTTGAATTTTAATTATTTTATGAAATCAATAGATAACGAGGAGATTCTCTTAAATAAAAATAAGCTAGTAAAAAGCGACGAACCCAGGAAATGAAGTCCATACAAGTAGTAACCTCCATTATCCAGATTATAAATTAGATAGACAAAAATAAGCGATGACAATCGTAACTACTTCTCCTAAAGGAAACATATTATATACGATTCCGAAGTATTTCCCCCTTTCCTCCCTTGGAACTATTTCCGACATATAAGCTATTATTATAAAATATATTCCATTTATTAACTTATAACAAATTTATACATATATTGTATATAATAATTATACTTGCTGTTAGTGGATTTCCTATTCCTAAAAATAACCCAAAAAGGGATCTGAATATCAATAGTTACCAGTAATCTTTAGAAAAAGCAGATAAAAAGGCAAATATTGCCTACCCGAGCATACTTATGAGTAATGGTAATCTTCTACCATATAAATCAGAAAATTTACCAGATATAATTGCTTTTAATAAAGAAAATATAATAAATACTAATTATATGAAATGCTATAATATCTTTTAATAATAAGTATACCAGCAATTCCCCAAAATAAAAATACTGATGATCCTAATAAATTAGTTTTCCAATCAGGAATGTCCCATTCTTTTTCTAAAATAAAATTTGATAAAATATAATTAGAATCATAAAAATGTTAATATGTATTACTATATTATAATTCATTTCCAACATAATAATATATTTTCACACATAATATATTATTATTTTATAATAGTATTATTACAAACCACGGGTAAAATAAATCCTAAAACTTACATTTCTGCACCATCAGCTAGCCAGAGCATTCCTAGTGTCAATGTGCAAATATATTGAAATTTCCCACACTTTACCTTTTATTCTAAAATTTCATCAAACTATTGATTAGGAATTGGGGCACTTTGTCTAATTTCAGATAATCTTTCCATTTTTTATATTATTTTTTTTTTTCTTCCTATTTCGAATTCTGTATTCCTTAATTATTAATATGCTATTTTTAATTAGTATTAAAATATGTATGTGTATACGTAATATATTATGTTGTAAGACAGAAGAAATAATTAAATATAAACGCTTGCAATTTAAAAATCGATTGATTTGTTGAATTTGATTACATTACATACTTATATAATGCATATTATTTATTTAAATTATAATAAAGAAATAACCCATGTTATAGTTTTAATTATTATTAGCATAAATTTTAATTATTTGTTAATTATATACAAGAAAAATTGATATTTAATTATTTTCATATTAAGGAAAAAGATTAAATTTCATTATATTATTTTGTAGGAGATACACTTTTAGATATTTACATATTTTGTTTGTGTTTTTTAGGAGAAAAATCTACCATATTATGTCTTTATTCAAGTTTTTAATAATTTGATAATTTTCTATTTTTCTTTCTATCTATTTGCTCATTAGACTATATGGAAACTTTATTAGACCTACTATTTTATTTACCTGTTTAAATTCTTGCACTATTCTAGGAATTAATTGGGCTTTACGACTGATAATTTTACAAGTTTATTCTAATTTATGGGTCAATTTAATTTAATTATTTCTAATTTTATTATTATATCCCATATTTATATTCTGAAGTATCTAAATTTTATAATGATTTTATTTGTTAGGAATATTATTGCGCATTATTTTGTTTTCTCTATATTATTTACTGGGACTTTGGAATTTATTATTTTTAACTTATCAAAGGAGGTGGGGGAATTATAGTATTATACACTTATTGTGTATTAATTTATTTTAGGTCTACTGGTATAACGTTTTATTTAATATGTTAGGGTTATTGTTGATATTATTATTTAGTCAAACTTTGAGAAGGCTATGATAGAGATGGTTAACTTTATATACTAACTTCATTAAAATTATGATTATTGTTATAATTATTTATATTTATATAGGGTGATTATAAATTAATCTACTATTGTTATTACAAAAATTTATTAATTATTCGAACTATTGTAATATTTACCAAAACTAAACCTTTATTTTTTTTTTAGTTTTAATGGAGAAATATAGTTTTCATTATTATAATTTATATGCTAATTCTATAAATTATTTTGCAAATTTTATAATTCCTATTGCTCCTAATACTACTTAAGAGATTGCTGTTGATTTGAAGGAAAGTGTTAGCTTTTAACTGGTTCTTTTTAAAATAATCTTAAGAAAAACAATTTAAATCATAATTTAATTTTTATATAATATTTAGACAATAAAAATATTATTATACTCTTAGTAAAATTTATCTGTTTTTTGAGAGGGTCATAGTCTATTATCTCTTCTAATGTTTTTAGATCTTTTTAATTTTGGTTTAAAAAGCCGTAAGGACTTTTGTTAAAAATTTCTTCAAAAGAAACCACCATTTTATTATTTGGTGGCTTACTTTGGATATTGCTTTTTAATTAATTTTATAGCTTTTACACAGATGAATCACTAAAATTTTATTTTTATAATTTTTAACTTTTTTATGATGGGTTATTTACCAGTTTATTTACAATATGGTATTAATTAACTTAAGAAATCATGGAAGTTTTACTTCTTTAATTTCTTTTTATTTAATCATTTATTAGTTGACTCGCCTTTTTAGCATCTTCTATATCTTGCTACTTTTGCTATTACATTTATTGAGGTAAAGATAGCTAGTGATTAAGTGTCTCTTATTAATGCATCTTTTTATGGAGTTAATTATTAGGTTAATATTGTTAAAAATTTAATAGTTGTGTGGCTAATAGTTTAAATTTTAATTTCCATTTTTTTAGTAACCAGAATTTGAATTATTATATGGGGCATTACTTTATAAATTCATTTACTTGAACAATATTTATTTTTATACATTATTTAGATTCCCATTTTTAATCTGTTATTATTACTATTATGGAATAATATATTAAGTAAAATCTGTGATATTAATGCTTTCAGGTATAATATTACTATTATTTTAATTTTCTGCAGTTTGGCTATTTTTTAAAACACTTGAGTTTTAATTAATTTATGAAATACTACTATTTATATCTGATTTACTTCCTTCTGTATATACTCTTTAAGGAATTTACAGATTATTTACTTATTTTCTTTACGATATACTTCTTATCTTGTTAAATTAAGATATATTCTATTTTTGCTATTTATGCTTTCCAATCTCTTTTATTTATCTCTCCATTAAACTAGGAGAAATAGATTTAAATTATCTTTTAACAATTATTTTTTTGTCCCTAATAAGGTTATTTTTATCATATTTTTTAAAAACATATAAAGTTCTTACAATTATTTTTATTAAGTTTTTTCATTTTGATTAATATTTTGTTGAGGAAATAAAATAGAAGAAAGTTCTTAGAGAGCTATAAAAAATCCTTCAAAATTCATTGTTATTTGATTGTTTGATTATTGTTTAAAAATTTATTGCAATTATACATTTTTAATTTTTTAAGTAATTTTAAATTCTCTGGCAAATAATAAAAATAACTCCAAATTCATCTTATCTCCTTCTTATTAAATCATATCAAATGTTAAACCTCTTCGCTATGTATATTTTTTTTACAGTATGTGTTGAATAATTCTTTAGTATTTCTTTGATTTATAATATTGTTTTTAATATTATTTTATTCATTGTTTTTTCTTTATTCTGTTTTTTATCTTCAATTTCCCTATTTCAAAATAAACCCATTTATTGTTATTTTTACAATTATATTAAAACAAATTCATTATATACATTTTATTATATTAGCTATTAAAACTTCCTTCATTAGTTTTTTCTAAAATTGTATTGTTTCCAAACGATTATAAATTTAACAATTTTTATTTGTTTGAAACTAATTTATCTTCAATCTAAAAACTACTTTGTTATATTTTCTATATTTATTAATTTGGATCTTGAATATTTTCAAAAATTTAGTTTTTCAATAATTCCGGAGAAGATTTCAGACTAGAATTATCGTTTTCATTTTATTCTTAATATGATATTTCTAAATTTTAATCAATTTCAATCCAAAATTTTATAAATTTTTCTAAGGTATCCATTGAATATATACCTTATTATAAATAATTTTCTTCATTTTAATTTTCTAAAACACTGTTTTAATACTAATTAAAGACCTATATTAATATATTTAAATAAAAATTAACTAAAATTTATATAAAATAATTTTATTTTATTTCTATTACATATTAAATTTTTTATTCAGCATCACTTTAATCAAAATATAGAATTTGTTTTTCTCCTATATTAACACTAATTTAGAAATTATTTTTTCTAAAAACTTTTTAAAGGAAAGTAAAAATATTTTAATCTTATTTATTATCCTTGAAATTATTTTAATCATTAACTATTTCCAATTCTATAAAATTTTATAATTTATTAATATAATTGTTGAATTTATCCAAATTATTTTGTATTTTATTCTCCACTAATAAACTTTTTTGTCTATCTCTGTTTGAATCTGAATTACTCGGCTAATTTATATCGTAATTTAACTTATTTGAAGCAGGTCTTGTCTATAATTGCACTGTTCCCCTATGATTTTGTAATAAATACTCTGTAAATTTTTCATACTCTTCTTGTAATATATTATTTTCATCTGCTATATATAAATGTACTGTTTATTTATTGTTAAAAACATCATTTATATTTTTTCTATCTTGTATTTATAATATGTCGCATATAGTATTTAATGAATTCTCAAGCATATTCAATGTAACCTAAGTAGAACTTTTATTTGAAATATTTATGAACAATTCGGTTAGATCTTATTTCTACTACTGATTCATATTTTATTCGTACAATTTATTTATTTAGTATTACTTTTCTACTTTTTTTGATTAAAATAATAGAATATAATAGTATAATATATTAATTTAATAAAGTACAGAAATGAAAATAAGCAAATTTTTTAATTAATATTTATTTTATTTTTATAAGTATATAGGGTTTTTTAAACATATTTAAAATATTATTATCTATTATTACGGAATTAAGTACGTCTATCCTTATATTTAAATAGGGTCTTTAATTTTTAGAAATTATAAAAATATCATAGAATTTTTTTTTTATAAAAATTAAGCTTGGGTTCAAATAATTTTTTGTTGATATTTTATTCCATTAGTTAATCGATAAGTAATTTTTTCTATATTCTATGCACCTATTATATTAATTAATTGTTGATAGTTTTTCTAATTAAATATCTATAGCTTAATTCTTATAATATATTCCTAAAAATCATGATTCCTATTTTGCAAAGGGATATTTGAATTAAAAATTAAAATTTTAGTATTGATTTCTACATAGCATCTTTCTTTTTTAAAATAGTTAAAATAGTTAAAAATTATTAATTATTACTCTCAATAAGAATAAATTTTGTTTTTTTATCAAATATATATTATTTTAGAATTAGTGTGCTTTAGTGTTTATATGATTATAACTAGCAAATTAAACGCTTATAAAATTAAATAAAAAAAAATAAAATTTAGGGAATAAAAAGTTGTCACTATAAAAAAAATGACTAAAAATAATTTCATTTATCAATTCACAAAGCTACTATTACTATCATTTTTGCTGGTATTATCGTTGTAAAAAAAATTGGATTAGTAACCTGTTATAGGAATTTATACTTAACCAGCTCATTTTGAAGAATATTAGGGTGATAAATACTAATACATTTTGTAAGCAAATGTTGAGTTTATATAAAAAGCCGGGGGGTAAGGTAACTAAAACATTACAATTTTTAAATATATTTTAATCAATATAATCAAATTACAAAAAATATACTTAAATAGGAGTTATTTTTTATAATTAAAGTTCTTTAACAATAAAATTTAATGGTTTTATTGCAGTGTGCACTATTATTTTACTTTTATTTAAAATAATCGTAATCTCACAATATTAAAGTTTGATAATAAAATCTGATATTAAACTTCCACTATATTACTAACAAATACTTTTATTCTCTAAATTTTAATATTAAAAAAAAATAGTTGTTGCTGTTCCTTATGATGGTACTGAATAATAATTGAAGACTATTTTCGAAAATATAAATGGATTATTATTTACTGGAGGGGGTTTAAACTTGGATATAAATACTCCTATGCCTAATTCTGATAAAAAATATAATATTTACACTAAAAATGCTGAATATTTAGTAAATCTAGCCATATAAGCTAATAAATAAGGTAAATATCAAAAGTAGACATTTATAAGCAAATTTTTTAAACTTTATCTTTTGTCAATTTTTAATAGGTGATTTTTTCCCAATTTGGGGTAATTGCCAAGGATTTGAACTATTGAATTATATACAATCTGGATATAAAGATGATGTATTGCAGCATATAAGTGATGATGAAAATGTAACAAGAATGGGAGACTTTGATAAATATTCCAGATTATTTGAGAAAATGAGTACATTCGAAAGAAAATACCCCAAAACTCACAGTATCTTGTTTTATTACCATGAATTAGCTGTTTATCCCAGTGTTTTCGAAAAGTATTCCTAATTGTCTGATTTTTATGAAATTACAGGTTATTCAACAAATGGAGCTGATCTTTATGAAGGGGATAGATTTATTGCTTCTATGGAAGCTAAAGAGTACCCAATATACGCATTGTAAAATGATTATATTTACATAATTAATTTATATTTAGATATATAACATTTATTAATTTCTTAATAAGACAATTCCACCCTGAATATACGCTATACAATGAAAATATGAACACTAATAAATCAGTTGAGTCTAAATACTTTGCAAAATATTTTGGAGAATTCTTTGTTGATATAGCAAGAAATAGTACACACAAATATGACTAATCTAATTAGTTACTCAATAACATTACAGTTTAAAATTTTGAGCTTGTTTACTTTCCCGATGGATTTTTCTAATATATTTTTTTTATTAAAAACTCAAAATTCTAAGTGAGTGCTGCTAGTGAATGAAAATCACGTTAAAATATTTTATAATTTTATATACTATGTTATTTTTCAATTAAATTAGCTTATGAATTATATTTTCGCTTAAAATTTTAAATAATAAAAATAGATAAAGTAATAATTATTTTTATGAATTAAAAAAATTGAATAAATTATCTAATAATTGTATAATGAAATCAGCTTTTATTAAAAAAAAATTTTTTAAGGTAAAAAATATCTATTAAATAGCTAAATATAAATAACAGTTTTTATCTAATTAATATAATATATTAATTATTTAATATAATCTATAATTAATTTAGTGTATATTAAAATTTAATAAAATTATATATAATGTAGTATTTAATACTAAATTTCAATAAATCAGATTTTTTTAGCTTTTTTATCTCCCTGATATAAGTCTTCTTACTTAAAATCTTATATTTCATCATGTCTTCTTTTAATATTTGTACGTTACCTTGTTTATCTAACTTCTTATTCTTTTTACTTTGTGTATTTTCTCTTTTAATTAATTTTTTCATTTCTGATACTTTACTTTTATTTGGTGATTTATTTTTTTTCTCACTGCTTTTTTTTAAACTAAATTCTTCACCACTCTCTATCATAATTTCCTCTTCTTCTGCTTAATTATCCTATTAGCTTTGCAAAAATTTTGATTTATTTTTATCTTTTTCTTCCTCATTATTTTCTTCTTATTATTATTAATCTAAATTCTCACTTATTGTTTATTAATTTTATTATTCATCTTCTTCTACTATAACTTCTTCTTCTACTACTTCTTCTTCATTTTCTTCTTTTTCAAAATCTTCTTATTTTAATTAAATATCCTCTTCACTTTTTTCGTAGCTACTCTAATTTTCTTATTTTATACTATTTTCAGAATTCTCTTCTAAAATTTCCTCAGATTTTAACTCGATTTCTCCTTAATCTTCTATCACTTCCTCTGATTCTACATCTTCAGTGCAAACTGAATTTTCTTCTTCTTTTTGCTAGGACTGCTAATAAGTTTAAACATATTTCAATAGATTTATTATTTATATAAACTTGTTATATATAATACCATTGAGTTTTCATTATATTCATCTTGATTATTGTTTTATTTATTCAATATATAAAAAAGGGCACTTTTTTTCTGCTCATTTTTTACTTTTACTTCGCCATTCTCATCGTACAATTCATTAAGTTTATCATCACTATCGTACTATTCCTAATTTATCGGGACTGCTTTGAATTATTCTCCTTTAGGATCTAGACTAATGAAATCAACTCTGACTTATTATAATTAGTTTATATTTTGAGATTTGACTGCCCATTTATTTAGATTCTGTGTAGACATGATATTAAAAGCTGGATGCATATTCTTAGATCTTGTTTATTCTATCATTATTACTTTATTATCTTCATCTTCTTCCCCATTAACCCATAAGTAGGATTTAGTTAATCTAATTTTAAAGCAATATTAAATTAATCAATTAGAATATGATACTCCTATAATTTATTTAGTTTTCTATATAAAATATACGGTCTTGGCTTTATAGGTATATAATCCATATCTTAGGATTAAGTTTTATGCTATATTATTCGATACTATTTTATAGAATTTCTCAAGCAATTTATATGTGCTGTATCTAAATACAAAGGAGCATCGTGTTTTAAATTAATGGTTCCTGCTTGGCTACATCCATATATATCCAATTTTTTCATTTTTGTTTAAATATTTCAAACTACTAAGGAAGTCAATATTTTTTATTTTTATTTTAATTTTTTAGATTTGGTTAATGAAGCTTCAGAAATATTTATTATTAATTATATATTTTATTAATAATATCAAAAAAACACAATCAAAGGAATGAAATATTATTTACAGTATAAGTAGTTTTAAATAAATAAATTAAAATAAATATAGTTCACATATCAATCACATTATATCCACTAGCTCCATTGAAAATTTCAATCAAACTGCTGCCTTCATTGTTCAATATTTCCTTATATTTGGAAGCAAATTCATCCATTTAATTCCAGTTTTCCTAAAAAGCCATAACTATTTTTACCACATCTTTCTAAAAATAATAAAAAAATTAATAATTAATACAAAATAATGTAAATTTTTATTAATAAAAGTACTGCAAATTGTGTAGAGAGTTGATTTCTTAAAGGTGATGCCAACTTCAAATCAGGGGCAGAATTTATCTCAAATATCCAAGGTTTTAAGTTTGAATCCAACATTGAATCTACACCCCAGACTCTGAAAGTTCCGATATTATGGTTTACTACCTTATCGAGACCAGCAAGAAAAGAATAAGCCAATATTTATTAGTATTTTATACTAATTTCTTAAAGATCTTATTCAGAATTTTATTTTATTGCTTCTTCAATTACTTATCCAGAATATTGCAAATCTTCAACAATTTTATCATAAGTTTCTCCATCTAATTTATCTTTCATTTCATACAGTTTTTATTAATGAGTAGTATGAATATTAAGTGATGCTTTTTCTGTAGAAAAATCTTCTAAAGCACATCGAACAAACCTTTAAATAAAAAAATGAATCATATATTAAATTCAATAAAGAAATAAAGTTACCAATAAGGCATTTTTTGCATAAATATCACCCAATTTTTCCCTGTATAGATAGTTAACAGCATTATTCTTTAGTCACATTTTTTTTGGTTTTTCAATTTCAAGGCATCATAAATGTATTCTTAAACGACAAAATCTTCAAATTTTTCTTAAGATTACTCTAAAATTTAATCTTTTTTATGTTATTCATATTGTTTTTAAAATTTGGAAAAATCTTCTATCATATCGATGCCTTTTCCTCCACTACCAGTTTCATCTTTTTAAATCCAAAAAGAATCTGATTTAAAGTTAAGAAATTCTCTTTCGCTTGGAGTCAATAATATGCTGTTTGGGGATAATATAAAAGTTTTAGGGTAAAAATCGTTTGATTATATACTAATTTTTGTGTTTTTATTTGATTGTAATTTTTTGTCATAATCAACTAAGGTTTGGGAGAAAAGAGTCTTGTCTGATAAATATTAAACTCCCCTTAAATCAGAATTCATTTGCTATTTATCGTAATTGTGAAAATAAATTTCAGAGTCCTAGATAAAAACCATATCTGCTCCATCTTAATAAAAATGAATAATATTTAATTTCAGTAGATTGATTTTTTAATTAAAATTACAAGGTGAATACTAATCAGTAGTTAAGTCCCAAAAGTATTTTGATTAAGGATTATCATCTTCATCTTCAAGAACTTTCCAAAACGCCTCTGTATTATATCTTTTCTTTGATAATATAGCCCTTTTCAATTTTTTTGTTATGGATTTTATTCCCTTATTTCTTATTTTCTTTTCCATTCTGACTCTTAAAGAATTTTAGTAGAAATGTAGCTTCCTTCAAACGGTCTCTTGCCTGAAATCTCTATTTATCTTTTTTCAAATTACTAAAATAATATAAATCTAAATATCAATATATTAATAATGGTATATTTTTTTGGTTTTTAATTAAATTTAAATAAATTCATACCTAAAATTCATATCTTTTTTTAGATATTTCTTTTTCAAATTTAAATTACTCAGTTTTAGCGAGCTTAGGATTTTATCTTTTTTTATAAAAATTCATTTTTTCTTACATTTCTTTAAGTAAATCCCTCTAGAATTTATTTTGTCTTTCATATGAAGCTGCTACTTTATGCAAATCGTCAAGTTGTTATTACAGTTCTGTGATTTTTTTCTTTTCAAGACTCAATTAAATTTCTTAATTTTTAAATTATGTATTTAATGTAGAAACATCCTATTAGCACTCATTTTAGCACATAATTATAGAAAAATAGAAAGAAACTGATAGTATAATGAATTATATAAGACCCATCTGCAATTTTATTTAATTTTTACTCTGTAATATAAAATAGAATAAACTATTGATTATATAATTATGGATTTGTTTAAAAAAGAAAAAAGGAGTGTTTAATCAAGTAATTTAATTTTTTATATATTAACAATTAACTAATATCCTGTTTCTAATTCTAATAAAATAAAGCATATTGCAATAGTAAAAAAGAAAAAATTAAAGAAAATATAAATATTTATATATAATAATGAATCTATTTATAACAACAACATTCATTTATAACAAATAATAACAATATATATTTATTTTATATACTAAATTTATATATATAGGAGCGAGGAGGGGGTGACAACTTAACACAATATTAGAGTATGATCCAATCGAAGCACAGCAAATATCATCAATATCATGTTTATGGGGCATTAAGCATATAAGGAATTCGAATTAAGGGAGCTAAGTGGGAGGGGAGGGTTCATGGGCTATCAGTAAAATCAATTAATATCATTTCCATTGCCGTTTACAGTGCTAGGTACCATTATCCGCGATTTTATGTTAATTTGAGTTCCAGCATTCAAATTAAAGAGGAAATTCTATTGGGAGCGATTTAGTTAAGCTAAAAACAAGGTTTCTTGAGGGATTTTAACTTCGATTTTAGCGGATAGTGGCATGGGTTGCTATTTTTGTTCAGTATTATCAGGGGGAGTGACGCTAGAAATGCTTGAAATTGAGGTAAAGAGCTTGGAGATAGTATCTTAAAAGTGGGGGTTACACCGGGATTTCCCTATTTGTTTGATGAGGAAGTTCGTCAATCCCTACCCTAGAATCTGTAAAGCCTTTCCTGTTTGGTCTCCCTGTATTAACATAAATACATAAATATTAATAATAATTGATGCTAATTGATATTATGAAATCATTACTAAGCTTTTTTGTAAAAGTCGGATAAGGTTTTTAACTTCCTCGTCCTGAGTTTTACTTTGAGTTGAGTATACAGTTTCAAGTAAGTGATAAAAGAACTCCGGAAACTCACCAAGCAAAAGCTGTTATTCGCTTTCGAACATCTTTAAAGTTTAAATAAATTTAATATTTATATATTTACATATACTTATTATGGAATATATTACTTCCTCAATGAAACTGATGATCAACTTGGGTTGGATAGAGTAAACTGTGAGGAGTCTTCTGACTAACCCTTATTTTATCATGGCAGTTTTTCTGATTGACGCTCTCCAAAACACTTTAAGCATCTTAAGTGTTCCAAATAACAACAAGTGTGATTATTTTCCATGGATTAAAGATACCAATATCTCGATGGTATGGTATTTCAGAATTTCTATTTTTTTCAAAGATAAAATTAATATAGTTGTTAATTAATAAAAGATTTTTGTGGTTTTGTTTTTTATTATAAAATAAATTATTATTTTAATTTTGATTTTTCTGATAAATACCAATTGTTTTTTATTTATTAAAGGGTGGTGGCAATAAAAAATTAATAAAAGAATTTTCCAAAATTAACAAATTTGATTACAAATTACTAAATTACCTTTATCGTTGAATTTAACTACACTAGTAATTTAACACAAAGCATAAAGCAAATTGCCGAGTTGTTTAGACATGTTTTCCATTTAACTGGTTATCGAAATGTAATTTAAAATTACAATTTTTAACTAATTCAAAAGTCTAAATTCTCTAATTTTTTCTTTATTTTAGCTAAACATAGTCATGATTAGACAAATCATTTTCGCTACTTCTTTTTTTTTCCTTTCTCCTTCGAAATCATCTAAATCTGTTTGCAAAATCTTTGCTACGAAGGGCTTTGAGTTTATCCACTCCATATTGAAAGTAGTAATTGCTTCTGCAATACCACAATTTGGATAGTTTCCTAAATTCCCATTATTATTATAAGACTTTTTAATAGATTTTTTCAAAAACTAACAATTATTATTGCTATTTTTCTCATTATCGTATTGCTGGTGATTCGAATCTTCATCATTCGTACTTTCTCCATTGTTGTGAAAAACCTACTAACAGCCATTGCTGTTATTGTTGTTATTGTGATTATTGCTACTAAGACTGCAATTCAGATTTTTCTAAAACTCTAAAATTTGTGCCAAAGGGCCAGAGTCTGGTAATTTGACTCTTAGCAGTTTTTGGTAGTGTAGAAATTGGCAAGATGGGTGAGGAAGGGCATCATTTACATCGTGTAATTTTTATTGAAATACAAGAGTAAATTCCCTACAAACACTAATCCCTTTAACATGTCTGATTATCCTTTGTATTGCTCAAAGAAACTAATCATGTTCTTTATTAATAATTCGACCTCCATTTCGAAATATTTATACATTTTGTTATTTTATATAATATAAGTTTAACTACTATTTACATTGTTAATAATATTGTTATTATGATTTGCATTTTCAGTATTATTTATGTTGTTGTGATTTTCTTCACTTTTACATATAAAATTATCGTTGTTGGTTTTTTAATCTCTATTGTTCAGATTGGCTAAATTCATGTTTTTATTGCTGTAAAACTCTTTTATGACTTAAGACGCTTGAACGAATAAATTTTTGGCTATATCCTTTTAAAGGTTTGCATAATTAAGGCCCATATTGATAGCCCGCAACCTTTAGAAGTAATTCTCTGTAGTATTATTTTCCATTTTAAAATAATTATGCTAAGATTTAACTTCTTTTTGGTTTAGTAATAAAACTATTAAATGAAAATTTCTTTTCTATTTTTTTGTGATTTAAATTTGTTTTGTTTTTGTTTTCTTTTGAGAAGACGATATTTTTTGCAGTTTTTGCTACGGTTTAATATTTTTTGATTAATTATATAAGAATTTCCTTAATATTTTCCCTTTAAGCTGCGGAAATCAAATCTGGTTAAATCTGTACTTAAATCTTTTATTATTTCTTTTATTATTCTGTGTTAATCATAAAAAAATACACTGAAAAAATTAGGAATAAATAAAATCATAATTAAAATATAAAATAATACACTTTCATAAAAATAAAAAGAAATCACAAGAGCCATACATTAATATTTAATCAACAGAATTTTAAAGTAATCATATAATATTATTTATATTTTTTTTTTTTTTTGCTAATTCTTTAATTATATAAAAGAAATTAATACATAATAAATAATAAATCAATTAATATTAATAGTGATAAATTCTGATATGCAATTAGGATAAGCAACTCCTATAAATTCTTCATTTAATTATATTTATAAAATAAATAAAAAATAAAACTACACTGAAGTAAGATTCTAAAAAAAGAATTAGTTACTAATTAATCTTTTATTATTATTATTTATTAAAATTAAAATACTTTATGTCTAGGAAATGTAAAATATAATTATTTATTTAAAAAATTTATATATATAAAAAATAACACTACATTACAGTTAATCTATAAAGAGGTAAATATATAATTTAAAATAGCATTTTCGTTTTAATTAATGTATTATTTATCTATCATATAATATACTTTTTGTTTTATATTTAAATAACTAAAAAAATTCAAAATTTAATGAAATTAAACGCTTTATCCACTTCCTGTGATTATTTTTATTTTGGTACAGGTTCTAATTTGAAATTACTAAAATCAAAACTGTTTTGATCTAATTATGAATCTATCTTTTAGTTTTTATTATTCTAGTTTTGCTAGTAATTTGGCTGAGGATTAGAATTTCCTGATAAATTTGATCTCATAATATGATTATTGGTTTAATTTTAATGATTGTTTTAACTTAGAGCATCAAAGGCTTGATAATTATTTTGTTTGGCAGATTTGAATTAAGATTCGACTTCTTGTTGTTACTAATGATTTTTTTACGAAGTATAAATAGACATTACATCATTTAAATTGACTTAAACTTTAGGCATTTCTTATACTAAATCTTAATCTAATAAGTTGTGGTCTCCTTATTACTACTACTATTATTATTGCATTTACAATTTACTTTTACTTAAATTTTGGTTTTAAGTATCAATTAACCACCCCGCTTCGTTGCTATCATTTTTGACATTTTTATTTTTGTTGATAAAATTCCAAGCAGCTCCTTACTTTTATTATTGTGATGAATTCATACTTTTATTATTTTCAGATTCATTTATGTCAGAGTTACCCATTTTTTGGCTTTTAAAACCAGACTTTTTTTACTAAAAGGGAAACTTTGATTCACTGACAAACTTTGATAAATTTTAAGAGTCAGCTAACGCGATCGGCTCAGTAGGGTCACTTACTTTAACTTTGCTTCCAGCCATTGAACTTCCTTTAGAAGAGGAAAATCCCAAGAGATCATCTTCAACTTAAAAGTTTATATTAAATGTGGTAGACTGTTGCTTTTTTCGTATTTAAACTTCTTCAATATTCTCTCTATTATCAAACAATTCAAGCAACTCATTTACAGCCTTTTCGACCTACTAATTAAAATCATCAATAGGCACTGCAGTTCTTATTCTATTGGCATGTTGGCTGAAAAACTCGAAATAAAACGAGTTGCTGAGACACAACTCTGTGATAGCATAAATCGTTCTCCCTTTGACTTTTAAAGGTGTATTTTCTAATATTTTGTAAATAAAAAATGATCCTATCACCTGTGGCTCCATTTTCAAAGCTTATTCTACAAATTTTTACAAATCTTCTTCTTTCTATTTAAATCGCAATCCTCCGTCCTATGTAATATCCTTTTAATTAAATAAATTTTTATTTAATAAAAAATAATTTTTATAATTTTGTTGAAAAACACATTAACTGTAATTTACTCTAACTAATTTTTCTTCTAATTAGTATTTAGCCAACTCTTCAGGAAGGAGTAAGCATAATTCAGTTTCGGGAAATGAATTTTGACTATTAGGGATATTAGAATTAGAATTACTCTCATTTTTATTTTACTTTTAATTTTGCTATTCCTCTGTTACATCCTCTTCATCGTCCCATCCTCCTAAGGGTTTTTATACTTTTATTATGATTAAGATTTCATCATTTAGTTCGGTTTTTAATTTTATTTTTGAGAAACTTATAATTAACTAGCATTATTATTATTATTTTCTTATAATTTTGTTTAAACAGGTTGTTTTTTTATAAAAGAGTAAGAAGAAGTAGTTTAATTCTTTTAAATCGGCTGTTATTGACTTTATTAAGTATTTTATTCTTTAAGTCCTGATGGACCCCAAGCATTATTATTTCCTTATTACAAATTTATTTTTGTATCATTTTCTGCTTCTTTTGTCTTATTTTAACTATTTTCATTTTGTTAAGATGATTTCTAAGAGTTTGAAGTTTAAAAATGTGTGGGCTATTGATATGAACCTTAGCCATTATCTTTTTTATAAAAAGAAGTGTACTCAAGTTTTATACCCTCAGGTAATTAATTATTAGTGTTGCTCTGAGTAGTTTTTTTAAATTTATTCAAAAAGTCAGTCATTTTTATTGACTTAAATTATAAATTTTAGATTATTATGGTGTTTAAGAATCCTTTAAAGCTATATTTTTTATAAGTTTAATTTTTTTTATTTAATTTATTCTTTTTAAGCTATAATTAACAATTTTTTATATATAAAAGCAAATAAAAATATTGTTTAGATGAAAATTGACTAAGTTAGTTTCAACTAGAAACTATACCACGATCTATGTAAGGGTTAAATTTTATTAATTAATTAATAATGCGTGGAAACTTATGCGATTAGCTCTATTTATGAGATATATCAATAAAAATATACAAAAAAATATGCATTGGCATGTTTATAATAAGATACTTTAAATATTGTTCAATAAAGTTTAATTTACAAATTCAAATGTGTTAATTATAGGATTTGTTGGATTAACAGATAGTTTCTGTTTGTAAATAAAATCAAATAAATCGTTTTAAAACCTTTGATGAATTGCAATTATTTTTCTATTTGCTCTTAATATTTAATATATAATCAGTATTAACATATCTAATAAAAAATTATAACAATATATTAATATTAAACAAATTGTTGAGAAATAAACTAAAATCCATAATATTATAAAATGGGACTTGTATCTTTTGATAAATCGTAAGATCCAGAATCTATTTAAATTAATAGTTCAGTTTCAACCATTTTTGTAATGCTAAAAATGATTAAACTATTTTTTATAAAAAAATTTCCCAATCATAAAATAAATTATATCCACTATAATTCATGAGTTTTTTTTAATTCATTAACTAAATATTTTTATAAATTTAAAAAGGCTATGGTGAATTCAATGGTAGGCGGGATAATTTTAGTTTTACCATTGATGACAATGAAATCAGGGATAATAACTTCAGCCATTGTTTTAAGTGCTATTGGGGCAATTTCATGCAAAACTTTTCAGATTTTGATAAAGAATTTAGAACCCCAAGAATTTGACATATAAGAAATCGTTCAGAGGATTTTGGGAAACAGATGGATGAAATTTTTAAATGCAATGTCTTCATTTTATTTAATTTTTGTTTGTGTACTTTATTATTATCTCATTGTAGCTTCTCTTTACTCTATATCAGTTTTCACAATTACTTCGTTTACTAGTAATATTTTATCAGTCTGTATTGTCTATTTAAAAGGAGTTATATCTATATATTTATTTATATTTTTAAATTAGAATAAAACTAAAGCAATGAAGAAAATAATAACTAATCATTCTGCTGCGCCAAACCTCATGATATAACATTTTCACAGTTTTCAGAAACTTGGATGACTGTTTTTCTTATATTACCAATGACTGCTCTCTTATTTATAAAAGATTTTAAATTTTTAGTAAAAATGTCGGAACTTGGAATTTATGCTATTTATTCTTATATTGGATTTATTATATATTTGTAAATAAAATTATAATATTATTTTTAAGCTAATGTATACATTTTTTAATATATTTTGGTAGGTTTATATCAAATTTTAAAGACATTCTTTATTATTGGGACAATAGCTATTTATTTAAATGTGATTTAGGATCTTTATTGGGTTCTTCTCTTTTGGGGTATTAGATCCAAACTACATCTATTCCCATTATGAAATTTAACAGAAATTAAAATTTAAATAAAAGAGATGTTTCTCTTTCATTTCTTTTGGCTCTAGTAATTTATATAACAATAGGATTGTTAGGAGGACTGGCCACTCTGGCATTGGGAAAAGGCAAAATAAATGGTACAGTTTATATAAATTCCTTATTAATTAAAATTTTAAAATATGAAAAAACATTTTTTAAACTAGATAAAGAAACAATTATAGATTTTTTCAGTAGCGAAGATTTCTCTCCAATAATGATTGAAGCCGTTTATTTAGGTCATTTAGTGTCTGTCTATCCGATTTTTTGGTAGTTAGCAAAATCAAGAGCATATGAAATTGTTTTTGGATTAAATGATAAGGTAAACATATTATTAAAACTTTTAAAATATAATTACATTCAAATAAACAATTATTAATTTAAAGCCTCCTAAGTCTATTGATAAGGCTGTTAATATTATTTTTATAATATTATGCAGTCTAATGAAAAATGTTCCAAGCATCAACGTATCAACAATCACTGGTTTGAATGGGGCTTTTTCTTGTTTCTTTTTGGTAATTTTAATACCGGTTTGCTTAGACATTGTAACTATGAAATCGAGAAATAGAGTTATTGTTGCATTTAAAAGTTTAATTCATAAGTTAGGGTTTAATTCGTATTATAAAAGGTAGATTTTTACTTTTTTTAAATTTTAAATTGAAATTAAATGATTTATTTTTAAAGAAATTAAGAGATAGAAATGACATAAGAAGAGTAAGACTTAAATAACGAAAATAATGAATAATTGAACAAAAAATTGAGGGTGAAAAATCTTACAATTGGGTTATTTATATGCATATACTAATTATTTTAATAGGATTAGTAATTATGTATAGTGGAATATATAATAGTGTTGAAGATATAAAAGAAGGCTTTAAAAATGAAAGTGTAAATCATGAGACACATGCAAATTTGGCTTCTAACAATATTCATAACTTTTTAAATAAAACTTTAAAAAAACACTGAGAAATTAATTTATTAATAAATAATACTACTTTATTAAATTAATTTATGCAATACATACTTCTTTATTTTATTTTTATGTTTTATACCATAATTAATAATAGAATAACTATTTAGCGGTTTTGATAATTAAACAATAGTGTAGAAAAATTACTCTAAATAAAATTTATTAAAAATAGACTAGAGGAATAGGAGCCTTTAATTTTAATTTATCGATCAATAAAAATATTTTGTGACTTATTTAAAACAATAATAAAAATATATAATATTCTCACAAATAAAGCTATTTATATAAACAATTTATAACAATTAAGCACTTCATATAGTTAGAATTTCTCGATTTAGTAATTATGAATACTGGGATTACAGCTATAATAGGAATAAAGGCGTAGGATTTATCAGAAGATCAAAAATAAGGAATTTGGAAAAATATTTTAGGTAGACTTAGAGTAATAAAATGGAATAAATTCGTTCACAAACAGATAAAAGAGTCAAGTAAGCGATTAAAAAATTAGTTAATTCTATTATACAGTTTAAGAAATAAAAAGATTTAACTTATTTATATAGGAAAAATTATGAATAGAGGGCAGTAATAGAATCCTGCTAATAAGGGTACCTTAAAAAAAATATGAAGTAGAATAAAAAAATGTCAAAAGAACAAGAAGAAGATGAAGATAACTAAGATAATGAAGGTAATGGTTTTTAAGTTTAATTATATAATAATACAAGACAAGCACCAAAAAATATTTTATAAGAATAAAGGAGGAAAAAATAATAAGAAGAAGAAGACACTGATGAAGAAAAAGCGAAAAGACTTGGGTTTACTTTCAGACTAATAGATGATGAAAAATACATGAAATTAGGCCCTAAATGCACAGATATATCAGAATGCACTATGTTTGATTTAAAAAAAGAGGAAATTCTATTCCAATTTCTAATTAAACTGTCATGGGGTATATATATAAAATATAGAAAATTTTAATAAATTGATTCTAATATATTTTAATATATTTATATATAGTTATAAGCATTTACTAACACATAAAAAATAAAAATAAATTATGCATTTACCTGCTTTTGATATTAATCAACTCAACGAAGATGATTTAGCCAAATCTGGTTTATATAAATTTAAAAGTATTTTGAATATTTTTGAGTTTTTACAAAATAATATTAAATATATATATGTATATTTGTTATAATTAAATAGGAGAAAGATAATCTGAAGGATTTATGAGCTTTAAAGATATTCTAAGACTTAATAAAGTAGAATTGCTAAAACTTAAAGAAGAAAGAGAAGATTTTTAACATCTTAATTTCAGTGATATTTAAGGAGGAGATGGAGTTATGGGGGTGATATAAAGAAAAATAAAGAATTATACAAGAGACAGGTTAACAGATAAAATAATGAGCTAAGTAAAAGTAGACCACAATCGATATGTTTTCGAAGAAATAAATAAAAAAATGAAGGAAAATTTGCAAACCATAAAAAAGATTTCGAAAAGACAAACCAGATAAGTGAATATAGCTAGCAAATGGGGAAAACCAAATTAAATAGAACAGGTAAAGGGCGATCAGAGTCAGTGAATTTACAGAAAGAAAAATAACCTATAAAAGTAGCCAAAAAATGGGGAAAATAATATAATTTAATTACTCCATCGACTTCATTGTAGCAGAATGTATATATAAATGCATAATATGATTCTAATGTAAATTTTTTTACGATATTTAATATTATCTTAACTTTAAAATACTATACATATATAAATAAATTTTTAATTTATTTCTTAGATATTGAATTAATTTAATGATTATCAAAACCAAGAAGTCAAATACAAATTTAATACAATAGGAGGTTTAAATGCAAATATTTATGATTATGACAGTTCACCTCTAAACAATAATAATAATAACAATGAAAAAGATTTTTTTAGTACTAGTACAGAAAAGGGAAGTGAGGGAATTGGGTAATTGGGATGGTGGTATTAAGTGAATCACATAAATTAAGAGGGAACTATATATAGTAGAGAAGGAGCTGGAATGGTTTATGTAGAATAGGAGGCCTATTTGTACGGAGGGATAAGTTCAAATGTTTTTGGGGATGTGTATCATTTAAAATTAAGTGAACATTTAAAAATAAATCTATAATATATATATTTATAATATCAAAATATATTTTGGTTCATAGACAAAGGAAATAAACTCATTTAGTGGAAATAAATGGATTTAAATGAAAATGAGAGAGGTACTACTCCAAATTACAGCTACGGACATTCATTGAATTATTATAATCATTAACTTATATTATTTGGAGGAGAAAGAAAATTCGATTTATTTACATAAAAGCATAAGTAACTAATTTATACAATTATAGTCTCATCTTATTTTTTATCTATTTTAAGGCAACTTATAAATGAGGTTTGGACACTTGATTTAAAATAAAAAATGTGGTAACTTAAGCCTACTCATGGTTTTACTGTTCCTTAAAGAAGACATCACTCATCTACCGTATTAGGAAAATACTTAATTGTATATGGAGGTATGGATAAGAAAGACCGATATATGAGAGATACTTATTATCTCAATATGGAAAAATATAAGTAATTTCAAATTTAATACTAAAATTTACCAATATAATATTAAAAATTAACTAATAATACACAAAGATGGAAGTAATTAAAAATAAAAAATTAACTTCCAGAATCTGCTTTTCATACGAGTTGTACCGTGGTTCATGGTATACGAAAGGAAAACACCTTGAAATTCAAATAATTGTTCGACTTAAAATTAAATAGAGCTTATGAAATAGTGTATGAAGGAATATACTTTTTTGGAGGAGTAAATAATAATAATGAGATTAATGGCAAATTGAGGGTTATTGAACTCATGAGACAGCCGGTGGAATGTAAATAATAATGTTATAAAATAAATTTTACATTTTTTTAATAAATGCATTTAAAGGGATCGAGCCTAATACATAGGGTCTTCCTCCATCTCCAAGGTAAAAAATAATTTGATTCTTTATAGTATTTATAAATTTTTTAATTTTTTAATTTAACAAAGACATTCACACCATATGGTTTTTAACAACAAGTTAAATATAATAGTTATTCATGGAGGAAAGCATGATTTAACCCATAATTGTTATCTAAGTGACACTCATTTATTATATTTGAACAATATGAATTGGGTTTAAATAAATAATTCAGGAAAGGTCCCAGCTCCTAGAGCTAATGGAAATATTGGTTTTTTTGGTATTACAATATTTATTTTATCATTTAGTTTTATATTTAAGTTTACAAAAATCTAAAATAGATTCTAAAATATATGTATTTGGTGGACTAAATGAGTAAGGATACTTGAATTCGGATGTTTCTATATTAGAGTTAGGTAAAGAAAAATTTTATATAAACAAATTATATATTATTAAATTTTATGTATACTAGATAAAGATATCTCCTCAAATTTCAAAACAAGAGACATAAGCATAATGAAAAGATATGAAATGCTGAAGTAAATAAAACTAGAAGAAAGAAAGACTAATTCAGTTAGAGAATAAAGATTATAAGAACTATATATGTAGGATTCAGAAAACGAATTATTATCATAGCGATTTACTTCATGTATACCAATGAAGGATGAAAAAATGAAATAGATATTTGAAGAATTTTAAAACTAATAACATGAAGAAGAGCATACAATAACCATACATAGACAAAAATACCCGAAAAAAACGTATTGCTAGTCGAATATTAAATACATTGAAAAAGCACAAGAAAAATAATATTTCTCTGAATTTCCCGAAATCAAGAAAACTCTAATTTACGAAAATGCTAAAGAAAATATAAAGAAGAAAAATGCACAGCATCTTAAATCCAGGAAAATTTTAGGGGGAAATACGATAGATATGGTCTCACAAAGTCAAGAAAATTCCAAATATTAACCAGATGTCTATGAAAGAAGGTAAAATTATGCATTAAAATATAAGTTAATATAAATTTATATTTTATAGTTAATATTATGTTAATGTTAATGAAAATGTAAAAATTACGCAAAATGGAAATACTTAAAATGTTTTATTAAATCAAAACGACGAAAATATCGAATAAACTTTATTGCTTAATGATCTGTAGAAGCTAAATGTTATTATGTCAACTGTTAGTATGAGGAAAGACAATATAATGGCTAAAATTAAGGACATGGTTGGAAATTAGTCTATAGTGACCAATATAAAAAAAAACAAAAATCATAATTCGTCAATATAGGTAAAATTAGAAAAAAATATAATTATTTGAGGTTATGCATATTAAACGTATGCTTTTTATTTTAGGAAACAATTAAAGAGTATACTAAGCAGTAATAATAAAATGAAAAAGATAGGTACAAGATTTCTGAAGGAGATCTAATGAGCAGAAGAATGCAACAAAAGAAATATAGAATAATGCCAGTTAAATCTTCAAGGTCATATTCTGTAGTTTGAAAAATATTTTTATTTTAAATTTGTTTAATAGTATATTTTTAATAAATGATTTATACATTATATTTTCTTTTTTTTATTTTTGTATAAGTGAATATATTATTAATTAAAAGAAAAATTATGAAAATAAAAAGTAACAATTATTTAAATTGTAAATTAAGGTGAATAAAACTTTTCTCTATAAATAATGATAAATTTTTAAATTCTTTTAAAATAAAATTCTGTTAAAAACTAATTATGTAATATTGTACCAAAAGTGGGTATTGATTTAAATGGCCGCTTTAAATATATCCTAATTAAACAGACAATTTTTCACCCTCCTCATACTTATGATAATAAGGAAAATAAAGTTCTAGAATAATAATAATAATCAAATGCCTATTTTATAAGAGGCTATTTAGACTGTGATTTTCATAAGAATATTTTTGAAAAGTTTTTATGATGAAATAAATATGGCCTTGATTGATAAATAAGTCAAAGTTTTCAAATAAAAACAGTTTTTTGACATACTTTAATATAGAAATTATTTAGAAAAAGAATAAGATATAGAGAAATAATAATAAGTGTTATTATTAACCAGATATAATTTTGAATGCATATAGGAGGAGGAAGAATATAACATGAATAAGAAAAAAATCTGTACTTGTTTATGGATATTCAACTAGATATGGCTAAGGAAAACACAATATTGCTGTAAATCTAATAAAAGATCATTTCTCATATCCCTAATAAAATTACTCTTTTTCTAATGAAGGTTATTGAAATTATTGTTGATAATATGTGAATATTATTTTATAATACTATAAATTACGTGTTATTTAGAAGAATTTAAATTTTCATAAAGAAAATAATAGTATATTTAATAAAAACTATAAGTTTATAATATATAAAATTAATATATATATTTAAATGATATAATTAAAAATTACCATTACTTTAATATATATTATGTTAATCATTAGTATAGATAAAATTAAAAATAAATGATAACTGTTCGATAATAATACAAAGCTTACCCAGCTTAAGGTCATGATTTATTAAATAAAACAATGATTTTTTACTTTATATGTGAAAATTGAGCATATTTATTTTATTTGTTATTTTCTATCAATCGCTGATATAATACTGACTTTTAATGGCATTTAAATATCTTAATATATAATCATTAACAATTTTATTGAATTTTCTTCTATTTTGATTTGAGGTTAAGAAAATTATAATGTATTCAGAATTTAAAAAATTCAAAAATAAATAAATTAATTCCATTTATCGTATTATATCATCATGGTTGATATCTAATTATACATTATAAAATTAACATAATTTAAAAATTGTTAAAAAGCTAATAAATTTTTTTATTTAGTATATTGAAAAAAATGATGGAATTGTGGAAATAAAAGAAATGGATAAAAAGATAAAAAATCTGTGAATAGTTTCAGTTAAATTTTTACTGTGTAAATTACTCTGTGTAATTAAATATTTATTCTTATAGGAAAAACTCTAATAATTTAAGTATTTTTCATTTCTAAATCAGCACAGCTATTTTTTGATTTCACTTAAAAAAAATAATAAATTACAAAAGAAAAGAAAAAAATATTAATATATTAAAATGAGTTTTTATATATAAAAAAAGAATAACAAGAAAATCTGAAAATATTTCAAGCCTCGTATAAAAAAATAAATTCGAAAATAAACTTTATTCCCCATAACTTTAATAGAGTTAATTAAAGCACTTAGGTACCATAATCCTTAAATATTAAGTTAATGAACAGTATATAGTGGAAAGAAAATCTCTTAGAACTTAAGATATGGAAGCAATTCCGATGCTATAGACTGATATAAAAAAAGTTTCTTAATGGTTAAAAGATAATTTCATTAAAAAATGATAGAAATTTAATAGTAATAATTATTAAGAAAAAATAAAATATATGTGGTTGAGGAAAATCTTAAATAAATATATGATTTTAATTGAAGTATAAATATTTTTGAAATTATAAAATTATATAAATGTTAATAATTTTACTTTATTTTATAATAATAAATATTAAATATATAAATATTTATAATCTTTTAAGTAAACATAAATAATTATTTCACTTAAATTCTTTCTGATAAGATAAGAATAATAAAAATCATCTATATTAATATATTTATATGATAATAAAAAAGCTGCTGTTTATATTAAAAACAGCATATTAATTTAATTTAACTAAATTAATATAAATATATAAAAATTAATTAAAAAGTAAAAATAAAAAAATAATATATTTTTTTGGAAAGATAGTACTATTTTTATTAAAATTATTTATAAATAAAGATAATTTAATTTATTTTCAATCTTACAAATTTATATAAATTATTTATTATTTAACTTTTACTTAAGAATTGATACTTTATTTCTAAGTAACTAACTGTAAATATGGATAAAAATAAAAGAAACAGTAAGATTCAAAAACAGAACATTAAATTCCTAACACTCTAAATAATAATAATAATTCGAACTATATAAATAAATATTTCAATAATAATTGCGAAAACGCCAGATAAACTATAAGCCTATAAATAGTAAAATAAAATTTCTATAAATATTTTTATGCTAATATAAGGCAATTCTTTAAGTTATATAAATAAAAACTTATATAAATCTTATAGGTATTTTCTATACTTTTTGATATTATTAAATTCTATATAAATGCTCTTTTCTATATTATTAGTACAATAATATTATTTTGAGTTATAACAATTTTTATTTTTAAATAAATTTTTTAATAAGTCTTTAAATGAATTTTTAAAATATTATTAAATAATATTTTATATTTATTATTAAATTTTCAAAATTTATAGGCTTTATAGAATTAAAATATAAAATAATATATTGACAATTTAGGAAAAAAATTTTGAGATTATTTTATTTAAAATTTTTAATTTTGTGAAATTACGTATATAAGATGATTATCATTAAATTAAAAAGTAAATAATTGAATAAATTTTTGAAAATAATTAGGCAACCTTAAAAAATTAATATAATTTATTAATTATTAATATAAAATAGTTTGAAATATTTTTTGTTGAAATGACAATATATTTATAATAAATTTAGTGTTTATAAAAATTTTAAAATTATTTTGTAATCTATAATTAAAATTTTTTTATAATATAATTATTCTTTACTTATATATTGTTAATTAAAATTATTGATGGAATATATAATTATGAGTTTATCTAGTAATAAATTAAGTGCTTATAATTCAAAAAGTATAAATTTTTCAATCAATATGTTATCGAAAATATTTATTTTTTTCAAGTACTTCAATTTGTACTTTAAAAAAATTGTTCACTATTTAATTAAATATATATATTTTCAGAGTACCATAATCATATATATTAATATAGTAAACTTAAAAAAAAATTTTGAAATTAATTTATTTCAGATTTGACACTATTTTCTTAATAATTTAAAATTGTGTGCAATTGTTTAATTTTATTATTAACTTTATATAATATATTAAATCAAATAGTATGTATTCATTTCAAAAACTAGCTTGAATTCTCAACAGGGGTTATCACTTAATTAATATTTAAATAAGGAAATCAATTGTTAACAAATAGACTCAATTGTTGAAAACTATTAGGCGACCTTGAAAAATCAATACAATTTATTTATTATATATGCTAAAATTTGAAAATTTTTGTTGATTTTGCTATAATATACATATATAAAAATTATAAATACATTTTGTATAGGCTGTATTTTTATTTCAAGTTATTTTTTTTAATAGAGATAAAAATTATCAGAAATAATTTTAGAATTAATAAGCAGTAAATAAATTAACAAATATGCTTAATTTATTTTCTTTAAATTAAATTGATATAAATTTATATAATTAATGTATAAAATAAATATTTTATAAAATTTTAATTATCCACATATACTTATTTATTTAGATTTAAAGCAATTCATATTTCTATAAAATATTTTGAATATATGTTTATCTTATTTTTTTTATTATTAATTAATTTATTTATTGATTTTGTTAAATTATATTATAGTTGGTCAGTATGTAGTATATTTAATATGAATTAATATATATTTTATCGCAATACTGTTGAATAGTTAGCCAGCAAAATCTCTTAATTTATTTTAATTATAATTGCAAATTATGTTCATAACTAGTTCATTATTTTATACAATTTTTAATAAATTATTTAATATATAATTTTTATTAAACTTTATCCATCACTAGTTCACTTTATTTTTTAAATTTCATAACCCAACTAAAAAAATCGTATTTTTTAAATTATCCCACTAAAATATATTGTAAACATTGTATATTCCATTTTTAGGAACTATCATTTTTTAATTTAATTTATAATTCAATTAAAATTAATGTTTATTATCATAAATGCGATAAATCTTTGAATTATCTTTGTAGATATTATACAATAAAAAATTATTAATCCGAAACACAAATGGTTTAGTTTTTATGTTATCTGCAAATAGTCTTATAGGCAAGAAATATAATTAATATGAGAGAAGTGCTAGCGCTCGGTTATATTTTATATGCTTTTAATATACTGTTTACTGTTTCCATCCATTCAAATTTCAATTTTATATTATATAATTGATTTAGATATATAAAAAATGTTATCATTTATTATATTAGTATTGGGTTGAATTTCTTTGGCTATATTAGATATTTTTTTATTAATAAAACTACTTCCATTAATTTTTCATATAATGATAGAAATACTATTTTCCCATCAAATATATTTAGTAATGTATAATTTATATAGCATTCAATTTATACATACTAATACATTACTTATTTATTAATTTACAAATATATGTCGGTAAAAACATTTTAATTTAGTATTTGTTGAAATTTAATTGATGTATCAGCTAACCTATTTCCTCTTTTTGTAAAATAATATACTATAAAGTAATATTTTAGTTTTGTTATTTTTCTATTTCTCTTTATATATTAAGCGTGTGAAAGTAATATATACTAGTTTTTATTTTATTAATTTGTCTGTCTTTTATCATAATATTATATTAACTAGTTTATATCTACCTACCTATCATATATAATTTCCTATAAAAAATAAAAAAAAATAAAATTGAAAAAACATAAAAAAAATAGAAAAAATTTAATGGGTTGTAATATATCTAAAAAATAAACAAAAAAATAAGTTGAAAATCCTCAATTATAATAAACAGAAATGTTTGATACACTCAAAGAGATGAAGAATAATTCTCTTAATCATATACCACTTGCTATACCAACATCAACTACGGCTAATACTATGATAGAAATTGGAGAAAGATTGCCAAAATTTCATGTAAATATTGATTTTTTACAAATAAGAAAATCTCTCAGGACTAACTCAAGAGAACCAATACCAATTCTTGATGATAATTTGAATAGAAGTTAACTAATAAGAAAACGAAATTTATACAAATAAATTTAAAATTAATTACTGAGTGGAGCAAATTAAATATGAGAATTCCATAAATATGAATACTAATATCAATTTATCAAAAAAACTTAAAATACCTTAACAAATATTATTAACCATATATTATTAATAGGAAATATATTAAAGTAAAATTATTAACAAATTAAAATATATAAAACTATTAAAATATAATTAAATTTGCTTATATAATTATTATTAAATATTTCATATTTGTATATAATAACATAGCTTAAAATAACACGTGTCATATCAATAAATATAAACCATATATTGTTTTTAAACTAATTTATATTCATATTTATAAATAATATACTACGAGCAAATATTTTTAAATTTCATTTGTATATAATTAAATCTTATAATTAATTTTCATTTCTTGTGTAACAAATTAGTACGGTTTGAGATGTAAAATAAAGAATTATTTATTTTGTTGTCATTTTTAATTTGGAGAAATTTTATTGTAAACAATTTAAATAATGGTATTTTAATATTTTAAGGATTAAATTAAAAATTGTGCACAGTATCAGCAGTATGAAGTAAAATATATATTTAGGCCATTTACTTCTTTTATATTTTTTTATTGAGAATAAAGAGATTTTACTCGTTCTCATGTAAAAGAAATTTATAATTAAGATAATTATAATAATAAGTAATCATGAAAGTAGTTTAATTATTTGTAACCTATATAAGAATAATATGGTAATTTCGTGAAAAAATTATATCTCAAAATTCTTAATCTCATATTAAATATTTGTATTATTTAATTATTTCATTTTTTTGATATAATATAAGTAACAACAAGGTTATATTATATATTTGATAATAATAAGAAATAATTGTATAAATCAGAAAATAATTATTTCTCTAGTAGATGGTCTCTCTTCTTTTAATAGTGTGTTTCGAGTGGAATATAATAACCTATTAATTAGTTTTTTTTATGTTGAACTCCTTCCCTTGTATTCATCTTTATTGAAAAATAGAAAACGTTTATCAAAAAATTTATCCTCCGTCCAAGATTTTTCAGGTTCATAGTGGATTAGCATGTTTTCAAAACTAATCTAAATTTATGACACTTAATACAGGATTGTTAATAAAAAATTTAATTGAAGTTTATTAGGATTTTTTTGACAATTTTTCTAGAGTCGTCGTCAAATTTCTATTAGATCATCATCCCATTCATAATTAAATAGCTAGTTAATTTACTTTTTGGAAAATTCTTTCTAAAATAGTATTGTTTATTTAAGAACTTTTTATAGGAGTTCTCCATAAGCACTGGAATTATTTCTGTCTAATGATGGGTTATGTATCAATTATTGAGCATATATAGATAAAATGAGGTCTAATATATATTTTCTAAATTAAATGTCTATTTTCCCATTGTAAATCTCAAGATAGATACTTTAAGTGAGATAATAGATAATACTGGCGTTTTTTTATCTTTTCAAGTGTTTTTCTATACTACCTTTGTGATCAATCCAAACTCCTAAAAATTATAGAAGGTAAAAATAAAAATTTATAAAAAATTTT
The DNA here is from genome assembly GCA_037039885.1 of Miamiensis avidus. Classification (NCBI taxonomy): domain Eukaryota; phylum Ciliophora; class Oligohymenophorea; order Philasterida; family Glauconematidae; genus Miamiensis; species Miamiensis avidus. The sequence goes on along the minus strand of JAWVGU010000011.1, from coordinate 882,542 downwards.
TAATTGTTTTAGCATTTTATATATATATTGTCATTTCATAAAATAAATTTTCAAACTATGTTATAATAATAATTAATAAATTATGTCAATTTGTTAATGCTGCATAATTATTTTCAATAATTGAGTCAATTTTTCAAAAAGTGATTCAATTATTTAATTTTTAATTTAATGATAAACCTCTTATATTATACACTAAATCAAATACTATATAATCATTTAAAAAGTTAGCTTAAATTCTCAAAAATTAATAACTAAGATATGTAATTTCACAAAATTTCAAATTTTCATAAAAACGGCGCTAAATTTGAAATAAAATAATTTGAAAATTTTTTTCCTAGATTGCCTGTATATATTAGAAAGGAATATCTCCTAAAGCTTCAAAACAAGAGACAAAAGCATAATGAAAAGATATGAAATGCTGAAATAAATAAAACTAGAAGAGAGAAAAACTAATTTAGTTAGAGAATAAATATTATAGGAATTATATATGGATTCAGAAAACGAATTATTATCATAGAGATTTACTTCATACATCCCAAAGAAAGATGAAAAAATGAAGAATTTTAAAATTAATAACACGAAGATACAATAACTATACATAGATAGAAATACACGAAAAAAACTTATTGCCAGTAAAATATCAAGTACATCTAAAAGGCACATGAAAAATAATATTTCTCAGAATTTCCAGAAATCAATAAAAACTTAATTTAAGAAAATGCTAAAGAAAAAATTAAAGAAGGAAAAGATAGAGTAACTTAAATCAAGAAAAAGTTTAGGGGGACATACTATAGATACAGTCTAGTATAGTCAAGAAAATTATAGATATTAATCAGATGTTTAAGAAAGAAGGTAGAATTATACTTTAGAATTTAATTAAATATAATATATATATTTTATAGTTAATAATATGTTAATGGGAATTAAATTACTAATATTGCGCATAACGGAAATTCTAAAAATATTTTACTAAGTCAAAACAATGAAAATGTCCAATAAACATTTATGCTCAATGATCTGTAGAAGCTGAATATTATTATGTTAACTGTTGGTATGAGAAAAGAAAATATAATGGTTAAAGTTAAGGAAATGGTTGGAAATTAATCTAGTGACCAATATAAAAAAAATAAAAATCATAATTCTTCAATTTAAGTAAATAAAAAAAAATATTATTATTTGAGGTTATGCATATTAAACATATTCTTTTTATTTCAGGAAACAATTAAAGAGTATACAAAACAATAATAATAAAATGAAAAATATAGATATAAAATTTCTGAAGGAGATCTGATGAGCAGAAGAATGCAACAAAAAAAATACAGAATAATGCCTGTTAAATCTTAGAGGTCATATTCTGTAGTTTGAATTATTATTTTTTATAACTTTTTAATCGTATAATAGCATGTTTATTTTATATTTTATTAATTTTATTTGTTAATAAGTATGTATATTATTGAATAATTATCTAATTTAAAAAAATAATTCTTTTATTTATAAATAAAGGTAAATAAAATAATTTTTTTCTATAAATTCATGATAAATTTTTAAATTCTTTTAAAATAAAATAATGTTAAAAACTAATTATGTAATATTTTACCTAATGTGGATATTGAATTAAACGGCCGCTTTAAATATATTCTAATTAAACAGACAATTTTTTACCCTCCTCATACATATGATTATAAGGAAAAAATAAGTTTAGAATAATAATTATCCCATGCCTATTTTGTAAGAGGTTATTTAGACTGTGATTTTCATAAAAATATCTTTGAAAGGTTTTATGAGGAACTAAATATGGCATTGATGGAAAAACAAATCGAAATTTTCAAATAAAAATAGTTTTTTGACATACTTTAATATCGAAATTATTTAGAACATGAATAAAATATAGAACAACAATAATAATAAAATTTATTATTAACTAGGCATAATTTTGAATGCATTGGAGGAGGACGAATATAACACGAATAAAAAAAAAAATCAATACTAATTTATGGATATTCAACTAGATACGGCTAAGGAAAACATGACATAGTATTAAATTTAATAAAAGATCAATTTTTATATCCCGAATAAAATTGTTCTTTTTCTAATGAAGGCTATTGAATATATATTGATAATACGAGAATATTCCTTATTATTAATATAGATTACATGTTATTTATTATAATTTGAATTTTATTAATAAAATAATATAAATAATAAAATATATATTTCTAAATGTTATAATTTAAAAAATTACTCATTAATTTAAATTATTTATATTTTTCATTTATAAAATACTATTTAAAATAATTGATAATTATCCAATAATAATACAAAAGCCTAACCAGCTTCAGGTTATGATTTATCAAATAATAAAATGCCTATATACCAAATATGATAAAATATGACAAGTTTAAATATTATTTTCTATTATTAATCAATTTCAGAGAATAACGTACCTTCAGTGGTAATTAAAAAACTTAATATTTATTTACAAAGATTATTATTGAATTTCCTTTTAATTGTAGTTGAGGTGAAAAAAATGATATATATATCTAGAATTTAAAAATTCAAAAGTAAATCCTAATATTTTAGAAAATTGTATTTTATCATTATTTTCGATATCTATCTATAAAAATAAATTTCAATGATTCTGATGACGTGTTATATGATTTCATTTTTCAATGCTAATTAAACATAAATAGATTTAAAGGTTTATTGTTTATTTTATTTTAGAAGAATATGAATAATAAGTAAAAATAAATTATTTAATTATAATTGCTGTACATTCTTAATATTTTAACAAATAATATAATGTTTTATATTTACAAAAATTGGTGTTTTGACTCAATAAAATAATTAACATAATCTAAATGTGTAAAAAATCTAATAAATTTTTAATTTAAAAATACTGAGAAAAAGTTGATAAAATAGTGGAAGTGGAAATAAAAGAATAAGAAAACTGAGATAAATATTATCTAATTTTCAAACAGCACAATATTTAATGAAAGCAAAAAATTTCAGTTTAGTTTTTTACTGTTTAAATTACTCTGTGTAATTTAATATTCATTCTTATAAAAAAACGCTAAAAATTTTCAGTATTCTTTATTATTAAACAACTTAATTATTTTTCAATTTCTCTCAAATAAATTAATAAATTACAAAATAAAAAAAATATTAATTAAAATGAATTGCTTTAGATCTAAAAAAAGAATTATAAGAAAATCTGAAAATATTACAACTTAAGCATAAAAAATTGAATTTGAAAATAAAGTATATTCCCCTCAGCTTTAATCAAATTAACTTAAAAACTTAGGAACCATAATCCCCCTATATTAAGTTAATGAACAGTATATAGTTGAAAGAAAATCTCTTAGAACTTAAGATATGGAACCAATTCCAATGCTATAGACAGATATAAAAAAAAGTTTTTTAATGATTAAAAGATAACTTCATTAAAAAATGATAGAAGTTTAATAATGTAAATTAATAAATAATAAAATGTTTGTCGTAGAAGAATAACTTAGAAAATTATATAATTTAAATTGAAGATTAATTCATAATGATTTATAATACTAATTAATACTATATTGTTAATAATTTTGCTTTATTTATAAAACTAAATATTTTAATAAAATATATTAAATATATATATACACATAATCTTTAAGTTAATATCATTATTATTTTAATTATTTTTATTTCTATTCAGATAGAATTTATAAAGCTTCTATACTAATAAATATTGTTGAATAATAAAAAAGCTTATGTTTATATTAAAAACAGATTATTAATTTAATTGAAGCAAAAATTGAATAAATAATATAAATATATAAATGTAATAAAAGATAAAAAAAATAAATATTTATCTAAAAATAAATGATATTTTTTTTAATAAATTATTTATAAGTAATATGAATTATTTTCAATAAATGTATATAAGTTGGTTTATTTAATTTTTACTTTAAAATTGATACTTTAATGTTAAATAACTAAACAGTAAATATAGAATATAAATATGAGAAACATTAACAGTAAATATAAAAAACCTTACCATTAAATTCCTAACCACCTAAAATTGTAATAAAAATTAGAACTAAATAAATTAATTTAAAATTCAATATTAATTGAGAAAACACCTAATAAAATTATAACTTTATCAGTATAAATAAATAATTTGATAAAATTAGATATGAATTTTAAAATAATAAATAATATAATATTTATGAATAAATATTATTTAATATCATTAAATTTTCAATATTATTCCTGTTGGATTTATTATTATAATTAAAATATAAAATGATCTCATAATTTATACTTTTAATTAATTTTAGTGTATATATAAATTATTCAATTATTACAATAAGCCCCTATATAAATACTTTTTGATATTTAATTATTTTAGTTTCTAAATTTTTAATTAGAGTTATTAAGAAAATATTAAATTATGAGTTTATTTAATAATGTAATAAGTGTTTAAAAAGCAAAAATTTTAAATTTTAGATTAATATATTAACTGAAAAAATTTAATTTTTTCAAGTACTTCAATATGTAATACAAACAAAATTAATTCACTATTTAAATATATAATTTTATTCAGTGAACATAATCATATATATTAATAATATACACACATAAAGAATTAAAATAAATAAATAATATAAGAAATAAAAAAATAAAAAAAATTTATTATAGAAATATGAATTGTTTTAGATCTAAATAAATCACATAACCCCTTGGTGAAAGAATCAGATAAGAAAAGAGCTCAAGTTTAGAAAAAAATTATCTAAATCTAAAAAATAATTATTGGAATTAGGATAAATAATTCCTAACTATACTGTAAGTGAAGGTTTTATAACAGAAAGAAAATAATTAAGAAACTAAGACTAAGAACCAATCCCTGTTTTATAATCTAATATTAAAGGAAGTTATTTAATAATTAAAAGATAATTTCATATGAAAATGGTCGAATTTTAGAAGAAGCATTCACATAATAAATAGATGAAATCAACCTAACAATAAAATAATTAATTAGCAGTCGATCCTAAGTTAATTAAGATATATGAATTAAATTGAATATAACCAATTAAAAATAATACTTTGAATTATTAAATTTTATATAAATTATTTTTATACAACATATACATATATATATATTAAATTAATTTAAATAAAATAAAATATTTTGTTGATTTATTTACTGCTTATTAATTGCAAACTTTATTCTGATAACTTTTATCTCAACTAAAAAATTATATTTGCAATAATAATACCGCCTATTAAACTTGTGTTTAATTTGCTTTTTGTTTATTATTCTTATTTATATTAAATCATATATATATATGTTTAAGTTTTAAAAAATACTTATTCGTTTATATCATTTCTTTAGCTTAAAATTACAAAAAATTTATTTAATTTATTTTGAATATCTATATTTTATTCTCATAATTAGTACAATATTAAGCCAGCCTAAATCTCTTTTATTATTTATGATCAAAATTAGAAATTAAATTCATAACTAGCTCATATTTTTATAAAACTTTTAATAAGAAATTTAATACATGAATTTTTATTAAATTTTATCCATCACTAGTTCATTTTGTTTATAAATTTCATAATTTAACTTAAATATATTGTATTTTTAAAATATCCCACAAAAATATATTATAAACAACCTCTTTCTATTTTTAGATTATATTATTCTTTATTTTATATAATTTTATTATACAATTCATTGAAAATTAATATTTATTATGATAAATGCAATAAATCTTTGAATTGTCTTTGTAGATATTATATAATAAAAATATATTAATCCGAATACAAATAGTTTAGCTTTTATATTATCTTCAAATAATCTTATAGGTAAGTAATATAATTAATGAGAAAATTGCTAGCGGTCGGTTGTATTTTATATTTTTAATATACTGTTTTCTTTTTACAAATTTCTCTTTTATATGATATAATTTACATATATATATATAAAAATGTTCCCATTTATTATATTAGTATAGGTATTAAATATTATTTGGCTACATTGGATATTTTTTATTATTAATTTCAAATAAGATTTTATATAATGGTAAATATTTTATTTCCCTAATAATTTTATTCAGTAATGTTTAATTTATATATTATTCAATTTCCACAAAAAAATACATGTGATTGTTCATTAATTTATAGAAATATATCTATAAAAAACATTTTAATTTAGTATTTGTTGAAATTTAATTGATGTATTAGCTAATCCAAATCCACTTTTTATACTATAAAATACTTTAAATTATATATTCTACATTTGTGATTTTTCTATTTCTATTTTTTTAGAATTGAATAGAATTTAAGCAAAAAAAAAGTATGAAAGTAAAATAATATACTAGTTTTTATTTCCATAATTCTTGCATCTTTTATCATAAAATTTAATAGTAAAAAGTTTATATCCACTTAGTTTCTTTTTTCATTTTGCATAAAAAATATAAAAATTAAAATTGAAAAAGAAAAAAAAATTAATAATTTAATGGGTTGTAATATATCTAAAAAATAATTAAAAAAATAAGTTTAAAATCCTCCGGAATAATAAACAGAAGTTTTTGATTACTTCAAAGAAAAAAGAATAATTCTTTAAATCATATACCACTCACTATACCAATTTCTACTACAGCTAATACTATGATAGAAATAGGAGAAAGAATACCTAAATATCATGTAAATATTGATTTTTTAGAAATAAGAAAATCTCTTAGGACTAACTCAAGAGAACCTATACCAATTCTTGATGATAATTTGAATAGAAGTTTATTATTAAGAAAACGAAATTTGCACAAATAAATTACGAATTAATTAATGATTGGAGCAAATCTGATATGAGAATTCTATAAAAATTTGAATATGAATATATATATATACCATAAAAACTTAAAAAAGCTAAAATATATTATTACTATTATATTATTAATATCCAATAGATTATTAATCTTATAAATATATTATTAATATAAAATAAATTAAAATATATATGACTATTATAATAAAATTAAATTTGTATATATTATTATTATATTTTATATGTAAGTATAATAAAAGCCTTTCTAATAAAATTAATTTTTATATACCATTAGCTATGTTATAATTATTATAGTTAGAGATATTAAAAAGAAATAAAAATAATCATTTTGATTTATAACAATTTATTTAATTATATTTTAATACACATTTATGTATATATATATAAGTTCTAACTTTGTTAAAATACATTTAATTGTATTAAATATTATATAGTAAAATAGCATTTAGAATATAGTTTTAGAATGTTTATAATATCAAATTAAATTTATTTCAATTATTGTCAATCCAGAAAAAAAAATTTTGTGTTATTATAATCTAAAAATTACTAAAGAAAATATTAATAATTTTCATATTGCCTAATTATTTTCAGATATTGAGTTTTGTTTTCAGTTGATTTAATAATTTAGTTTTTAATTTAATAATAATCCTCATTTATAATATATTAAATTAATTTCAGTGTTTTATTTTCAGATTTTCGCTTAATTTTTCATGCACAAATTAATATAAAAATTAATAAAAATTTATATTATTATAAAAACAGCACTAAATTTAAAATTAAATATTTTGTAAATTTTTTTTCTGAATTAATAATACATGATAGACATATTAATTGTTTCAAGTATGATAGGAAATTATGAAATGATATTCAATATTTAATATATGGATTATTATATTCAGATGATTAATCATATTATTTATAACTATTTCTCAAATTATTAGTATATTTTTATTCAAAAATATAAAAAATACTTATACAGTAGAGTTAATATTTATACTTAATTATTATTCCATTTAATTATTCCAATTAAATATGATTTCAAAAATTAAAAAATAATTTTATTATGCATTATTAAATGTTCATATGAAAATTCAAAATTATTAAAATAAAAAAGTTAATTAAAAAATTTTTTTTTTGTGTATATTTTAACTCATAGAAAAATATTTCATACAAGCTACGTTTGGTATATACAATTTAATATTCAAACAAAATATTTAAAAATTGTACCCAGTATAAAGCGGTAAATGGTAAATAATAAATGAAAGTCGTTTATTTATTAAATTTATTTTTTTGATAATAAAGTATTTTTATCCATACTCATGTAAAACAAATTAATAATTTAAATATTTTAAATTAGAGATTAATCATGAAAATAGTTAAATTATTCATAATCTTTATAAAAATAATATAATACATTATTGCATTTAAAAAGTTTAAACAAAAGTTTTGTAGAAAAAATTTTTATCGAATCATTTTGTTCATTTTCGAATAAAAATATTTGTCACCGTTTGATTAATTTTTCCAGTCTAATAATTAAAATGAAAAGTTAATGAATTATGTTTCCTGTATTATTATTAAAAATACAAATAATGATTATAATAATATTTTAATAATTACAAAGTTTTAATATTAACAAAAAAAAATATTAAAAATATAATGGGTTGTACATCATCAAAAAAGTAATTGAGATAAAATAATTAGGTTAAATTATAAAAAAATGATACAAGAGACATACAAGATATTGAAAATAAAGAATAAAATTTTATGTAAAATTAAGAATTTAATACAATCGAAAAAACTAAAGGATTAGAACTTTAATAAATAAAATCGGAAATGAAAGAAATTGACCAATAAATTTAATCTTATGTTGTTTCTTAATAATTTGTGTTGGCTAGAAAAGCTCTAAAAACAGATAAACAAGAACCTATACCAATTTTAAATAATGATATAGATTTAAGCTTTATCAGAAGAAAGCGCTTATAATATTTAAAAATGAAAATAGATATAAAATTAAAGCTTATTATTGAAGGAAATATGATAAATAATATAATAATCAAATGACTTTATATTAATTTATAGTTTTTATATAATTCATTTTAAGCTAAATTAAAATTTTGTAATTAAACTATATTTTAAGTAACTTTCTTAATATTATTTAAAATGATTAAATTCAATTCAATTTTGTTTATATATTATAGATACTCATATATGCATATATTAATTATTTATATTGTTAAAATTAATTGTTCATATATTACTAACGGTGAAATAAAATTTTAAATCATAAAGTTTTCAATAAACATCATTTTGTTTTATTTTGCTTTTTTTCAGTTTTTTCTGCATATTTTGATTAATGCTTTTTTTTTTTTGTCAATACAATATTTTTTTTTTTTTTACAAAATTATCTATTTTTTCTAAAAAAAATGATTAATTCATAAATATAGGTATAATATATATATTTTTAGATCTGTTTTTTTGAAAAAAAAATTATTTTTTTGAAATTGATTTTCATAATTTATGAATGAAAAATTATAATTATATATCATAAAATTAAAGGATATACCATAGATACATAATAAATTATTAAAATATCTATCATAAAAATTTTGTTTTAAAATTTTATTTCGCATTTAGTATTAATATAACATAATATATACAATTAATATATTTATAAACTTTAAACAAAATAACAATAAATATTTGATTTAAGTTTTTATTTATAGATATTTTATATTTTTTTTTTATATTCATTGAAATAAATTGTTTTTTTATTAATTTTTAATATTTTGTTATGAATTTTAATTTCAAATTTATGAAGCAATATAAATTTTAATGCTAATAGAGGAAAAAAGTAAGATAATTCAGAATGAAAAAAGAATAACTTTTATATTATTATTATTCAATCTTTTAAATACAATTTTACTTATTTAGACCATTCTATAAATAAGTTAAGAATATTTAAAATTTTTATCTATTTATATTCCTTAGATTTTATATTAATTATTATTAATACTCGAATTTTAATTACAAAATTTTGTGTTTCTGTATAATTCTGAAAATAAATCAAATAATATATTGTTGGAAATAGAATTAAATATATTATTCTGAATTAAGATGCCTTAGATTATTAAAATTTTTATAAATGAATTATTTTTTATATTTAGTAATAATAATATTAGAATAAAAAAGAAAATATAATGTAAGAAATTTTATTATAAATAATAATAGTAATATATATTATTATATCATAGATATCATGTTTAATTTATATTTTTAATGGTCTTTATATGAATTTCTAATTTTGATAATTTTCATTTATTAATCTAAATTCAGTTATATAGTACAGGATTATAAGTTTACTAATTATAATAATAATAGATTGTAAAAAAATAAAATAAATATAAAATAGCTATAAAGGAAATAAAAGGAAAAAGAAAATAAATTATAAATTGTACCTAGTTTTAGATAAAATTAAAAAAAATATGGTTATAGCATAAAAACAATATTATAAAACATAATTTATTTTATTTTTCATATTTCTACTATTGACAAAGAAAATAAAAACACAAACCACGTTTAAATAAGTTGTGAGTAATTTACATTGAATTAAATAATTAAAAAATTAAATAGTAATTTTATTAACAGGTTAATTTATTTTAAAATTTGATTAGCCGAAACAGAAGCATATCTGACTAACTTATATAATCGATCGACAACTTTATATAATGCTAGATGTTCTACTTCTCTATCATGTCCGGACACAATTTATAATGAATGCGATAAATTTGCTCCGAAATTAACATGTCATATGGAATATCCCAAACCCATTGGATGTAAATATTAGGGAGGTATAAATATTTGATAATTATTATTGACAAAAAATAAATTCTTTATTAATTATCTTATATAAGGATATTTGAGTTATGAAACTTAAGGGGGAAGATGTGCATTAGGTAATCAATTTATTTTTTTTTTATTTTTAAAATTGGAAAAAGCTTCCTTAAGGGTTAATTTTTAGACTTATGATATACAATGATTTTTTTTATTTTATAGCAAATAGTTGTAACACGGACTTTGATAAAGAAATTATTTGCAGTCAAGCACGATTATTTGAAAATTCAAGCCTCAAGTTCACTTCTAAGGATATAAAAAAACTGGCATATGTTGGTTTCAACAATAGTTTTAGGTATTTTGATTAAATAATATAATTTAGAATAATCGATTAATGATAATCATATTTTATTAGAACCATTTACCCGTACAGTCATACAGCTTTCAAAGATAATAAATGCGTTGATTACGATCCCAGATTCAGACCTTGGTAATTAATTTATTATTTTTCAAAAATGCTAAAAATAGAAACTATTTAATTTAATAATTTTAAGGTATGTTGGTGCAAGTACAGGAGCGAAAAATGTAGTACTGATATTTGATAAGTCAGGATCGATGAGTGTTAGATTTGATAAAGCTGAAAAGGCTGCATATGCAGGTAAATATTAAAGAAAAAATAAATAAAAAACAGAATGCAAAAAATGCTTATTTATATATTAATGAATTGAATTGAATTTATTAATTAAATACAGTGATTGACACTCTGGGAAACAGTGACTGGTTTTAGATTGTTATTTTCAGCGATTTAGCAAATAAAATAGACACGATTTAAGATAAAAGTGTACTCATTAAGGCAACTGATGCCAATAAAACTTTGGCCAAGTAAGCCATCAAGTAAATTGAGTTGGCTTAAGGAACGAATTATGAAATAGGTATAAAAAATTCCTTTTTTTTAAGTGAAAAATAATTAAATAGAGCCATTTTTTATTTTTATAGCCTTTGACAAAGCTTTTTCAATAATAAAATAAACAACGGACAATGAATTTGGCTCCAAAGGGCAGAATATCATTTTATTTTTAACTGACGGAGACCCTTCAGAAGGGAAAGGAAATCCGACCACCTCAACTTCACAGGAATTTTACGATCATATAACAGCTAAGTAGGTAGGAGTGAATGCAGTAATTTTTCTTACACTTTCGGAGACACAGCTACTGAGACCATTCCTTCGAAATTAGCGTGTGATAATAAGGGTATTTATACCCACATTCCTGATAATAGTGCCAGTAAAGATTTAGTTGGCGAAATGAGGCAGTATTACAACTATCTGGCCAGAGGTCTTGAATTAAAAGAAGCTGTATGGAGCGATGTTTACCCGGACTCTATAACAGGATTAGACTTTATTACGGCATCTTTTCCTATATACGTGGACAACAAGCACGGGAAAAAGGTATTGCTTGGAGTGGCGGCTGTAGATATTTGTAATTTTGTGTTAAATTTATTTTTAAAATATTTAATTTAAAAACCAAAAAAGAACATTCGGACGTAAAAAGTATGCCCGATTTTGAAACAGAACTGCTAACAGCGCAGGCGAAAACGAGGAATTTAGCATCAAATAGTCAACTGGTGCTGCAGCCCTGTGATCTGGAAGAGTTAAGGGATACTAAAAAGTGCGGAGTTGTGGGATGTTCCAACCAAAAATATACAGATTATCAGTCATGCGGTAGTGCAATTACTGCATATCCTTGGAAAACAACAGGTGCTGCTAAATATACTAACCTTTCTGTCTGTTGTCAAGAGCCAGATCGTAACTTTTATCTTAATAAACTTAATTAATTTTTTTCGTTTTTATGAATGTGATTAACCCTATATATAGCTGATTCTAAAAAAGATAGTTTAGAAAAGCAAATCAAAGATAAACTTTCCGGGGGTGCCATTGCAGGAATTGTGATTGGAGTAATTGCAGGACTTGTGGTTATAATTGGAATTACAACATGCTGTATTAGGAGAAGTAAAGCGAGAGCTTAGGATTAGAGACACAGAAATCAAATGATGGAAGAGGAAAGATAACGTCAGGATAAGGAAAGATAAAATAAACGCATTATAAGGTAGCAATAGGATTAAATATAATAGTAACAGGCCTAGTTGGAAAATTAAAAGTATAATTAGAATCAGGTATAATAATAAATCAATGCTGCTTATGTGCAGGGAGCTAATGATAACCATTTGGTTCACAATGTTATCTAACAACATCCTGTTCCCTATTAAATTAGTCCCTTTGTACCAAACGATGGATAAATTCAACACCCTGTTGCCAATCCTTTAGAGGGCAGTGGAGATATTTTCAAGGCCGATAATTAAAATGCAGGAAATGGAAATAATTAGGGATATAATTATCCGTAATAAGGGGAGTAATATTGAAAAAATTTATTAATATAATATATGTAAATATGTATGTATGTTTAATTATTAAATATAGTTATATATAATATAAAAACAAAATTAAAAATTTTTAAATTGTTTTTTACCTTTATATTTGTTAGTTAAATTATGATTTTAACAAGAATAATTCATTAAATTATTTTAAACTTATTAAATTATTTATTTTTATAGTAATATTATAAATTATTATGAGTCTAATTATATTTATAATAATAATAGAGACTCTTCTTATTAGTTTATATATTAAGAATAATATTTTAAACCAGAATAGTTCCAAATTTATTCCAAAAAAAAAAAATCGTTAAATATCAAAATTTCGATAAATTCCTTAGCAAAACACTAGAGGTATCTTCATCTAGTTTTTCATAGGGGATAAGTGTAAGCATAAAAAATAAATTTTACGAAGCATTCTTTACTTGTTCTTTCGAACGCCACCAGAATAGCATCCAAACCACAAGAAGTAATGTTCCCACTGTCAGAAAATAAACCACAATTACGAATTTAATTTGATCAATATTGTCATCTATACTTTTTTGCAAAATCGCAATCACCTCCATATGCGCTTTCACGGAAACGTAAAATCCTTTTAAAAAGTAATTTTTGTGTTCGGGACTTTCAGCAAATTACTATTTCATCAAATTTTTGTTTTAATTTATTTCTTCTTCTTCCAAAAGAGTTTGGAGTTCCGTAATTTTTTGTTAATAGAAAGTTATTGCACCGACCAGCCCACTATAATTTTTATCTTCTGGAAGTTTCTATTTATATTATTCACAGTTTTAAGAACAGTGGGACAGCATATCTGTCTCGAAAATGGTGCGAATTTTCCTTAGGTCTTCATCTTTCAAAAACTAGGACTTTGACTAGAGTAGAATGTTTAAATCTTTTAAAAAACTTTATGATTTTTCTACAGCTTACTCCAACTCATCCCTCAATTAACTTCTGTTATTATAATTAAAAAAAATTATTGGGTAAATTTTATTTTTTTAATAAAAGAAAATTTACTTTGAAATTAGGCTAATTTTATTATTTATATCATTTTTATTTTCGCCGCTGTATAATTAGAAATCGTCCGTGAAAATGATAAGTTCTGGCACCGTTATAAGAGAAGATAAATTTTGGCTGTACTCTCTATTGATTTGGTCAAATTTGGAAAATTTATAAAAAGAAATCTACCAAAGAAGCAGAATTACCATAGCCAGCATGAAGAATATGAGTTGGGTAACTGATTGGCAAATGGGGGACCAACTCCATTTGCGCCTATCGATTTCATTGCTTTCAACTCTGGAGCTTAACAGTTGCATATCTTTGTATCCACCCTTACTACTACCATTGGCTTTCTTTTTACCGTTATTTTTATTTTTTTGTGTTGTTGTTGCAATTACTTTTTTTGGCTTTTTCTCGCAGATCCGCCATTGGAAACCTGATTAGAACATTGTTTTTTCAATTTTTTTTTCTGACTCGATTTTTCGCCGTTTTCGCTGTTGTTGTGGCTCGTGATTGTTCCTTTTCGGCAAGCAGGAGGAGGTTTTCCGTTATATAGGCTTCTTTTTTAATGTGTGTGGCACCTTCAAGCAGCAGACAGTACCTTTGGAAACGATTTATTTCGTGCAAACACTCCAAATCGTACTGTCTGAGCACGAAGAATACAACTTTGCTTTAGAAATTCATCAGCTATTGAAGCAAAATGAGAGCCTGGAAGATGAAAAGTGCCAAAATTAATAAGCAAATCACGCAGCAGGATATGATCTGTATTTGGATACTTTTTTTTTCGAATTCATCAACGTCTGCTTCGTGGAATTAAAGTAAAAACTACACCACTTCTCTAAAGGAATCCCTGTTCAGCAGCACAGAAAATAGGGCATCAAAATGTTGCGAAAACAAATAATTACTTGTACTATTTTAACCATTTAAATTCGAAATTCCATCGGAAAACGACTGCATGTTTTCATAGATAAACTCCAGAAATTGAAAGACGTTCATTTTTTGCTCAATTTGTTTTGCTTTTAGGGGAAACAGAGGCAAATTATTCGAGAAAATCAAGTGCAAATTCTGAATAACTAGATTGTTTTCATTTTCCGCGAAAAAGTGGCTGTTTTTCATTTTCAGGCTTTGTTTTTCCAGACCAATCAGCAGCAGACTGTAATTTTGCTTATCCTTGAGGAAATTTTTCGCCGCATCTTGCACGTTTTCCCTGAAAAAACTGTGCCACTCACTTTATGCGTTGTTTTTTATCGAGAACAATTGATCAGTATTTAGCAAATGGGTTCCGATTCCAAGTACCAGGACTTCGTTGAGAGCGGCGTTCAAAAAGCAAGGAAATTGCGAATAGGTGAACTTGTCTTTCAACGTTTCCAGGATGTCCGTGTAGAACAAAATGCCGTAAATAGCCGTGACAACGAAGACGAAGATCTTCACTGCTTGTGTCCGCATGTAGCTTTTATAAAATTTTGTTTGGCTGACATTCATGATGCGCTGCAAAACGATCTCAGAATTTATTTTAGACTTCGTAAGAGAAGGCAGTTTTTCCGACAATTTCTGCCTCTTCTTGCCCGGTTCCTGATACAGCGAATTCCCTCCCAGTGCTCCCTGTTGCTATTGTTGTTGCGCAGCCATAATTACCCTGCTGAGCGACTTTTCCCTAAATTTTTTGTTGGATTTCACTAACTTTCCCGCAGCTTTTGCCACTTGCAGTTGAGTCCCAATCTTCATGTTTGGCTTGCTCTATACTTATTATTGGCCATTTTATAAATCGGCAGAAGCAGCTGCGAAGGCTGTTTGTGCATGAGGAGGGTCTAGTTGATCCGCCAGTGCCGAACACGAATCTAAATCCTCTTCCCCTCCACTATCATCTTCATCTTCATCGTCATCATAGTCTTCATCGTCCTCTTCTTCTTCTTCTTCTTCATTGTCATTGTCGCATTCTTCTTCTTCGCTTCTACTTTCGCATTTTTATTGCTCTTAAGATGACTGGTGAGAAGATGATTTCGAATTGGAAGGTGTCAGCGAATACCTGCTTCTCCTTTTCACTGCGGGAGAGCGCTTGTTGTATTCGAAACTGTCATCACTTTCATTTTCGTTTCCCCCCTTTTATTACTTAATTTGGCTTTGCTCTCCGGAAGGGGAAATGTGCATTACTTTTTCTGAAATGCGGACAGATTTGGTATTTTCTGATTGGGAGTCATTCATTTAGTTACTCTGCTTTATAATTTTGCTGGAAATCTGTTTTTGAAAACACTTTTATTATTGCGAATTCAAAATATTAGCAGGTTATGAACCTTTGATTTTGTCATTACCACCATTTTGATTTGGAAATTCGGGCTCCTTAAAGTTATTATTATAGCCGTTTTCTTAATTTTAAATTCCATTTTCCTGCTTTGTTGATTACTTACTTTCTTTTGCAATTTCTGCATTTTGTTGTTGTTGTTGTTGCTGATTTTCATTTTGATTACTTGAAATTTATTATTAATCTTTGGGCTATTTAGGTTTAAAAGATTTTTTTCTTAATTGATTTTCTTTCATTTTGCAGCTTTATTTTTTATTTTTTGCTCGTTTTTTATTCGGAGACTTATCTTCTCCCTTTTGCAATTCTTCTTATTATTACTACTACTGCTGCTATTGATTTTCACAATTAACTGTACAATTGGGTGCTCCCGCAGCCAAATTATTGCGAAAAGTCAAGTCTTCTTGACTGTTGATATCTGAAATAGACACAAACGAAGGGTCCAACATTTTCTAAGGCTAGGCTTTTCGAACCAGAACTTCTTGCGTATTTTCATTTATTTGAATCTCTTATTCCCCCTGCACCAATAGTTGACTTGTTGGGTTAGATGTATGACTCTATGTTGGGTTATTATTATCAGGAGTAGGGTTATTGGTAACATAAATTTCATCTTTACAATTGTTAATTTACTAATCATCATTCTCATTGTTGTTGTTTATTTTTATTTCTTATTTTTGTTCAATTTCCTTATTTTAATTTTGCTTTGCATTTGCCTATTCTTCGATCATAATTGATTATTTGCGCTTGTAGGCCTAAATTGCGAGAACGAAGATGCTTTTTTTTCTTTCTTTTGCGCCCGTAATTTTTTCCTCGGTTTCAATGGCTGCGACTTCGTGCATCGCTTACAGCAGTGTAGATTATTAATAAAAATCTTTATGGGGATGATGATGATCTTCCGAGTTTAAATATTTTTGGTTTTCACTTCTTTTTCCATTATTGATTTTTCATTTTCTTGCTCGTAAATCAGAGATCCATTGCTGGAATTTTGCATACGATACATCAACATTTCCTCCTCCTCCTCTTCTTCTTCATCTTCCTTTTCATTGTTTTTATTTGAAGTTTGTTGATCAGTTTTTATTTCACTGGCGTCATAGTTGTAAATTTCAAAGTCATTCTTCCCAGTTCCATCTCTGAAGGTCTTCATTTACTTGATAGTGTTTCTACGATTCCTCTGGGTTCTGAAGGACATTTTTCTTTGCTGTTCTTCTTCTTCTTCTTTTTTTGGTTTTATTTCTTTCGCATCTTCTTCAAAATCGTCATCGTCATCGCCATTGCTGAATCAAAAATAAATAAATAAAAATTTCTAAATTAAAATTTGTTATCGCTACTTTTTGATGGAAATAGATTTAATTGTTTGGAGGGAATACTGGCTGGACACCTTGGTGGAAATGCGTCGCAACTACTTGGCAATATTTCTTTACGTTTGCTGCTTCTTTTGCTGTTGGAGGGACTGCACATCTGAAATTTTGAGAAGGAAATAAGTGTGTCTCTGGTCCTACTTTTCACCGTAGACGAAATTACTGATCGCGAGGTTGAAATTGAAGGCAAACTCATTCACACAGCTATCAGAGCCGAAAAATTTTTCCCGATTTTCTTAGAAAAAGAAGCTCATTTGCGTCGCCATTTTCTGATCCAGCAACGCAAAGTATTTTTCAAAGCTTTCTGGGGTTATTTGTCTTTTCGATTCGAAGGACAGTCCCTTTTTGACTTTCTTCCTTTTTTTTGGTTCCCATTTTCTAAGACTTGGTCCTACTTTTGCGACTTTTTATTTTCTTTTTATACCTCCTCTAAGTCATCTTAGTCCGGCAAATCCGTGTCCGTTTCTAGAAAGTATTTGAGACACTCATACTGCAAGAGTCCCACATCGTGCGGTACCTTGAATTTTGCCTTTTGGTTGCTGAGAAGTGTATGGTTCAGAACCCTGTTTGTTTAGAGATTGAGTTTCTTGATCATGCGTGGTAGGAAGCGCTGCGAAAACAATTTTGCAATTTGCGGAATGAGAAACTGCAGATAGATACTTTGGTACAATTCGTTTAAAGAGTAAACGAATTCTTTTGAGTTTTTCGCCGTATTCTAGCTATCAAAGCCATTTTCTTACTACTACTATTATTATTATTAAGGCGCTTCGCTTTGCTGAAAAAAATTCGTGAAAATCGTATAATTCGAATTCCTTTTCGTCCCCGTACAATAGTTGCTCTGCTCCTAGCCCCCCGCATTCGTAATGTAGTTGCTTCCAACACCTTTGCTGCTGACATTGTTGTAATGACTATTTTAGTGATATTTGGAAAACTCCGTCACGTAGGTGCAAAAGGAATTTCGTTTTTTATTTTCTTCCCTTTCAAAAGACTGCTTCATCTGTCGAACTATGTCGAAAATGGATTGCTACTATTGTTGCTTGAAAAGCAATTAGTATAAGTCCTTCGTTATCCCTTAAATCTGCCCCCTTTCATTGAACAATATGTAGTGGTTTTTGTCTTCTATTCTTAACAAACTAGAAACCATGCAGAAATCGGTGTTATAATTCAGCCTTTTCAATGTTATTTTTTTATTATTGATTTCATTTATTAAAAAGGGAAGAAGAAAAAAAATAAAATATATTTTTTACATCGTTTTGAGATAGATTTACACAGGAAAAATAAAATTGTTGTTGTCTTGTGCGAATTGATTTATCACCCCTCCCTCCGTCAAAATTACTGATTTCCCTCTAAATAAATAAATACAAGAGTGCGTAAGTAAGTAAGTAAGAATTCTAAAAATTATTTTTCGTTAATTAAAACTACCTGTGATTAATATTTTCTATGAACTCATTGTGCACTTTAGAAATGTAGAAGGGAAGAATATTTTAAATATTTTTTATGTAAGATTGCTTGGATTCGCTGTATCCGAAAAAATGACACAGTTTATAATTGGCTCCTGAAAGAATTTGGCCTCGGTTTTTAACTATGCTACTTACCAAGGTGACAATTTTTTCGTTTTTTAGACTCAGATTGTTGAGTTTCGCATGTTATGACTCAAGTTACTCACTTTTCAACATTTCTTGCAAAATATCTTCATCTTTTCTTTTTATTAATTTATTAAATTAAATTAAATTTATAAAATAAAATTACATTTAATAATGAATTACTTAACCTAATGAAGCTAATTCATCACAATCAAGTTGAATAGCTGCTTCATTCGAATCCAAATCAAATTTTTGTTTTAAACGTAACGACCCTACTCATCTAACGACTTTTGCGATTTTTATTTTTTTTAATGAAAATAATACTTTTTAAACTATACTATTTTATCTTACTTTCTTAAGTTGCATTCCTTCTTCTGAAAGTTGCGCGGCCTAATTCACAAACTGCTGCGAAGAAGTGTACCCCTTCCTCATATCTTTGAGAATTTACACTTTTTTTTTAAAAATTGTAATAAAAACTGCACAAATTCTGCTTAAAAATCGTTTAAAACCACTAAATCTTCAATTTGCAACTACTAATTATAAATATTATTAACAGCATCATTTTTGATACTGCTCATACTTTATGTATACATATTTTCTATCTCATATTCAATTAGCTGTATTTTTAAAATCGCTAGCAGTCGGTAATAAAAAGGAATACCTTCCTGCGCACTCTGAAACATTTTCAAAAGACATGTGTACGTTTTAATCGGATTTTTTTGGTATTTCTGCTGATAGTTGATGTACTTCAGATAAATATAATAATAGAAAGAGGAGTTTCTCTTAACAATGGAAGAATTTATGGTATTTTCGAAAATCTGGTCTAAAAGTTGCAAAATCGCATCAATATCCAATTCATTATCTTCATTTTGAAAATGGGATCTTTCTTTGCATATACACTTTAAATTCAAACCTATATTTATAAGAAAACTCATTACAAATTAAACTTAAAACTAAAATTTTAAAACTACATTTATTTCTATGCCTTGAAATCACTTAAAAAAGTTTTATCAATGCTTCTTTGCTCCGAACTGCTCTTTTCGTCAAATTCATAAATTCTTCAAGGTAGAAATCAAGATACTTATGCATTTGTTCGTAATTGTCCGCATTTATGTTCATAACTATATAGTAATACCGCTTATATACAACAACAATCATGGCAGCCGCACAAACAGAGCTTACTATTAACAGTGTGTACAAAATCCGCTGATCATCAACTAATTCACTGTCCAATTCTAACCAAAAAATAGCAATAATAGAATTGCACCAATAAATGGCCCCAGCAGCTCCATTCAAAATCATCATATCAATCGTTTTGAAGGGCCAGTTGTATAAATTATCATAAGTTATGATCATACTTAGAATCTAGTTAAAATTTATATTTAAATAGGGAAGGGGAATATGGGGAGACATGTTATTTTGTAATTTATTTATTCTTTTACTTGTGATGTAAGATACTGTAAAATTTTTCCGTAAACTTCGTGGATTTCCTATATAAACACCAACAGAAATCGTAAATTTATTATAAATATATAGCACCAATGGAATTTTCTCTTTATCAGTATTTATGAGTTAAATTAGTTTTTTCTTTCGCAGTATATTGTTAATAAACCTAAAAATATCGTTATTATAAATCCTAAACTGCCCACCAACGTTTAATACAACGGCTTATTGCAACTTCCTTTTTCGAATCTGTATTCTTTTAAAAAGGAATATTTTCCACAAAAAATCATTCCAGAATTAAGTTCCAAAAAGGGTTGATAGAAAATCCACCTTTTCGAAAAATTGAAAATACTTGCTAATTTATTCATTTTTATAAATTTACATATTATTTTTTTACAGAAAAAACGTAAAAAAAAAACTTAAGAAATTATTGATTGCTGTAGTAAAGACTCTATATCGTGGAATGACTTCATTTTTCTTGTTTTTCATATAGGAGTAACAAACTAGATATAACAAAACAGTGACATAAAATAGAAAAAGCAGCCAAAAACATGTCCTTGTCAGACTATCATATCCTTGAAATGCAGCATATTGAAGTCAAATTAATTTTTTATATTTAATTTTAATTTTAACATAAAATTTTACTTTTTTATACCTTTTTAATATAAAATCATGGAGAAATTGGAATATTCTTGCAAATTTACTATGTACAGTAAGTAAGCATTTTTTATTGGTTTTTACAAAGTTGTCATCAGTTTCGAATTCATTTGTGTAAATTTTATAACTATTGCTAAATAAAAAATGTACACGGGATATATTTTAACTTAATTTTATTCGCAAACTTCAATTGTTGATAATAGGAAATTTTAAAAGAAATTAAGTGTATGCTGCTTTTAATTTTCTTTTTTTTCGTATTTAAATTTGCAGGACCACTTGATTTAACCTGCAGTTTAGATTTCATTCAAATTATACCAATTTTGTATTTATAATGATGTAATAAATAAATTTCTTATATTTTTATTTTTGAAATTCTTAAAATATAATTATTTTATTTTTTTTTTTTTTTGCTTATTTCTTTCCAGCTTTATTTTGTAATTAATAAATAATATATTAAATGAAAAGGTGTATTATTATAATTTTATAATAACATTAAAGTATTAATAATGATTAAATTCATAAAATAAGTCAATAAATTCAATTATTAAGCAAATTTTGACGGACAGCCCCATGTATAACTAAATTACTATTTTCACTAAGTAAATTATGCTATTTTTATAATTAAATAGTAATTTTATTAGAATAAAGAAAAATAATTTATTAAATTTCAACATAATTAAATATCATAAAAATTTTTAAAATTAATCAAGTTATTTTTAATAAACAATTAATTGATGCAATTATATAAGTATAGTTCCAATATATAAATAGTTCAATGTTCACAGTAATTAATAATTCTTTTTATTCGACTATCTCGGCTTACTTTCCATTGTTTAATTGAACCTTGACAGTAGATCTTTCTTTCATAGACTCCAATCTCCATTCACAAGCCTCTTCATAGGAAATAATTTCTTGTTGTCTGGGAACTGAAGCAGTGGATAAAATCTTAATGTAAGGGTTGACTAGGAAGAAAACTACTATTCTTCTGGCTTTGGTTTCAGTTTGATGAGTATTTACTATTTACGTAAGTTAATGAATGTGAGAATTGGGGAATATAAGGATATTGTCTTGCTCTGTATCTAACTAACCTAATGGTTTAAACAATTCTTGCAGATCCTTTTAGTTATTGAAGTGAGAATGGAGTATTTATTTTTCAACACTATTAATGTTTCTTTTATAATGCAATTGTCCACCCTTGATTTCGTCGTCAATATGCATAAAGTATACTCCAGTGGCGATAATATTTTCGTGAGACATTCCCTCCACGTGCCAAATTCCATCATAGGTTTATCCCGGTTTCATTTCATAGTCCACAATTTTCGGGAAAACTTAAAGGTGAGATAGGTTGAATTCTTTATTTCTAAACATTTCTTCGTATTTTTTGATCAATTCTGACCTTTTTATTATTAAATAAATAAATATATAAATCTCATCTTAATTTATTACTCCCCGATCTTAGAATTTGACATTAGATGCCATAAAGAAAATCGATGCTGCTTCACATAATCTTCGATTAAGGTTTTGAAATGAGGTAAAAATACTGAAAGTAATTATTCTAAATTTTCTTTTAGAGGCTCACAATCTTCAGGTAAATTATTAACATAACTTTCAAATTGGCATTTATAAGAATTCTATTCCTGGGTAATTTTAACATTAGTAGGAAGCCACTGGTATTGATTAGAGGTTGTGAATTCTCTTCCAAAGAAATCTGTGTGAAAAGTATAGTTCTATTGATTTTCCCACTCCATATATATGGGCCAACCATGTGTTATATCTGGTATATCAGTGAAATCTCCTCCATTATCTGCCACATCTACCAAATCAAGAGTTTCCACTTTTACTAAATCAGAGAAATCCTATTTTACCTCATCGTTTTCCTTATTTAAAGTCATCTAGTCTGTCTTTTAAATTAATGGTTCTTTAATATCTACCTTCTATTCTTCATCTTCTTCTTTATTTTGAACTGTTTCTTCATTATTATTATTTGTTTCCTCCTTGTTTTAAAATTAATAAATAAAATTATAAATTTTGTATACAATTTTAAATTTTAAGATAAATAATTACTATATTTTGTATATTTACTTATAATTAATTATTGTCCTAAGGAAGAGGATATCCTTCTAAATCTTCATCTAATTCTTCTCCATCTGCTATTCTTTACTACCTACATTCCGCACAATAACAGGTGTAGCTCCAGTTCTTTTCATCGGTAGTTTTTAATTCTTCAATATACCCACCGTAGAATTATTCTTGGTTTTTCGTAAACAATTTAGAATCTTCATGTTTGTACATGTACATTGATTGATGGATAATGTCTCTTACAATTCCATTGGAACCTGGGTGATAATCCTTAATTTCTTATTCTTCTTTAAGCTGATTGCATTATAAAATAGATTCAATTATTAATTTGATGATTATTTATTTCTCCTATATAGTAATTTTAGAAATATTAAACAAATTACCTTATCTATATTCTTCATTAAAGATGCTTTCAATTCTACCGGGACCTGATTTTTGAGGTAAATAACCCCCTCACCAACTGGTTATTATTGTAGAGAATCCAGGTATTATTTAAATTCCAAAACTTCTTTTGGGCTTAGGGAGATAGTTTTGAATTACTTTGAATAACATTTGAAATATCAGATAACTAATAAGTAGAGAGAAAGTTTTTAAGTACACCAACAAATTCAGGATTGGAATTTGTAAACTTGGAATTATAATACTCTTCACTTTAAAACATCTTTGAATAGTATTTTAAAAAGTTAATGCTTTAAGCTTTAATGTTTTGCATTTTAATAGATTGTATTTTAAATATTGTTATTATAATTTAATTAACAATTTATTTATTTTTTATTTATTTTTATATATATGTCAAGATTTATAATAGTAAATATTAGTACATAAAAATCTGATAAATTATATTCTTTTTATTTGTTTGTGTATTAGCGGAAATCATAATTAGATTATTTTAATATAAAAATTAATCGATCTCTTAAATTAATAATAGTAAATTTACTAATTTTGCATTTCTAAAAAAATTAAAATAAAGGGAGATTATGATTTTATATTATTATCTATGTACAGTAAGTAAGCATTTTTTATTAGTTTTTACAAAGTTGTCATCAGTTTTGATTTCATTTGTCTAAATTTTATAACAATTTCTAAATAAAAAATGTACACACGATATATTTTAAATTAATTTTATTCACAAACTTCAATAGTTGATAATAGGAAATTTTAAAAGAAATTAAGGGTATGCTGCTTTTAATTTTCTTTTTTTTGCTCATTTAAATTTGCAGGAGCACTTGATTTAGCATGCAGTTTAGATTTCATTTAAATATTATCAATTTCTTCTTTATAATGGTGTAATAAATATATTTCTTATATTTTTTTTTTAAAATTCTTAAAATATAATTATATTAGTTTTTTTTTTTTCTTAATTTCTTTTCAACAAAATTTGTAATTAATAAATAATATATTAAATGAAAAGAGTATTATTATTATAATTTTATAATAACATTAAATGATTAAATTCATAAAATAAGTCAATAAATTCAATTATTAAGCAAATTCTGATTGACAGCCCCATATATAACTAAATAACTATTTTCACTACGTAAATGTTTTTCTTATTGTTTGAGGGAGAACATATAGTATTATTTTTACTATTAAATAGTAATTGTATTAGAATAAAGAAAAATAATATATCAAATTTCAAAAAAATTAAATATCATAAAATTTTTTATAATTAATTAAATTATTTTTAATAAACAATTAATTGATGAAAATATATAAGTATAGTTCCAATATATAAATAGTTCAATGTTCACAGTAATTAATAATTCTTTTTTATTCGACTATCTCGGCTTGCTTTCCATTGTTTAATTGAACCTTGACAGTAGATCTTTCTTTCATAGACTCCAATCTCCATTCACAAGCCTCTTCATAGGAAATAATTTCTTGTTGTCTGGGAACTGAAGCAGTGGATATAATCTTAATATAAGGGTTGACTAGGAAGAAAACAACTATTCTTCTGGCTTTGGTTTCAGTTTGATGAGTATTTACTATTTACGTAAGTTAATGAATGTGAGAATTGGGGAATATAAGGATATTGTCTTGCTCTGTATCTAACTAACCTAATGGTTTAAACAATTCTTGCAGATCCTTTTAGTTATTGAAGTGAGAATGGAGTATTTATTTTTCAACACTATTAATGTTTCTTTTATAATGCAATTGTCCTCCCTTGATTTCGTCGTCAATATGCATAAAGTATACTCCAGTGGCGATAATATTTTCGTGAGACATTCCCTCCACGTGCCAAATTCCATCATAGGTTTATCCCGGCTTCATTTCGTAGTCCACAATTTTCGGGAAAACTTAAAGGTGAGATAGGTTGAATTCTTTATTTCTATACATATCTTCATATTTGTTGATCAATTCTGACCTTTTTATTATATAATTTATAGTAAATTAATAAATATAAATCTCACCTTAATTTAATTTATTACTCCCTGATCTTAGAATTTGACATTAGATGCCACAAAGAAAATCGATGCTGCTTCACATAATCTTCGATTAAGGTTTTGAAATGAGGTAAAAATACTGAAAGTAGTTATTCTAAATTTTTTTTAGACGCTCACAGTCTTCAGGTAAATTATTAACATAACTTTCAAATTAGCACTTATAAGAATTCTATTCCTGGGTAACTTTAACATTAGTAGGAAGCCACTGGTATAGTTTTGAGGTTGTGAATTCTCTTCCAAAGAAATCCGTGTGAAAAATATATTATGAAAGATTTCCCACTCCATATGTATGGGCCATCCATGTGTTATATCTGGTATATCTGTGAATTCATTTCCATTATCTGCATCATCTATCAAATCAAGAGTTTACTATTATACTAAATTAGAGAAATCCTATTTTACATCATCTTATTCCTTATTTAAAGTCATTAATTATGTCTTTTAAGTTAAAGGTTATTTAATATCTACCTTCTTTTTTCTTCTTCTTCTTATTCTTTATTTTGAGCTTCTTCTTCCTTTGTTTTGTTTGTTTCCTCCTTATTTTAAATTTAACAAATCAAAATACAAATTTATACAATTGTTTAATTATAAAATATTAATAAATAAGTAAGTTAATTTCTATATTTACCTATAATTAATTATTGTCCTAAGGAAGAGGATATCCTTCTAAATCTTCATCTAATTCATCTCCGTCTTCTATTCTTTATATCTTACATGAACTACAATAACAAGTGTAGCTCCAGTTCTTTTCTTCTGTGGTTTTTAATTCTTCAATATACCCACCATAGAATTTTTCTTGGTTTTTCGTAAACATTTTAGAATCTTCATGCTTGTACATATACATTGATTGATGGATAATGTCTCTTACAATTCCATTGGAACCTGGGTGATAATCTTTAATTTCTTATTCTTCTTTAAGCTGATTTCATTATAAATTAGATTCAATTATTAATTTGACGATTATTTATTTCTCATTTATTGTAATTTTAGAAATTTTAAAATAGTTACTTTATCTATATTCTTCATTAAAGCTTTCTTTAATTTTTTTGGGACCTGATTTTTGAGGTAAATAACCCCCTCACCAACTGGTTACTGTTGAAGAGAATCCAGGTATTATTTAAATTCCAAAACTTCTTTTTTGGCTTAGGGAGATAGTTTTGAATTATTTTTAATAACATTTGAAATATCAGATAATTAATAAGTTGAGAGAAAGTTTTTTAGAACACCAACAAATTCAGGATTGGAATTTGTAAACTTGGAATTATAATACTCTTCACTTTAAAACATTTTTGAATAATATTTTTTAAAGTTAATACTTTAAGCTTTAATGTTTTGCATTTTTTATAGATAGTAATATAATCCTTATTATTATAATTTAATTATCAATTTTTATTTTTATTTTTATTTTTATTTTTTTTTAGATCTAGATTTATAGGAGTAAAAATCATAGAAAACATAAAATCTGATAAATTATTTTTTTTTTTTTGTTTATGTATTATCAGGAAACGATAATATTATTATTATATAAATTAATCGATCTCTTAAATTAATAGTAGATAATTCAATAATTTTTGCCTTTCTTAGAATATTAAAATAAGGCCGATTATGATGTAATTTTATATTAGTTGTGATTTTGGCCAATTGATGTATATTTTAATAAAACATTAAAAAAAATATTATTTTTTTTTTACTACATGCAATAAAAGTTAATTTTTTTAATTTTGAAAATATGCATTTATAGTAATATCACTAAACCTAAATAATCAAGTATAAAAAAAGATCCTATTCTCCGAATAAATTATGTTATAAAATTCTTTTAATTATTAATCATTCATTTATTCGCTTTTTAATTCTAATACATATATATACTTTTATAATATTTAAAGAATATAAAAAAATGGTAAAATGTCTATTTAAAAAAATTATAATATTAATTAGACAAAACTAATAAACTGGATTATCGAACTAAAAATAAATTATTTCAAATATTAATATTAGAATTTCATATTTCGTCCTTCCAATTATATGGTCTACACATGCAATATTGTTTGGGATCTAGCTCATCAATTTAACCAATATCTTTACAACTTCTTTCTGGGTTTCTCGGGTTCCATAAATTATCTGTGTATTTTGTGGTACTGAGTCCAAAAGCATTAGCCATCATAGTATTTCGATAATGTCCCATTCCAAAAACAATTTACTCATTAGTTATCAAATTGGTTTCTATTTATTCTGGCAAAGCATTTAAAACATCCCTACTGACAATCATAATTAAAAGAGGCAGCATTCTTTCTATTTAATACACATCTTATGTTGGGTATTAGTAGGCCATTTCTTTATACTGATTCTTGGGGTCAGGTTAATCTTCTTTCTTGTAAAAGGGTTAAATGAGATGCTGTCCGTGATCAGATATGAAGTAAATCACGGTACTTTTGTCTGTGTGCGCATCTATATTAAGCAAAAAATTGTATAGATGGTCATCTAAATACTAAATTATTTCATTAGTCAATTCGTGAGCGTCTAAAATTATATTTTTATTTATTTTTTTATTTGAAATAATAAAAATTTATTACCTGTATATTCTAAAAATATGGCTTTTGGCTCATTTTCATAGGCCTTCATAAACTGTAGTCCATAATCAGACATATATGCAGATGTATCATTTTGATACAGACATCTTCGAACTATTGAAGAGGGACCCACTCCTACATCATAATAATTGTCTGGGTTTACATACAGTGGATCCCATATTGTGAATTCATGGTCCGTTGCAGCTTCTTGGAAATACTTTTAAATTGGTTCATACTTTTCCCTAAATAAACACTACGCAGTACAAGTATTCATTATATGTGCAGTTATATACCCTGCTTCTCTAAAATCATTCCTAAAGAAAGAAAAAGTAAATTAATAATAAAAATATCAACTTTAGGAATATAAATGGTTGTACATCAAATTATTGATTTTGCTTGATTCTTTAAATATTTAATTTCCGTTCTTTTCGTCATCGTAAACCTCTTTGTAAAGGTGATCAAATTACATTTTAAATGCATTATTATTCGTTTTTTTATCAATAGCATGGAACCGGTAGAACTTATTTTTAGTTTTTATATAATAATTCATTAGGGAATAAAAATAAGTCTATTTACCTCGAAAACTTCTTTTGAAGTGTCTTTTCGCCCATTAGAAACAAATTTCTTTAAATAATTAAATGTTTTGGGCAATTTTCTGTGTGCATGCACTCTAGAAAGAGTATCAATATATAAAATGATAATATTTTCACTTAAATTCTAAACATTTTTGCCCTTATTAATAGAATCTTGCTTCGCCTTTTTCGCATTTTGGACATAGGTTTCATTCCTTCTCACATTAACCAGCAATTCGTTTTTCTCCAAATCGATCACAGTTTCACTCTCCCCTGCGAACGCTTCACTCGGAGAACTGACGATTTTGGATCTTTCTTGAAATAATTTTTAAATTACATCATACCGCCTTTCAAAATCTGAAAAATATTTCAAATTGGGCCATGCTATGTAACGCGTATTTTTAAAAAGATCATCTTATTCACTTTTCGAAAGCCCCTTGTAGAACCCATATTTTTTCAAAACATCTTTTTTCGTTTATCGACTTTAAAACTCGTCCTACTTGCACGTTTTCGCTCCCAAATTTAGCAAATTGTCAACTACCGTGGGCCAGCACACCCAGGGAGATTCCACATAGCATAACGTGCCTTCATTTTTGAGCTCTCCAGTTAGTCCCTTCTCCCATCCATCGCAACTTTTATCAGCTTCCACGTAAAGCCATACAAATAGACAGAATAAAACGAAATATATTAGGCCGAAAAAAACTCTGCTAAATCGGAAAATCCCCACGCAGCACTAAATCACTAATAGAATTCCAGCAATCCCAGCTGTTATCAACATTACGAAAAGGGCATGAGCAGCCGAAAATTCTCTCACCTTCACTTCGGACAGACTTATTTCATATTTGAAAAAACTTAAATAAATGTACAATGCTATGGCTGCCAACATAAAGAAACGTTCAAATATTCTTTTAAAAAATTTAAAAAATTCAAAGAAATGAAAAAAATCACTATATCTACTACCTTTTCGAAGCCAGCTGATATACTAAATTGATAATTCCCCCTATAATCAGAACTATAACCACCCAAAGAGATATATTATCTATTAAATATTGGGTACAATCATCATCCGTAGGATACTTATCAAGAGGACATTCATGTTCCATGATTACGACGAACAAAATATAATTAAAGATCAATAATCCAGAGGCTATAAGGATCTTAGCTTTAAAAATTTAAAAACATTGATTTCCGAAATTAAATAAAATAAATTTTTAATTTATAATGAAACTCAATATTTATTAAATTACCTATTCTAAAAGGTGTGTATTTTTTTATAATTTAACCTGGCCATAAATATCATATTCTGGGAAAGGATTCTATCTATTTGCATAATATGAGGAAGTTAATTTTTATGTTTCAGATGCCTCAACTTCCTATTATTAATATTCTTAATTCTATTGAAGCTAATCCTATTCTTAATTTTATTATGTGATTTACTCTTAATCCTATTGCGTTTTCATTTATTAAGTTTATTGAAGACTATAATATAAATATATATATAATAATAATATTTTTATTCTGTAAAATTTTTATAATTAAAATAATTATATTTGCTTATCACATATATATTAATCACAAATTATTTTGGGGTTTTTTTATTTATGTCTCGTATTATTTGACTATATAGTGTTATATTTGAATAATTAAATATAGTAACCTACCTATAACACCTAATTAATTAGTTAACTTATTTATATAAAAAATAAATTATAAAATTTGAATGTATTATAAGCCTAAAAATTTATTTAAATAATAATATATTAAATGAATAAAAAAATAATTAAATTTACCTGCAAATTTATCAACATTTTGTTATATGATATCCAATCAACATATGGTGATTTATAACAAAAAGGAACACAATTATTATTTTAGCAATAAATTTATAAAAAAATATAATTTCTATCAAATATTTAGAATATAATCTCTTATTTATTAAATTATTAGTAATAATTTGGATAAATATTATAATTTAATATTTAATTTATAAATAGAAATTAATTTATATTATTTAATAAAAATAAAATTGTTAATATATATTAATCAATTTATGATTATTCAACAAATTATGTCAAATATTTTTTAATTTATTAACTTATTATAAATTAAAATTAGTGACTGAACTTATGAAAAAACAACATTGCGAGTTATATCATATTTTTAATCTAATAATTTAACTTTAATTAAAAGTATGATAATATTTAATATATAATTTATAACAATTATTAAATATTATATTTCTACTTACTAGATAAATAATGGTTCAATTATAAACGATTTTTTCTAAATAAATTATAAGTAAATAAATATAAATTAGAAAAATTAAGGAATAAAAAACTGAAAAAATGAATAAAATAACTCCAAGTGAAAAACAAATTATTTAAATGGAAAGTTTTGTTAAAGCACGAATATTGTAAATAAAGAAGACATTTATAAGGACTAAAGTCATTTTACATCTTAAAATTAAAAAGAAACTAATGGAAAACATATAAATAACTCTAATAAAAATGATTATAAGAGACATAGTGATGACATATGGGAAGAACTTGGATTTTTAAAGTGATAATATAAATATTTTAATATAAATTTTCATTATTAATTAAAATATTCATAGAGAAGAGCTAAAAGAACAGTTTAACACCAAACTTAAAGAAGAAGTTAATAAAGTAAAAATGAAGTTCAAAGTATTCAGCGATTATAATCTTAAGATATCATGATATCTGCTAACTAATTAGGATAAAATAGTAGTTAAATTCATATTCTTTAAAAAGTAACTATGAAAATAAAAAGAAACCCTATCTGACAATTTTTATTTTATTATTTTAACTATTGAAGCTACAAACCATGTAATAAAAAGAAATGGAATTAAATAGAAAATGCAAAAAATGTGATGGAGAACTAACTAAGTAACTAAAATACTCTCAAAATCCGGGGAAATATAAGTGTCGCCTCTGTAAAACTGTAAAAAGATATATTAGGTATAGATTCTGCAATAAATGTGTTCAAAGTGATTTGAGTTCTACATTAAAATAGTCTGTTTGTACGACTTGCTATAATAGAGGCCCACCAAATAAAAGAATTATGTCGAAAGAAAGTAAACATAAATATAAATATATAATAATGAAACAAAACAATATTATAAAATTTTTGCTGCAGCATGGGCACGTACAGTATCACAAAATTTAGACAAAGGAATTCCAATAACAGCTCAACTTTTTATGAAGTATGACCTGAAAGATCTACTTGATTATCCTCGAAAATTTTATTTATTGTATGTGTTATTTTTCCTATGCTTTGTCATATAGTATGGAATCCCAATCTATATTATTTAAGACTTCATTTCTAAAACTTCGTGTGAGGGTCAGTATTCAAAAATATGTCCCAACCAGTTTATAGATGTATGTCGAGAATGTTAGAATTTCTGTCCAATCTTAACCAAAGATCACAAAGAGTATGACTTAGCATTAAAGGGGAGTAGTTTTTTCCTATTTTTCTTGCTGTTTTTGCAAGTGGTCAATAACTAAGAAAAGTAACGAGAATTCGTGGATATTGTTAAAAGATCTCAGTTATTCACGTCGTTTACATATATTATCGTGAGGGCGTATGAAATAATAACGTCTGGACTTATTTTTTTTTCCACATACATTCTTTTCGCTAAAAACCATGACATAGATGAACAAATTCTCAACATTTTGGCTTTAACATTTTTGCAAGAAGTCGATGACGTGTTTGGCTCTTTTGCTTTCGAGTTTATTTCTCAGAAAATACTTGAAGAAGTGTTCATTGTAAAAAGTTATAAAATCATATATTTATTTTTTATATTGTTTCAATGTATTTCACTTCATAGAATAAACATTCTGAAGATGAAGAAATGGTTGAGAGTTATAATGAAGCAAACGTTAGCTCTATAGCTAGTCTACACTTCATAATTTCAAATTCTGCATATTTTTAAACTATAGAAGAAATGGAATAAGATAGGGTGAGAACAAGTCCCTGGTTTACATTTTTAAGAAAAACTGGATGGGTTATTAATGGACTAGGGGCTTTATCAATGGTTGTGATTCCCATTTTGTCACCGATTTGCATTTGATTATTTAAATTTTAATTTATATTAAATTATTAATTAAAATGAAATATAAATTATTTTTAATTATTTATATTTTTTTTTTCATGCTTATTTAATTGTTAATTCTTATTTCATTTTTTTGGGAGAAAATAACTTATTCCAACTTTAATTTAAAAATATTAAGTCATATTAGCGAAATAACAATTGGTAGAGTCTGATGAGATATACCTAACTATATTAATAATATTCATTAAATCTGGTAAACTATACTATTCTGAATAAATTCAATAATCATATATATTAAATTTAAGAATTTAGAGCAAAATATAATAAACAGGTATTTTCAAAGATAAATTACAAACTAATCTGCAAATATTAAATCACAAAATCATATGCTATTTGAAACATTTTCACTGATTTTCAAGTATATTTGATTTTATCATAGTTATTAAAAGTATTTGATCATAATTAATTCTATATCAATTAAATAGCTATATTGGAAATGGGGCACTAGCTTTTTTTACAAGTCTAGATTTACTGAATTATTCAGAATCTTTTGACGATGAAAATGTAGCTATAATCAAAAACACTTTGGCAAGATGGTAATAAAAATTAAAATAATATTTGAACTTCTTAAAATTCAAATTTATATATATTAGGATAGTCTTCATTTTATTTATAAATATTTTCGAACCTATGCTGTTGGTTCTGTTTGCGTTATTACCTTTCGGATTGAATTATATAGTGCTCATAGTTATTAAATTTTATCTAGTATTACCAGGAAGTGGAGTAATTGCTTTTATTTCTTTATTGATTATAAACTACAAATTAATTATAATCTTAACTGATTTCTTTTTATAATTATTATTATAGATTTATTTAAAAATGTATGATACTTTGAAAAAAATGGAAGTCGACTCTTATGTTGACGATGGATTTCCTAAATATTGTTCTCTCATGTTGAGACATACAATAATTACTATGTTAAAATTCATAAAAAAAAGTATTATTTATGTAAATTTGGAGTAATAGAAAATTATAGCTGATGAGCTAGAAAAAGTTAAAAAAGAACTCCACCACAAGGAAGAAACGGTAGATAATTTTAGAATGTCAATGAGTACATTAGAAAGACCCAAAAGATTTAGTGTCCTTAGTAAAAAAAAATGAAAGTGAAATAAGCAAATTTAATAACATTTTATAATAATAATCAAAATTTCTAAAATAACATTATTACTACAATTAAAAAATATATTTTATACTTAAATATTACTATGATTATATATTTTAAAATTTCAATAAATTGAGTTATAAATTACACGGAGTAATTTATATTCTTTTTATAACATTTAAAATTTATTTTTTTGTAAAAATTATATGATATAAAATGAAGTATATTATAATTCAAACACGCAACAAAAAACAAACACAAATTTAAATTGGGAAATTATTTATTTATAGGGAATAATTTACATGTGAATGTTTTTTGAATAATTTTCTCCTAAATTAACTTTAAATATTAAAAAAGTAAATAAAATAAATTATCAAAAAAACGCTTTTCTAATAAGAATTAAAAATATAAATTTATAATTGAAACAATATAATATAATGAACGAAAATTTTGGAATTATGGATTAAGCTTATTTCACCTCAAAAAGTGAAATTTTGCAATGGATCAACTCTTTACTTTAAGTAATTATTAACTTTTATATAATGCGTGCAAGCTATAATCATTAAATTATTATAAAATTATTAAAATGACTAGTTTTAGAATAATGATATTATAAGATATATTTTTACATTATTTTATAGGTAAGTGTTACAAAAATAGAATCATTAGGTTCTGGGGGTGTTTATTGCTAAATTTTAGATTCAATGGACACTTAAAACAGAATCCCCATGCATAAAGTCAAATTCAATGCTAAATTAGAGTATGAATTTTTGAACAACTTAAAAATATTACAGGCGGCTTTCCAGAAGTTTGGAATAAAAAAGCATTTAGAAGTAAATTAAAAAAATATAAAATTGTTTAATTTTTTAAATAAACTGATAACTTATTTTCACTAGATAGAAAAATTGTCCAAATGCAAATATCAAGATAATTTGGAAATGATTTAGTGGATGAAAAGACTTTTTGACTGCAACGGAGGGGCTTAGTCAAACTATGATCCCCTCATCAGAAGAAAAGGAGAAGGTATCGATCTTTCTTTCGCTAATAAGGTAGTCTAGCCTAAAATTTTCAACCCTGCTCCTTCTGCAAGTTAAACTTAGCAACAGCCTTCTAAAACGAAATCAATCGAAAGAGAAAAAGAAATGGTTGCGGTCACAAACATTAAGAAACCGTCATAATAAGCAGAAAAAGTAGTTCCCTCTTCTAAAAGAAGACTTTCAGGAGGAGAAGATAAATAGATTCCTTAAAATAAACTTGGAGATAATTCTTAGGAAATATAAGATAAATTACAAGTGGTATAGGTCGAATTGTTGGAAAAAACTAATAAACTAGCCAACATTAAATAGATTTTGCTTCAAATGGATTAGGACGATTCTTCAAAGGTGCAATAAATTGCTTCTTTATTGGGCATGAACTCGCTGATCTAAGCATCGATGATGTAGCAATAATAACTACAATAACAATAACAGCTTTTTGAATAATAGTAGCAACAATAATTAAAACAATAGAAAGAAGCGCAATTAATGGAATAAGTTTTAAAATAAGAATAAATTCAAGCTTAAATGCAATAAATGACTGTATAAGATTAAAACCAACAAGTCGAGTAGCAATAATAAGGACAATAATCAGAATTATAAGCCGAAGAGGAGGAGGATGAAGAAGACTTACTTTGAATGTTAAATTCATAATAAGGATTATCTAAAAATTATATTATTTATAGTATTTCAGATTTTAAATTCTTATTAAGAACTAGAAGTACCTTTATATATTTAGAAGTTGCATTATATTTTTTTTTATATTAAAATTTGCATTTAATTCACTTTTCCCTTTATTCTATTAGTTTTAAAAATTGTAGTTATATTTTAAATAATGATAATGTTATATGAAATGAAATAATAAAATATTAATTATAAAAAAAAAAATTTTTTTTTTATCAATAAAAATCATCATCCTCGTCATTAAAGTTTTCTACAGTACTCTATTATTTATAAATATCATAAATTTGTTCCTAAGTTGTTGCTTCTTAAGGCTTTTTGTCATCTCTAATCCTAATAAGTCTGGGGAACCTTAATCCGATACCTTTATATTCATCAACAGTTCCTACAGCACACGTATATACAGGAGATATTTGTAAATCAGCTCCCTTAATTTCCCAAACAGTGCTGGGTGTAAACCAAATATCAGCTTTAAAATCTTTAACTCTATATTCTTTAAGAGGTTCGTTTATAATTTTATCCTGGAAAAACTTGTAGAAATAATCCAATTATTCATCCGAAAACCCTGTTCCCGTTTTACAAATAGTCTCATAGCACTCCATATCCTCATTATAGCAGGCCAATAAATACGCTCCATAAACTCCTTTACGTTTTCCTCCTCCCAACATAGCTCCGATCGGAACTAAATCAAAACTATCTCCCAATCCATTATCCAAATAGTCCTTTTTTAGTTTTAACCATTTGAAAGATCTTTTTGCTGGTTCGTACGAAGATCCTTCTTGCTCCAATGTCTTAACCTGATAATAATTTTATATATAAAAAAAAAAAATAATATATAAAATTTTATTAATTTTATTTACCATAAGTCCTTCACATCCCACCTTTATGGATTCGAGTAAAAGGCTTGGATTTCATCAACATCGTCGCTGTCTATGTGTTCAGCCATTTAGAACTTTCCTTAAATTTCCTAGAAATTCTTTGATATTTACTCTCTTCTGTGCTGTAAGGGTTACTGAAGAAGAGATATTCCATTTATATATATCAAATCAAACATAAAAATGCAGACGGATATGTTTATATCTTCAAGAGACACATTTTTCCTTCCTCGGGTTGCTAGTTCTTAAAATGAACGAATTTTATTAGTTTTAGTATCAAAAGCTACGATTTCTGAGTCTAATATGAAGTCAACCATATTTTCCCCAACTTATTATTTAACTAACTAAACTATATCTGGGTAGGTCTCAGTCCTATTACATAAATTTATTGTAAAAGATTTACTTGATAATGGTAATATTAATTTTGTTAAATGTACATATTTTCTAGATTTCTTGAAAAAATCTTCACTTCTTTATTTATATAATGTATTTATCCTCGCAATCCATCATATTTGTACTCGCAAGTGAATTTTTAATTTTCAAATCGCTTCAAAATGACTTAAATAGATTTAGTGGGTTTGGCAAGCATGGGCTTAAAATATAATTTTAAAAATTTTAATTAAAAGGAATAACGATGCAAAATATTGTGTTTTTACTTTGCAAGGAACTCCGGGAGTAACTTTGCATTCTTCTTACAGCTTAGAAATGTCTTTTCCTATTCTTTGTAAAACTCTAATGACTTGAGTATAATTAGGGTACTCACACAAAGCTCTTTTAATGACTTATGAATACTCTTCGAACAATAACTACTACTATTCTGAGTAAACTGGGTCATCTTTATCTCCAAAATAACTGTAATCGAATAAGGCTTTAGTTAGACCCTCCTGCATTGTCTTTTCCGCAGATCCAATTCTTAAATTTTACTCTAAAAATCTGACAATGAATTTATTTTCCACAGGAGTTGAGTCATGCAACATTTTCAAAATAATTCCCTCTTTATTTGCATTAGAATTTGAACCCTTTGTATATACTATTTTTACCATAGCATCATAAACCGTCTTCATGGTGATGGGAAGCTTTTCTACTTTTTTTAAAAACGAATTTAACGTTTTTTGGTTTGTTTTACTATTCATAGCAACTTATCCATAGCTTTAATTAATTATATAAATATATTTAATTATTATTGAGAATATTTTATAATAAAAAATTTAAGCCATACTCTCCCAATTCTTAAAGACTGGTTCTTATTTGCTTGGCTGATCTTCCTGTAGCTTTTTCTAATGCTTTATTTAAAATTTCTTTTCCAATTCCCATTTCATTTAGTTCATAATCAGGAGCAATTTTCAAAATACAAAAATAATAGGTTTCTATAAGTTGTTCCGGATTAAAAATGTGGATACTTCTGAAAACTTTGCTTAAAATATTAATTTTTGCCTATTTACTATCTTTTCCTATTAAATTATAATAATATTATTTAATATTAAATAAATACTGTGTTTCCTATTATTATTTATTTACCCTTCACTTCTTATATATGTTCCAAAGCATCGACCAAAAATGAAAATGGAACATCTTATCCTTTATTAAAAGGAGAATCACGCATTATTTTATAATTACTTTCATAGACTTTTTTAAGTCCATCTACCAGTTTTCTTTCAATTTATTATGATTAAGTTTTGGGCTTTTCCGGCGATTGGCTATGGTTCAAAGATTTTTTAACTTAAGGTGTTGAAATTTCAAGTTTATTTATTAACAAATTTTCTTTTGAAGCTGGTTCATTTTTAGTTTTCTTTTCTGAAGATTCAGATTAACTTTTCTAATTTGTTGGAGTTGAATTTTCTTCTATTTCAATAGAATTCTAAGTATTTTTTACTTCTTAAATCTATTGACTTTAAATATTGTTTTAATTTCCATTTTCTTAATTTTCATTATTTGAATAATTTTCTAAGTCTTTAACGACTTTTTTGTTTTTTTAGATGAAAGAGTTTAAAATTGTTCTTCTCCTTCATCGTCATCATTAATTTATAATTTTCTCTTATTTTTAGAATTGGCATTTTCACTTTACGCTTATTCTTTGTCTTTTCCGACTGATTTAGTTCCTTTCTAAAAAAAGAAGCTAGGGTTTGCTACCTCATTGACATAAAAAGAGTTATTTTAAAAATTAAAATTTTATTCTATTATTTATTTTATATATATTTTTATTGTGTGTTATCTATTATTACTGTATATACTAAGGTTTTAATATATATTAAACTTTTTAATTAATTGTTGGCAATTATTTTTAAATGTTATGATAATTACTGTAATAATTTGGCGCCTTTTTTATTAACCAATGATCACAAATTAAATTATTTAAAATAAACTATCTTATAATTATAACTTCTTTTTGCACTGATTTCATTTTTGATGCGATCCTATGGTTTTAAAAATTTTATTAGAGCTAGTTATAATAAAATTATAAAAAAGAGCTTAATATTAGTAAAAAGTTATAAATTCTCTCGTTGATTGAATAAATTACTATATTATTTTGATATTAACCAAAAAACAAATAAAAAGTTAAATATAAAGAAATAATATAGCTAGTGCAATTATATATTATATATTTGAATAAAATTATTTTTAATATAATAATAAAAATAAAGAAATTTAAAATATTTTTAATTCTAAGTTTAAATATTAAATACTCTAAATATTTATTATTTTAATAAATTAATAAATAAAATATAATCATAATATTATTTTTTATGTAATAATATAATAATAACAATATATTATTATTTTTATATAAATCATTAGTACCTTATTGATAAGAAGTTTATTTGAAATTAGTATCAATGATAATATAAATTATCCGTTTTAAATGTAATTTAGTTATAAAAACTGTAATTAATAAATAACTAACAAGGAAAAATAATTACAAAATATATTTTTACATATTAAAAAATAAATAAAAAACCATAATAGAACAATTTTATATTTGTTGCAATTAAAAATAAAAAACTTTTTATTAAGAATAAAAATGAAAAAGACATTAATTTTGAGTTTTGTATTACTTAGTTTGGCATTGGGTAAAATTTAACAAATAGCAATACATTAAGAAATATCTTAAATATATATTGAAATATAAAAAATATTTTTGAAAGTTTCTGCCAAAAGATACTAATGTAGAAATCCACTAACTGATTATAGCTTACATATGAAAGATTCATTCAATTTTGGAAGTGAAACAGTTCCTGGATACGTCTCAGATGAAGCTTATTCTTTTGATGGAAAAGGACAGTACAGAGATTTCGGAAAGACTGTAATTAATAATATAGTATAGAAATTTATAATAATAATAATTAATAAGATATTTTTATATATTAAAGAATTTAAAATAAACTTTGACTGTTTCATTTTGGGCCAGATGTAAATGAATTAAAATTTATTTAAATAGATTTTTTAATTATTATTATTATTTTAATTTAATTTATTTATTTTTAATAAAAGGGAGTTCTTTCAATACATGGTCGAGAATTATGGATTTCGTAAAAAAATTGCATTTATAAAAAAAATATAAATAAAATATATTTAATTATTTGAAAATTAGGGAAACGGGCCAGCAAGTGACAATATTTTAGTTGCCAATGAAGGTGGTAGTGCTAACGTAATTTGGGAGATTTATAAAACTAATCAACCCAACAAATAAAGAAGATAAAACTGTAATATCTTAAAATCAATTTTTATAAGTTCTAAATATATATTTTATTAGTTTTAAAATAAAATGTTTGGAACCATTTTGCTATGTAAATTACTCCTGAAGGAAAACAAACTATTTTCATTAATGGTTAAGAGTAATTCTAATACACTTATTAATATATATATTGACTATTTAAATAATAAATAGAACTGGAGAAAAATACCAAGGAAACCATTCAGGACCCTTGAATTAAGTTGAAAGAAAATTCAGTTATCTTGGAAGAAGTTTATGGGGGTAATGAAATTCACTATTTATTTTTTTAATTATCAATATTTTTATTATATAATTTAATTAAAAAAATAATAATTAAGAAATGATCAATATTTTAATGGAGCCATAGATGAATTTGTTGTATTCGAAAGAATTTTAGATATTGATGAAATAAGATGTTTGGCTGACAGATGTGTTGAAACTTGCTGGAATTCCTGTTCTAGTAAGTCAAGCAAGTGTGATCCTGCTCGTAAAAATAAATATCAAATCATATAATTTTTATATAATATCTTAATATATTTATAATAATATTTTAGCCACTGAACTTTAAGATATGTGTCCTAATCCTGAATAAGCTGTTTTAGTGCAAAGTGAATCAGAAAACAAAGGTACCACAGAAGTAAAAGGTCCTGTTTCCAATACTGCAAGTGAATTTGACGGGAAAAGCTATAGATAGTTCCCCCCCATGGTAATATATTTCATAAAATAATTAATTATATTTATATTAAAAGTTTCTAAAAACAACTATTCTATTTATGTAGGTAATAGGGGGAGAAGTGAGCTTTAGTTTCTGGGCAAGATTCGACGATGCCTCTTCTTGGTAAAGAGTTTTCGATTTTGGAAATGGAAGTCCAAGCGATAATGTTTTAGCAGCCGCCTAGGGAACTTCAAACAACATGGTATTTTATAATTTTGACGCTTCCAAGGCTAACATTTAGGAAATCGTTTAAGGTAATTTCTAAATATATTTAAGATTATTTATATTTAATTTAACAATTAATATATTTTATATATATATAATAGGAATTACTTTTAAGGAATGGCACCACTGGACCTGCACTTCAGACCACAAAGGAGTTGTCCAACTGTACAGAGATGGAAAGAAATTCGGAGAAATGACCACCAAATCTCACGATAATCCCGTAGCAAGAATTGAAAGAAAGCTTAACTACTTGGGTAAATCAAATTGGGGTCACGATAAAGGATTGAAAGGAGCTGTTGATGGATTTATGGTTTTCCAAAGAATTTTAAAAGAAAAAGAAATTGAATGTCTTGGAAGTATCTGTCCTGGAGTTTGTACCAATGGGGCCCCTACATGTGCTGCCTATGGAGAATTCTGT
Organism: Miamiensis avidus; assembly: GCA_037039885.1. Classification (NCBI taxonomy): domain Eukaryota; phylum Ciliophora; class Oligohymenophorea; order Philasterida; family Glauconematidae; genus Miamiensis; species Miamiensis avidus. The sequence goes on along the minus strand of JAWVGU010000011.1, from coordinate 840,560 downwards.
AGAATTCCTAAATGTGCTGTAATTTACAGTGAATGTGGATTCAAGGGAGAAAGCTAAGAAATTTGTGGAGATGAACCCAAATTAGAATCTCAATATGTTAAATCTATCCATGTAAATAGTTATTTTTTACTTATATATAGTAAAATCTCAAATTTTTATATGATGATTATTATTAAGGTTGACCAAGGAGCCAAATTTAGTTTGTACAATGGTCACGAATTTTAAGGTCAAGTCGCTGTATTCTACAAAAGTGTTGAATGTATTGATGAAATCGACTTTAAAGACCCAGAATAACTTGAAAAGAATGGAGTATAATTAATCAAAAAGAATGTTTCAGTTAAAAGATAATACCTTAAGAGAAATTAAAAGAATTGATATTCCATTTATAATTTCAATTTTATAATTGTGTTTTTTATTAATCTTTGCTATAAATAATTTTAATTTCTATATCATTCTATTGTATAAGTTCGAAAATAATAAATTACTCTTTTTATCAATTACTGTTATATATATATATATTTCCCTTTTATTTATCCTTTAATTAAATAACTAAATTTTTTAGCTAATCATAATTAATCATGGTTAGAATATGTGTATTGTTGTATTTAATAAAATTAATTAGATATCGATATTTTAAACTATATTATTAAATTATGACAAAATTATAGTAATTATTCTTTATTGATTAATTAAAATCCCTAATTAAATATATTCGTTATAATAGAATAATTAAAGAAGAAATTATAAAGTAATTAATTGATAAAATTCGTACTATTTCAATTCGAAAAAATTAATTACTATAATATAATATATTAATCGAGTTATATAAAATTTTATAAATATCTTTGATAAATTATTCTATATATAAAATAATATATATATAGAATATTTAATAATTAAATATCTTTTATTAACTATAAATTTAATGCCATATAGTAAAATGGGATGAAAATACTATAAATACTATTAAAATTAAAAATATTATACAATTATTGTTTTTTATATAATCTTATACATTCTGAATATTATATATGTTTATAAATTCTATATATTTTTTTTAAAATCATTTATATTATTAAAATATATTAACCATATATAATTATTCTTTAATTTTATAATTATTATTAATAATACTTTATTAATTTTATAATTATTATTAATAATACTTTATTAATTAATACAGTTATTAGTGTGATTTTAATATATAAACCTTTTATACTCTGAGTACTTTCTAATAAATTATTAGAAGATTTCTGATAAATACCTAATTATTGATTAATGACAGAATTGAACGGAAAAAAAGCAATAGAATTTGCTTTTAATATTAATATACTCAGTAATTATATGTAAGCTGATTATTATTAAATTAATTAATAATTAAATTAAAAAAAATAGAAATAAAATAAACAACAAATAATAAAAGAGAAATATAAAATAGAATAAAAATGAACTAATCATAATTTTCACAATCATTTGATTATGATATTAATAAAAACAATGATAACTATAATTTATCTTCCTCACTGGAGCACTAACAATATCAGTACCCTTCTAGCTCTATGGAAATGAATATACCTTCAAGTTAATACCAAGATATTATATTTTAGTGTCAATTATTTGACTCAGAGAACTAATCCCAAAAATTATCATTAGAATTTGAAGATCAATATAATAAAAATTAACCAAACGATAATTAAAATTATACTTAAACTATTAGTAGTGAAGAATAAAATAATGAGAATACAAATGTTTAAGATCTTTAGGAATAACTGAAAGCAATCCCCCAGAAACATAAACTAATAAAAAGAATGTCTAACAAATCCTCCTCCTCTTATATATCCCTTAACAAATAAAAAATAAGGGAAGAATGGTATAAGAAGTTTTAGACTTAGTATCAAAATACAGAAAATTGTTTGATGAAGGAATTTTCAATAAAGCAACTAATTCCTAAAAAAGACTGACTTTGTAACAATGTGCTGAATTAGTTGGAATAAGTAAAAAAACCCTTGATGATTACTATTTACAAATAAACAAAGCCAGAGATCTTAATTTTTAATTTAGTGGTAATGAAAACAAACCCTTTGGGGTTGTCAGATAATTTATTAAAAAAAATAAATAATGAATCTACTAATAAAAAAAAAATTTATATAGAATTTAAACCTTAATTTAATTGTAACTATTATATATATATTTATATTAATTTAAACTTAACAAATATATTATAAAATAATTTAATTATGAAATAAAATTAATTTAATCTGTAATACTTATTTCAATACACTTTTTTCGATCCAATTTATTCAATATAATTTATTATAATTTTTTTTCTATTAATTTAATAACCATATTTATAAGGATTAAATTAATAGTATAAGTTAAAATTAGTATAATCAATATATACAATTCACTTTTCAATAAAAGATTTTAAGAATTAATCAGATTCTTTTAAAGAAGCATACTTCTTTTATTTATTTTTATTTTATATAAGCTAATTTTTATTAGTACTAATTAGTATATCTTTTTAGTTTATAGAGTTTAGTAAACTACTATCAATTTTTGGGTATATTTTTTTTTAAGAATTACTGTACTTATGTTTCATAAGCTATTTTTAATTAGGATTTTAATACTGGTATGTAGTATCATATTTAGGATTATAATCTGCTTAAAATTTATCAAGCAACTTTTAGTATTCCTAAGCTTATTTTAATTATATTTATTATTTTTTGGGAGAAATCGCAATATTTTTGCTGTTGCTCAAGTTTTTTTCATGTGATTGTGATAAACCTCCAGTCATTGGCGTAGCTGAGAAAAAAGCATAATTTTTAGAATTTTGTATTGTACCTTTTGGACTAACAATGGTAGGTAAATTTATTTATTATTGTTATTATTTTTTTTAATTATTATTTTATTAAGATTAATGGTAGCTTTAATTTTATTATTAAAATAACTACAAGTTTCTATTGCTTGGAAATCCCATCTAATGTTTTTCAGATATTTTAAATATGTCCGCACTGAACTTTCCCTAAAGTTATTGTAATTATGAGTTGAATTAGTTAGAAAATGATTCTTGAATACACTAGTGCTGCTTTTAAGGAGTTTATAATGGTATAGATATTTGTAAGTTATTTTGATTCTCATATTATTATTAAGGTATTTTTTAATTGTTTATAAATGTTTCTTTATTTGATATGGGAACTGATTTCTTAAAGGCATATTATGATGTTTTTGTACCATCTTTTTAGTAGTTGTCAACAATTTTTATGCTTTTTTTATTGTTTAAAATTTGAGACTCTTTTATTTATTGATTTTTTTTATTTATTATTAGTTATTTTTTTCTGTTTCTTTTTAATTCATTTAAGACTTATTCTATAATTCATTTTTTACTTTTGCTTATTAATTTAGTTACTATTTATTTATAATCTTTTTTTAAAATGACTGTCATTTTTTTAAATATGAAAATCTTGATTTTCTGAATTTTTTTTTTTATTTTTTTCTTAATTTTCATCTTTAATTACATTATCTCTTTATAAAAAATGCTGAATTTCTTATTCCATTTTATTTTCATTTTATTCTTCCTCATCCTTAGTAAAACTATCATCACTAAAATTCAATTCTAGTGTTGGCTATGCAGAACTCAAGATAATATCTCTATTAAAAATAGCTGCGTCTCCTGTAACTTTTCTCTTCATATTCGAATCACTCTATATAGTAAGTAGCAAGGTCGATCTAAATTTCTTAAATTAATAAATATATGAATGAATAGATGAAAATAGATATATATATATACGAATGAAAAATAATTACTTACTTTCCACTATTGTCCATCTAAATAAACCTTACGTAGCTTTTCATCTGGAGGATAATTTTTTGAGTTATTCCGCATATCTTCAAATTATTCTTGAGTGAAGATATCTATATCTTTATATGAAATGACCAAAATTTCGCAGGGAGTGTATGTTATAACTGTGTATTTATGAGTGGATACATGAATGAATTCATACTCTGGAAATACGCATTCTTCGTACAATTCATCAATTTCTAGTTGAATTTCTTTATAATTTCCTTTCATTATATCCTCATTTGTAGGTTCTCCATAACTTTTTAGTAGCAATTCACCTGTTTTTGGTTTCGTTTTAAAAAGCAATTTTCTATAAACTTTTACAACTCCTTTTTTAATAAAAAACAGTTTTTCGCAATCTTCTCCTTGCTTTATAATTGCTGCATTTGAAACGTATTCTTTCAATTCAGTTTTCGCCACAATTTGGATTTTCCGTGGTAAATCTAACTAGAATTTCTTGAAAAAGTCTAATTTGTTAAAGAAATCGAGAATCACCGAAGAGTTCTTATTAGTTTTGAATTTCATATACTTTTGAAAATGTTCCTGGTGTAGCACCATAAAATAAGAATTCTCCTCGCAGGAGGCAGTTGCTCTTCTTACAGAGGAAAAGAGCAATGCCAATTCTCCAAATGCACTTCCAGATTTTAATTATACTATCACCTTATTTATGAATGTTTGCGGGTTATCTGGAGATGGGACTCTTATTGAAATGGCCACACTACCAGATATTATTATAAAAAAATTATTTCCCATTTCCCCTTCACTAAAAATTGTCGTGCCTTTAGGGCAGAATTTCAGTTGCAAATGTTTGCAAATTTCTATCAGGTCTGGGTTGTTAGCTCCAATGAATTTGTTCAGAAAATCTATTTTCACTATAAATTATTAAATTTCATATAATTCATCTGGACTCTTAAACGGCTTGGACATTAATTCGATCAATTTTATTTACTTTTCTATGCTATTATAACTACTGTCTTAATTCGCATGCATGACTTATTATTTCAGCTATTCGAGCTCGTTTTCCTTGTTATCTATTGATGAATCCCTATCGCTTTCTTCACTAAATTCATCATATTATTTAATTTTATTATTTTTTGAATTTTAGTTTTCATTCATTTTTTATATAATTGTAGAAATATAATTTAATATATTTTGATTAATTTAAGTCAGTTTTTTTATTTAATATGTTTTTTCTTTTCGTAATTATATTATTATATTATTTTCTTAATGGAATTTGTGTAATTAGTGAATCTAATAATTATATTTATCACATAAATAGTTTACTATATATAAAGACTATGCTAATTATATGGATTAGATACAATTACTATAATTTTATAAATAGAGAAATTTAACAAATAAATTAGTTTAATATTTTATCGAAGAGAAAAAAAAAAATTGATTGAATATTTCACAAAAAGCTAGCAAAAAGTTTTGAAAACATTCTTGTAAAGAAACCTAATTTCATATCCGGATCATCTTTAGCTAAATTTACATCAGTTTTATCTATTCCATGCTAGTATTATCTCTAAGTTTCCAAAAGTAATTCCATCTTTAACTTGTCACACACGGTGTAAATACAAAAATTAAGCTCAGTGTCTCTATTGTAAGATCTATAACTATAATTCGAGCTTCCAATCACCTAATTTGTGTTTGATATATTATATAAAAAATATAAAAAAATAAAAATAATATAATAGAAAATACACTAATGTTAGGTAAATCTTCTCCGTTTTCGCAGACCCACATTCCCTTAGAGTGGAAAGTCCATTAATTTTTTTCATATTCATAAAGTCTTACCTTGCTATTTTTAGATCCCTACTACTTTAATTATTTTAAAAAGTTATATTCGAATACTCTATAGAAATAAGGAATCCACCCTTTGACTCTACCTGCTTTGTAAAAACTATTTGCTATTGGTGCAGCAGTCAATATATTAATTTCATTTGCCTTTGATTATATGATAATGTCTTGGAATCTTTAAATAAAACCCAAATATCCTGTTGCAATATTAATTTTAGAATCTTCCCTTTAGGTGTTGTATTCTAAAAATTATTCATAAAAATTTTCATCTACTCTATAGTCAAGACACGGCATTTGAATCTGAAATAATTGTTAATAATTAATTAATTAATTAATGAATAAATAAATTAACTTTCATCAATTAAAAAAATTATTTTTTTTACCGTAGGGAAAAAATAGACTTTTCCTCCCATATCAATAATATCCCCTCGTTCATTTTTGCCCTTATCTAAATATAATGTACTTTCTATTTTTCTTATTATATTACCAGCATCAACTTCATTATAGGATTCCATTAGTCTTAAAAATTTATTTTTATTAAAATATAGAAATTGATTACTTATATTTATTATTTACATTTCCTTTGCTTTTTCTTTTTTTTCTTCCAATATAACTTGTAACTCAGAGTCTTCTCTGAAGTATTTCGGAACCATTTCTTTTAGCATTTCTTCTGCCTTCTCTTTCATTGACATTTCCTATTCCTCTTATTATTCATTTCCTTCTTATTATTTTGTTTAATTTAATATATCTTCTTCTCTGTTTTCATGTTGCCCTTATTAAACATCTTAATCATCATTTGTATTGTAAAATGTGTTAAAATCAGGCAACTTATTTTGATAGTTATATAATTAATAAACCATATAAATTATTATTATTATATATATATCATATTTAATGTTTACTTTTTTTAGTTTTAATCTGTTTGAATATAAAAACATTTTGAATTAATTATTAAAAACAGATTTATATTTTTATTTATCATCTGGCTATGGTTATTCATTATACATTTGCAATTCTCCCGATTCATTTATTTAGTAACTATTATTCATGATAGTGGCCAATAAGTCATCTAAATAATCTGCCATTTTCGGAGCATTTCTAATATAATAATATCGATCCTGTCTTTCTGTAAAGTAGGTTTCATTTAAATTGGCTCTTGAAATAGTATACATATAAATTATAAAAATCACTTTTAATTTGATCTAATATATAAATACCCTGATAGTAAAATATCATTATCAAATATATAGCATTTTATATGATGAACCCCGAATATTTCACTCAATCCTGATTCTTTATCTAACGTAACAATTCTATTATTTACAGCAATACAATATGATTATTTTATGATGTTTTTTGTTATAAATTAACAATTATTAAATTTACTTTGGAGTGTTGGGATTTCTAAAGAACCCGATTTTCACATTGTTGTTATGTAAGTTTTGAGTTTTGATGTTTTCTACAATACTTTGAGTAGACTCATTTTACCTATTTGTTCTTGTACCTCTGAAGAAATCAAATAGCAATTAAACTTTAATTTTTTTAGATCTTTTCACTTTATTATCTATACTTGCAGCTAAAAATTTTTCTAAATTTCCTGTTCCTAAATACAAACTACTTAAACTGATTCTTTATCCCGCCGTTCGCACTCCTTTCTTTGATTTTAATTTTAATAATAGTTAATAAATTAATTTTTCTTTTAATAACAATTTTCCTTTACATGTAAGTGGATATAGAAATCCATTGGATCATTCAAAATTTCTATTTAACCTGATCTCAATTCAAAATAAGGCTGTTTTATAGTTTTTGTATGATTTTCAAATAAAAACTCTAAATTATTTTAATATTTAGACTTTGCTGTACAAAAGGTATAAATACGGTTTATTCGAAATTGTTTTATCATTTTTTATTATACTTGATTTATTAAAACACTAATTTTATTCAGAATAATTATATGATTTTTGATAACACTATAAATCAATGTAATTTATTTATTTATTTATTTATTTAAATTTTAATTTTTGGTCATAAATTGCTGTAAGCATTATTACTGTATTGTTGAAATTATATATACATGAATTCGTAAAACTTAATAATTTTCTGTTGATTTTATATTTTAGCTTCTTATTTTAAAACACTAAAAAATATGAAATCTATAAAATATCTTGATGACTGAGGAAAAACATTTTTACAAATGTTCTATATATTTTTATTACAACTCATTAATATTTTTAATTTACTGAAATAAAAAATAATTTTTATAACTCATTATTATTATATATATATAATATGTATTTGTTATTAAGTAATAAAAATTACTCCATACTTTTTTTTAAATTGCTTATATTTAATATCTATAAAAATTAATATAATTTATTATTATTAATAGAATGAAAAATATTAAATTAATAAAAAATATAAATAATTTATAAATATTTACAAAAAAAATTTGCACCAGCAACAAGAGAAAAATAATAAAAAAATAAAGAAATTTTATATAATTTAATCCCTACTAGATTAGATAAAATGTAAGCACCAGGATAAGAAGCTGATTTTATAATAAATTCAATAAAAATGACTGATTTTGAATCGGGGGAAGAGTTTTGGTAAAGTGATGATATTTAAAAGTATTTTTAGGTGAGTGCAAAAAGTGAAGGAGTAGTAAATAATGGAAATGAAAATGGAAATTAATCTATATAATAACAATAAGAAAACAACGAAGATGGCAATAATGAATAGGTCTCAAATGATATCACCAATATTTCAATAGAAGCCAATATTCCTGCATCAATTTTAGAATGTAAGGCTGTAGCTAGAGAAATTAGTTTCACTTCAAAAAGCGAACTCAAAAAATTACGTTTAGAATAATGTGTATACCTTAATGAATAGGAAGTGGAATTTTTTGATTTTTACTTTGGATTCGTAATACCAGAAAGTACAAATACATGGCAATCTGTCTTAGAAAGTTAATAAGGAAATATGATTCCGAAAGAAGTTTTATCCGGCAACCTAGTCGTTCAAACCAAATTCTATGATGATAAACGATTATTGAGCACAGCCAATATAAGAATTTTTTATATTTGAACAAAGATCTTACAAAAATATTTGATATTATTATGATCTTTTATAGATAAAATATATAAAATTTCATTAATTCAGCATACTAATTTATAATTATTTCTATTTTTACTTTATATAATTTACTAATGTATGATTTGAACTTGCATTTATCTACTTGCTTGGTATAGTATTATATAAATTGATTTTGTTTTATTATAAACTATGGAATTATATGAAAAATTATAAATAAGATATGTAACATTAATATTTCCATTTTATTTATCACAATTATTATAACTAATACTACTTTATTTATCATTCACCCTTAAATAGTTAATTTATTTTAATTTTTTTAGAAGTTTTAGTATTTAGATTAAAAAATTAATAATAATTGGAATATTAGGCTTTATTATTATAAAAATTAAAAATAAAATGAAAGAGGATAGCAAATATAATTAAGAAGTTTACTTATGTATTAGTCCTAATAATTATGATTCTAAATAAAATATTCTGCAAAAATTTGAAAACTTATAATCTTAACGAGGAGAATTAGAAAATTAAGACCTTGCTTTATAGTATTTATCAACTAAAAAAATAGAATAATCTAAAGAAAAAACTGAATCATAAAATCGAAAACTCACAAAAGAAAAAATATATAGGGAAAATGCTCCCAACGCAGAGATATATGACTTGTCAAAGACAGAAAATTATTCTAATATTGAATATTAATACCGATAGGATAGCTCATTATATTTTAAATAAGATAAAGACACTATAGATAGTAAAGAAAAAGTAGAAGAATAGATTAAAAAAAGTAAATAATAAACTTTTTAAATAATAATATATTAAAACCACAATAAAAAAAAATAATAAAATTAATTTTACTATAATGAACAGATAAATTAGATTATAACGTTAGTGATGAATAATTAAAAGACCCTTCCCATGTATTGATTTTTAGGTGGAACTAGTTTTTTTAAGTATTCGGGTACACTATATTGTTTTATTATATAGGTCCTTTAGTAAACTTAATAATATTATGGAGAAAAGAAAACTTGACATTTCATAAAAATTTGGGTTTTGGGGATGTAATCCCGTATTTTTTATTCAGTTATTTTTATATATTCTTTACAATTTAAATAATTTATTGGAGTAAATATATAGAGGATGTGAACCAGGTAAAAAATGTAAGTTTCTAATTATAATTAATTTATCTTTAATTGCTAAAAGAAAAAATGACATTCGAATATAAATAGTAAAATGAATTTGTTTAGTTCTATTTAATGTTATTAATTATAGTATCTTCAATTTAGTTTGGTAAAAAGTGATAATTTAGTCTATAAAAACAAATTGCTTATGTTATATTTTATTTGAGGTTTTATGCATCCGTCAAAATTAATGTTATTTAAATAAAAAATATTAACAAGATAATAATTGATGCGGGAGTATAGCTTAAAGAATTGGGCGAGATAGTCAAAAGATGTAGTGGAGGAAGAGCTAACTAATTCGATTTTACGATAGGTAAACAAATAAAAAAATATAAAATTCAAATTTATCGAATATCTATTTAATAATTTTAGGATATTGAAGGATCCTCTTTTTATATGAATTTTATAGTTCCCCCGAGCGCTAAAAGCTTTAAATCCTTAATAAATCCAAAAGCTCCTTCTATAATGCTAAAATTACATTAATAAAAATAGGATTTACGTAAGTATGCATATGGTCCTAATATTGCTAGGCAACTAATAAAAGCTTCTCAAACGTTATTCAATTTTAATGTTTATTATATAAGTATTGTAATATCCCTATTTCGAACCACATATTCGGTATGTATTAGTATTTTTATTGAATCAGAATTTTAAGAATTGGGCACTTATATTCCAGGAACTTATATTTTCATTGCATGCTAGGTGATAGAATTTTTATAATTATGGAATTATTTACTTACTTGATTTTAGCCTTGAGAGAGCTAAATCGGTAATTAATTTACAAATAAATTCATTTTTTATGTTTTAATTTTAGATTGGTATTCAAAATGTTTATTTAATATTTTAGAAAAAGATTTTTCATTGACTAAACGAGCTATTTGATTTCAGCCAAAAAGGTTGAAGTATATGAATATAAAAAACTATACCCCACCTTAAACCTGGTGTGTGATTTGTCAATTCGGAGCTGGTTTAAATTAAGAAATGTTATGCTAGGTAATTTGCATTTTGAAAGCTATCAACAATTCTGTGTACATTCTGATATATTATTTTGATATAGAGTATGGATAAAAATATATGATGCGATTTGAGTATATACTCTCTTTTATTATGGCATTCTAACTAATTTCTCTAATTTTTGTTATTTTGGGAATATTTAAATACATAAAATTCAGTAAGGCAATAATTAGCACAGTTGGAATAGAGTGTTTTGGGTAACTATTTTATCTTCTCTATATTATGTACAGAGGAGCTTGTGTGAATGAAGGATTTAAGCACCACAAATTATTTTTAATGAAAAATCTTATGATTATAGATGATATTGGAAATAATAGTTTGTCTTATTTTAATAAAAATTCTAAAATTTAAATAGAAAATTTTATGTACTGTCAATTGATAAACTATTTTTAGTAATTTAAAGATTAAAATGCCTCAAATATTTCTAAATATTGTAAATAAATAGTCTATACTTTATAAAGTGGTTTGGAACATATGGAATATTAAGAAAAATATAGGCCAATGTGTTTACTAGTAAAAATTTATAAATATTTTATATTATTATATAATTTTATTAATTATTTTTACGAAGGGAATACAATTATAAGATGATATTATAGTAAAAATAATGTTAGGATTGTTATCAATTGCTAGCACCCTTATCTATACAATTTACATAAGATGAAACTAATTTAATAAGTATTTTTTATAAATTATATTATTCATTATTTAAAAATATAAATTACTTAATTTATCTGTTTATTATAAATATAAATAAAAGAAATGCAATTATTATTTCTAATGAAATCTGATAATATAATTTTTATTTATAAATCAAATACTATCAGAACTTTCTATTGATATTTTAAGAATTTTCTCAAAATAAACTCTCTTAATATTTAATTAAAGCAAGTTTACTCATATTCTATTAAATAATATGAATATTTGCATAATAAAAAAATAAAAGACAAATAAACTTAAAATCAATAAACTTAAAAATCACTAAACTCATAAATTTTTATATAATGGATACCTTTTTTAGTCAATTTTTAGGCGGGGGGTCATAAAATTAAAATAACAATTAATAATAGTAGTAACAATAGTAACGAAATCAATATGGCTCTTCAACTTATATTAATGGATAGTCTTAAAATGGTGGCAACAATTTTATGGATCCATTTGCTCATTTCCCGAATATTTTTGGTTCATAATTTTTCTCAAATATTCCAGGATTTGGAGGATAAAATTCTTAGTAGGGATAATAATAATACCAATAAAACCATTAACAATAATAATAATAACAGCCACAGTAATAATAGGAATATTTCCAAAGATAACCTAGTTTTAAAAATACCAGAACCAATTTTTATAGTAATAAGAATGAAAATTAAAAGAAGAAACCATAAAAAAAAGAATTACATGAAGGATAATCTGAGTACTGGAAATTAAAAGGAAATGCCGCATTTAAATAACACTATTATGATACTGCTATTGAAATGTATACTCGAGCAATTGTAATTATTTTAAAAATTGTATTTTAATATACTAAAGTTATTATATTGGATATGATTATAAAATAAATTATTTGATTTTAAGAATATTGATGGATCATAAAGTATTTATTTTGCTAATAGAGGAAAGTGTTATAAAATGAAAGGATCTTGGGATAATGTAATAAAACTATATTTTTTTATATATTATTTATTAGTTAATATAATATGTGCTATATTATATTTTATTATAAAAAGGCTTTGTAAGATGCTTAAACTGCTATAGAACTAGATGAACATAGTATAAAAGCCTATTTGCTGTGTGGATAATGTTTAGCATAGATAAGTAAAACGTTGAAAGGCAAAGATTGCTTAAATAAAATAGAAAATTCTATAAGAAAAATGACTAAAGGTAATAAATAATAAGATATTGTAGATTCTTATATTTCTTATTTCATCAAATAATATAAAAATATAAACTAATTTGTAGCTTTAACTCTTTGCCCCACATATGGAGGAGAAAAATAGAAATAATATGAGAGAGAACTCAGCATTTATTTATTGAGAGCAAAGAAATTATTATGGTATAAAAATTATGAAGCCATGAAAGAATAAAAGATAGAAATTATAAAAAATTATACCAATTATCTTGACAATCAATTTAAAGATGATGAAGACAAAAAATAATAAATGCACACGGAATTTATGCAAATGATAGGAGATCCTAAACAACCATTAAATATGGTTATCCCTTCTCATTTAATTTGCAAAATCACTTATGTATATAAAAATTAAAATAATATTAAATAAAACGCATTTTTATTAAAATAATTTTATTGTTAAGGATATGATGGAAGAACCTGTAACTAATTCGGTGGGATAAACTTATGAAAGAGAAGTTATTGAAGAAGCTATAAAGAAAAATGGATTAATAGATCCTCTAACAAGGTAGCCTATCAAAAAAGAACTATATTAAAATCATGCAGTTAAATAGGGAATTGATGAATTTTTGAGTGCGTAAAAATAATTAAATGTATATATATATACATTATTTTCTTTACTGAGTTTCTTTTATATTAATATAGTAATCCCTGGGCTTTCGAATTTAATGAAGATTAAGATTATACTGATATCCAATTTTGATAAATTAAATTAATATTAAATAAATAATAAGTACATGTATATTTTAAATTATAATTATTAGTTAATAAATAATTTTAAATCTCCTGTATAAAAATAATAAGAATTTATCATAAATATATATATATATTTTCAACAATACAAATTTTTTATTATTTATTAAGATTACACTATTTAATATTTTTATTTTATTATTATTAATAATACTTATTATTATACAAATTCTCAAAAAATTCTTAATAGTTAATAATAAAAATGAATTAGGTTGAAATTTATAAATAGGATAAGTCTTAATTAGAAATAATAGTATTCAATAAATAAAATAAATGGAAAATGATAATGCTATTATTGATAGCTTTAATATTTAATATAGCGCTCTTTCATTATTTTAAAATTTTAAACATATATGAATTAATCTAATTGGTTCTTACACAAAATATTAAATCTCAAATAAGCTATAAACGTCAAATAATGGGAGCTGCGTTTTTAATAGGAACTTTATTTCTTTTGTTTATTTCAAGAGGAAAACAGCAAAAACATGGTAAAAATAATTTACAAGTATAAATTGCGTGTATTTAACTATGGATAAAAAATTAATTGGTAAATTTTTATATTAGAAAAAGTTACCGTGTTAAAAGGTTTAGGTATTTAAATAGAAAAGGAGTTTGTTAATGGTAAAATTATGAAATAATTCATTGATATTTCAAACATAAAAAATATAATATTGCATGAAGTAGCTATTTTGAATATTTTTTTATAATTTCTCTTTTCACTATTTATATATAAATTTATTATAGTATTTGACCCCTTTTGATGTTAGGCCATATATTGCAGTAATAGAATTTGAATTTTAAGAAATTTTAGTTCTGTTTTAATCGTATAATTTAAAGCTGCAGTAGCTATTAGATATATATTATCCTCTTAGAAGTTTATTGTAATTAGAAGAAAATTTTATCTGAAAATTAATTTAAATGAAGATGTAATTTTACAAAATTATAGTCACCAGTTAATGTATTATATTAATATATTTAACATTCAATTTATATACAAAAAAATACATTTAATTATTATATATATTCACAAAATTTATATATATGTGTAGATTATGTTTTTAGTCTATTTTCAATTACGTACTAAATTATTAAATGTGTAGCTTCTATTTTCTCTGCCTTTTTACTATTGTTCTTTAGAAATAATTTATTTCTATAATTAATTTAACTAAGCTAAATCTTTTCTTTTATTATAAATATTAGAATAATTATTTTATGAACCATAACTTTGACTTCTTAAATCGCGCTTACTCAAGTTTTAAGTTTGATTTTTATTGAAAGTTATTGTTCTTTAACTCAATAAATCATAATTTTTACTTTATTCTCTAAAGGTATAAATAGAGCCTGTTTCTCTTGTATTTTATGTCTTATGAAGTTATGGCTTAAAAGTACACGACTCAAATGCTTTATTCTACAGATATTTTTTCATTTTTTATTATTTGTCTTCTCTATTCTTTATCCATAATTCACTTCTTTCAGTTAAACTTTCTCCTTAGACCCATTTTTTTTTCTATTACTCTATTTCTTAATTGCTTTATTATTACAACAATTTTTCTTAATTTATTTTTAGTTGCATTTAGAAATATATCTTTGGTTTAGATAACAGTTGATCTAATTTAAATTAAGCTATAATTTAATTTATTAATAAAAATAATTATTTATTTATTTATTTATTTATTTATTTATTTATTTATTTATTTATTTATTTATTTATTTATTTATTTATTTATTTATTTATTTATTTATTTATTTATTTATTTACTATTTGTATTATCTTCAATTAAATTATTCTGCTGGTCTATATTCGATGTTTTACATTAATTCTAATTTTCTTTTTGAATAAATAAAGGCATTTTTTGTGTTGGCTAGCTTTCTTGCTGTTCGAAATTATCAAAAAATGCTTGAAAATTTTATTATTTAGCTTAAATTTATTGTTTTAAAGAAATCATATTATTTGGATTTTAGGTATTATTATTTTATTAATTTTCATCATTGATAAAATTTATCAGTTCTTTATGTTTTTTTAATATTTATTGCGAAGTCATGTTAGATATTTTTTCAACTTATGCATTACTTCTTTATTGTATTTAGTCAGACTTTTATATAAACACTGGTTATTTATTTTATTAATTTTTTTTAAAATTTCAAGATTTTCATTAAAATAATCTGAAAATTCTAATTTTTTTGTGACATTTTTTTGTTCTATATCTGATTAATCTTAAACTGAACTATTATCTTTATATTTTTAATCTTATTATTTCCATACACTATTATGTAACTCTGCCAAATCCAACTTACATTGTTTGACTTAATTAGTTCGAAGCTAGCACTTTTATTTGTTTTCTATTGATTATTATTAATCTTGACTAATTGATGGTCTTTATTTTTATATTTGAGTTAATGATCGATTTTATCTCTTAGATAAGGATAATTATTTATTCTGATGTATCTTAATTGTTTACTAATCAATTAATTGCATTGTTTTTTCTTATTTTTCGGGAACTTCTAGCTAAGACATCATTCTTTATTATCGTTACACTCGTTTTTTGGAGTCAAGAGTTAATCGTTATACGACATCTTAAGCTTACTAATAATGCTGTGAAGATCTTGCAATCTATCATAAAAATAATAAAATATAAAGTATAAAAATCATTAACTATAAAGTATAAAAATCATTAACTATTTTACTTTTTCAGACGATTTATTGATTTCAGGTTTATTTTTCATTTATGAATCTTGGACATCTCTGCTTTGTTTTTTTAATTATTATATTTTGCTCTAAAAAATATTAGAAAATTATTTCTTTTAAACTTATTTTAAAATAAAAATTAATTTTCTGGTTTACTTAATTATGAGATAAAGTAGAATTATTGAGAATACTCGCATTATTTAAAAAACTTTATTTATTTTGTTACTTATTGTGGTTTTAATTAGAATAGGTTGATTGGTTATTAGAAACTTCGCTGATATCTGTATTCAAATAATTAGAAAATACTGTTTAATTAGTTGATGGCTCATTAACACTTCTCTTTCTTAATAAATATGATTCTTCTTTTTAATATTATTATTTTTAAAATTATTGAGAATTTAGTTAGAGATTCTAGACAGATTAATCATTTATTTGTTGAATGTTATTTTGCATAATTTTATTGTTTTCATATCTTGATTAAGAATCTAGTTCTTCCTAAAATTAATCGTTATAAAAATTTATTCCTCCATTTTACATTTATAATAAAGCTGCACCGGGTGTTAGTCTTTTATATTGTTAATTTATTTATTTCTATTATTTATTGATTAAATTTAACTGCTCGGTTATATTAGAAACATTACTAAATCCCATTTACTGGGAAGATTTGAAACTGTCAAAAGCTTCTTCTTATTGAAATAAATTATTATGTTATTAGTATAGCAGATTTTCGCTAGATTTTCTTTAAAATTATTCTTAATTAGTATTTGAAATTGGAGGAGATATTAATTTTATTATTTTTTGTTCTGAAAATTCTATAAATTCCTTCTTACAATTATTTTATTAGAAATTTTCCCCTTAATCTAATACCATTTCATTAGAGATATTTTTATCTTTGGATTAGATTTATAATAAAGCTCCTTTTTTTTAAGATTCGCAATATCACATTCCTTCTAATACTAATTAGAATTAATGTTTAAGTTGCTATTTTTTAACTTTTAAACTTTTAAGTCATCATTTTCTTGTAAAATAAATTCTTTATTAAGGTTTTTTTCACAAGCTGATCTCAAGGCAGAAGTACGATGGCTTAATATGTTTTAATTCGTTCCTCTGTATGATTCGTTTCCTTTTAAACAATTTTATTATTATCTCTCAGTTTTAGCTTCAATTTCTTCAAATAGAAATTAAGGAGATTAATTTTCTCTTTGACTAATTTATTGAGAACTTGCTTATCTATACATTAACTTCAATTGGTTTTTCATTTCGTTCTTTTATTCATTTTATTACTATTTTTGAATCATAATATTTGCCAGCCCTTATATGTTTTCTTTATCTGCATTATCATAAAAAGAATTATCATATTATTATTAATTTGAATTATCTTATACTAATTGCTAATTTGTATTATTAAATTCCCCCTAACATGTAGGATCAATAGACTTTCTTTTTATTATTAATGTTCTAATAACATTGATGCCACTCTAGAGTGGCTAATACTACGATTACTGTTTATGCTTTATTGCTATTAATGGTATTATGATCTTGATGAATTTAGATTATAAGAAAGTGTATTCAAAATATTTTTATATTAGAGTTGATTCATTACTAATTGCTCTTTTAGAGACTCATTACTTACATTTTCAAAACTAATTTTGCCATTAGGATATTGATTTTAGGAGTTGCTAATATTGTTATTAGAAATTTCTATTAAAAAATGAATAATTATTAAAATATAATATCTATTTATAAAGAATAATATTATTTTTTTACATGTACTTGAAGAATTTAAGCCTTCATTCGAACTATTTGTTTGCATGGTTTATTTTCTATAAATATTACTTTCATTCGTTTATAAATTTGTTATATCTTGAAAAGGAATGATACCTCTCATTATTCTAATATAATTTTAATAGATATTTAAAGTATTTATAATATATGTTTGATTATTTATTATTTTATTTATTTAATTATCAGTAATTTAACAACCAACGGTTTTTCCCACATAATTATTATACTTATCAGCCTAATATAAATTAAATTGATAAATGCGGTTAATGTTGGAACATTTTATAATATACTAAATATTTATTAATTAATAATACTCTAAATATAAATAAAAAATAAGTGTGAAATATAAAAATGATATCAATAAAAAATAAATTATATAATTTTTTTTTATTATTATTAAAATAAAAATATGAAACCATAATTCATAAAGAAATAGTTCATATAATTTTTAAATTTTATATATATAAAAAACATATAATTAAGTTAGGGTATACAGATTAAAATATTGATTATGATAAATTAGATTCCTAAACTATTTTAGATTGCTTACAAATATAAAGGTAATAAATAAATTATTTAAAATTATTTATTGATCTTATAAATAATTAATATTAGATATAATTTTATATCCCCTGACACAATTGAATAGATTGTAAATGGATATCTCTTAATATAAAGTTATAAAATCTAAATTTAGAGTTCTGGTATATTTATTGTCAAAATTTATAAAAGATATTTTATTTATAATTAATTTTGAAACTAGGAGATGTGATTTAAGTTAAAATAATTGTATTTTGATTGGAAAATAATTTAAGAGCTTGTAAAATTTAAAATATTTAACATTCGATTTAAAGTAAACTAAAGAAGTCACATAATTTAAACAATTAAAATTTTTTTATTTAATAGTGGAAATAATCTTTCTGATTAAGCAGGAATTCATTTTTTTAAATTTCTCAATAAGAAATAAAATTTACTTAAACTCCGTTTAGATTTAAGGTAATAAAATAAATTAGAGCCATATATAATAAATTTCTTTATTTACAGATGGAATACATTAAGTGATACTTTTCTTAAATATTTTACTTCCTGTTTAATTTAATAAAGATAATTAATCGCATTAGATTTGAAACTGTGGTAAATATAGGAGTACGGATTATTATTTTTTAAGATTATTTTAATTATTATTTTTAAATTCCTAAGTTATAATTCTAGTTATGATGAGGGGGTTCTCTATTTAATTTATCAAGGATTATTGAAAATAGAGAGTTTAAATTGTTTATTTGTTTTACTATAGTACAAATATTTTATAATAAAAATTTAATATTTTATATATAAATATATTTTAAAAAAAGATATAATAAGTTAAAAGAGACATTTATTCAACAAGTAAAGAAAGATATTAATGAATTAACTTAAAATTAAAAAAGAAATAAATGGGAAATTTAATTATGATAATATATAAAAAATTATAAATTTATTGATTTTATATTATACATTTTATTTTTATTATCGTTTTAAATGTGTATTAATAAAAATAAGATATGGTTATTTATATTCTATATGATAAAAAACTTAAACTTTGCATATAGTATTATTAAAGCATAAAATCTACAATTATTTAATATAGAAACTAATGTTTTAATTAAATAATAAATAATAAATAAATAAAAATTATCTGAGTATGAATAATATAAAAATACAATTTCTTATACTATTATTTTTATTTTTGCTGACCGAACAGATTTTCTGTAGATTAAGCAAACAAAAATAAGATATAGAAAAATAAAGTTAAATTAATTTAATTCCTTCTCCTTAAAAAATTGAACTAGGAAATCAGGATTTAATTTTAAAAGATTTGCAATTTAAATTTTATGAGAGAAACTAAATATCAAATTATCTATAAAGGTAAGATAAGAGACTCTAACATTATATAAAAATGGCTGAAAAATATTTGGAAGAAAGAATATTGAAATCTACAAAAAAATAAAGTGAATTACAGAAATAAAGTAGTTTGATATTTAAACTTAATAATTATATCTAATTAGAATTTTCTTATTTTTACATCTATTAATTTAGGATTCTTATAAGATAGTTAATCAATTGAAGTTTCTGTATTATTAAATAAAATTGATTAACCAGAGGATTTAGTAGATGTTAAAAATTTGAAAGAAAATTACAAAATAAATATTGATATTTCAAAAGATAGTAGTAAGAAATACTAAATAGAATTAGTATGTGAAGGCTATGTGTCTTTTTTGAGAGCTCTGGAATCTTTCTTTTAGTTAATTAAAATAGAATAAGATGATATTTATCACATTCCAAATGTCCCTTTAAATATAGAAGATTCTCCTTCTTATAAATGGAGAGGGTATTCTAAATATTTAATAATCAATTTAACTAAATATATAATCAAAAAATTATTGAATTAGAATTATTTTTATTATCAAATTATATGCTTTTAGAAAATTAATTTTGCATAAAGTTTTATCTAAGCATCTAATATACATATATATTTTTAACATTATTGAAATTAAAATTATATTTTTCAATTTAGTTTGATGTATGATACAGCCAGACACTTTTTAACTATTGACCAATTAGTAAAGTAGATTGAAGCTATGAGAATGAATAAATTAAATGTAATGCATATTCACTTTACTGATTCAGATAGCTTTCCTGTAGTGATTCCTGAATTATAGGACTTATCAGACTACGGATCTTACTCTAAATCTCAAACTTATTCATTATGTATTTGCCTTGTTTTATTATTTAGAATTTATAATATAAACTATATTCTATTAATTGTGCATATATTTATTCTATACCATATATAAACAAGCTGATATTGATTTTATTTAAACTTTTGCTTAATAAAATGGAGTTTTAATTGTTCCTGAATTTGATACTCCAGCCCATACAAGAAGTTGGTCATTAAGTCCTTAATATTAAGAAACTAATGCATGCTATAACTATAAACCCAGCGAATGGGAAAAATACTGCATGCAACCTCCGTGTGGAGCTTTAGATCCAACTCTTTAAAAAACTTGGACTTTGGTAGAAACAGTAATTAACTTTACTGTTAAATAATTCCGATCAAAAATAATGCATATGGGTGGTGATGAAGTTGTTTAAGGGTAAATAAGAAAAAACACATATAAATAGTATTTTTAAGAATATTTTTTTAATTTCTAAAAGATGCTGGGATTTCAATCCTAAAATAAAGGAATGGATGAGTTAAAATAATATTAAAACCTATGAAGAGTTAGAAAATTATTTTAGAATAACACAGGCCAAGTACATTCCTAAAGAAAGATAAGCAATGTATTGGTTGAATGGAGGCTCTCCCACTAATTTAACTCTGAGAGAAAATGATATTATTCAATTTTGGGATAAAGAAAGTCATTACAGCATGCTGTAAAACTACCCAAATAATGATGTTGTACTTTCAACCTACGACTTTTTATATTTAGATTGTGGAATAGGTAGTATGATGGGAGATAATAGTTGGTGTGATCCTTACAAAACTTATTCTAGAATCTATAGCTTTGATCCTGAAAAAGCCAAAATAGGAGATAGACTTTTAGGAGCTGAGGCTTGCCTTTGGTCTGAAATGATTTCTAATAACAATATAGATGTAATGGCTTGGCCTAGGGGAATAGCATTAGGACTTCGATTGTGGAATAAAGATGAAAAGCTAAATCAATAAAAATTAGTATAAAAGATTGTGAGCATGAGTGATTAATTAGAAAGCCAACTTAAAATAAAACCAGCTCCAATTACAACTGAATATTGCTCGAAAAATATTGATTTTTGCTTCTTTTGAAATTTTGATTTATATCAATAATTAAGAATTTTGTTTATGTTTTTATGAATTAAAGCAATCATAATATAATAAGATAAAAATTAGAGTAATTTTCTTTTTAATTCTAAAATTAATATTAGGTTTTAAACATGATAATAATTACAATTTAATATGTAAACAATACGGTCATATCAATCTTTTTAAGTAGAATATATAAATATATTCTTAAAAATAATAAAATCTAATTAATTAAAAATCTAATTATATTGAGAATAAACTAAGAAATAATAAAAATAATAAACAATGTTATTAAGAAAAATATATCTATATTTCAATTTTGTTTCAATTCTGTTCTCAATATTGAATACAATAGTTGTAGCCGATTAAAAAATCAACATTTTTAACATTTGGTACCATCTCCTAAGAGTGCTATATCCAAAGGAACTGATATTTTATAAATATAGAAATTATAATTTTAATTTTAATTGGAAGAAGAAAACTAAAATACATCAGATGCATTTCAGTCTAAATAACAAAATATTCGAATGGCTTCTGAAAGAAAGAACTTTTTAAATAAGAATGACCCACATTTAGCAAGCTACTATAAAATTATAGACAAATATATAAATCAAAGATTCCATTAAAAAAGTGATAATTAAGGTGAATAATTACTTTACTAACTTTTAATTCTAATAATTAATATTATTTATTACAGAAACAACATAAGTTTAAGTAAAATTAGCACTGATAGATTAGCCAGGAGACATATAGGATGTATAAAAAATGGTGGAATCATATAAAATAATTATATCAAAATAAATAGGGGTTTAATTATTTTGTCATGGATATCACTCATTTTTGAGGGCTTTAGAAACATTATTTTAGCTTTTATAGCATAATGAATAAAGATTGCAAGGTTTGCCCATAGAAATATTAGATGAGCCTTCTTATTAATGGAGAGGGTATACACATATGTTTCTTATAACAAATAATAATTAAATATTTATTTTGTAAGAATTATGTACGATACCGCAAGACACTTTATTGAAGTGAGCAAGCTAAAATCTCATATCGAAGCCATGAGAATGAGCAAATTTAATGTTTTATAAATTCATTTTTCCGACTCTGATAGTTTCCCTGTTGAAATACCTTAAATTCCAGAAATATCTGAATATGGAGCCTATTCTAAAGAAGAGGTGTATACACAAGGTAAAAATAAAATATAGCACTATAATAAGCTTGATTCATATATTAAAATAAAAGAAACTATTAAAGAGTTATAACAATTTGCAAATGAAAATGGAATTATATTGGTGCCTGAATTTGATGCTCCAGGACATTCAAGAAGTTGGTCTCTTAGTCCAGAATACTAAATTACAAATGCTTGTTATAAATATGATAAACATCTGTCTTATTTATATTGTTTTCAACCTCCCTGCGGAGCACTTGATCCATCCATTGATAAAACTTGGGAGTTAGTAGGTAAGATAACAGATTATATACTAGAAACCTTCAAATCTGAGTATATTCATATGGGAGGAGATGAGGTAGATCCAGGGTAAATAAAGGAGAATTATTTAAATAATAATATATATATTTTTTTTAAAAGATGTTGGATCAAACGAAAATCTATCAAAGAATGGATGGACTAAAATGGAATATCTAGCTATAGAGAATTAGAAAATTATTTTAGACTCAAGTAAGCCAAGCTAATACCTGAAAACAAAAAAAGAATTTATTGGTTAGATCCGCTCTCAAAAACAGTAGTTTTACAAGATTCTGATATAATATAATATTGGGGGAAGGAAAAATCATATAAATCTTTATTAGGAGATAAAAAAAACAATGTAATTTTGTCAACAAGTGATTATTTATACTTGGACTGTGGAATGGGAAGTTGGAATGGTATAGATATAATAATTTTTATAATAAGTGATATAGCTATATTCATACACATATTTCTTTAATGAATAAAGGTGGGAAAAGTTGGTGTGACCCATTCAAAACATTTGAAAAAATTTATAGCTTTGATCCTCGGAAAGCAGAAGGGATTGCTGGTAACGTTTTAGGTATGGTTTAATTTTTTAATTTAAATAAAAAATTCAAAATTTATATTATTAAATACAGGAGCTTCTGCTGCTGTATGGTCCGAAGTTGTTTCCAATAATAATTTAGATTCCAAAGTATGGCCCAGAACTGTTTCGCTCGCTATGAGACTTTGGAATGTAGAAGAAAAATTGTAGCTGCCCGATCTTGTTAAGAAATTAGTAGTTATAGGTGATGCTTTTAAAGATACTTTAGATATAGATGCTGCACCAATTACAACAGAATATTGTGCAAGAAATGTTGATATGTGTTTTTTTACCAAAAAATGATTATATTTAATATTTTACAAAATGTATCAATGAATGAATTATTATTTTATAAATGATATCTATATTAAATATTACAATAAAAATTCTAAAATTCATTTTTTTTTTAAAATGAAAATAGCAATTTCAATTAAATAATAAATAAGTTTAAGGAAAATAGATAAATTAAAATAAAGGATAAGATATAATTTTAATATACAGTTATACTTAATAATAAAAAACAATATAAAAATATAAAAATAAATTTATCATAAAATTAAATTTCTTTATGTTTCCTTGCAATCTCTTTCAACAGGAATTTAATATCGTTAATACAATATTTCTTTGTTAATACTGATAATAAATAATTTATAAATAAAAAAATTTGAATAGTTGAAACCTATAAATATTTATTTTACATATCTTTATTATCTACTTCTTGCTTACTTTATCCTTGTTGTTCTTTTATAGAATCTATATATTATGATTCGTTTGATTAATTAGACTAAAATGTATAATCCATGCAAGGCTAATCTATATAATATTTACTTTGAGAATTATTCTACTATTGTTACTATTCTTCTTCTTCTATTATATTAATCAATTAAGCTTTATCTTTTGTATTTTCATAATGCTTTGGTGTTATGTCAGAACTTTCGCTATTGCTATTTATTTTATCTGAGCTTTTACCAGTATCCGATTCTTCTTATAAAATAAACTGAATTTATGATTAACTTTGTTATCTATCAGTTGAAATATTATTTTAGGGGTTGAAAACATTATTATATCTTTAGGTATATGAGGTTTAGAAATGTATATTTGGTTTTTATTCATTGATATCTTGTTCTAATCCTGATCCATTACTTTATTCTGATATTTACTATATAGATTATTCCTATTCCTTCTATTGATCTTAAACTATATGACTTGTATGTCTACTTTCTTCTTATTAATTCTATTGTTCTTGTATGGAATCATTTTTCTACTATATTTTATAATTATCTACTACACTTATAGCTTTATTAAACTATTTGCCAATAGTTTGTGATTTCTTTAATTTACCCGGTACTTTAAATAATTTTGCTCTCAAAATTTCACTAAATTCTGTCTTTTATTCTATTTCACTCTCCTTTATAGCTAATTCTACAGGCTTTAAATGCTGTTCAATTTGCTTATCTTCTTATTGCGATATATTTCTTTTATTATTTTATTTAAAAATTATATTTTTAATTTTATATAATTTTTTTTTTTTATAGGTTACCTCATTAAAAATTATTGCCTTTCGTATAAATTAGAAATTTCGTTATAATGAGCATATTTAAAAAGCAAGAATTATTGAACTTTTCTTTATAATTTTTTCCAATATTGTAAGGCCTTAATTTACCTAGCTTAATATATTTCTCTTTTAATTCTAAATTGTTCAAACCTATTCATTAATGCTTGCTCAACAGTTTATTTCTTACTCATATAATAACTCGAAAAGAATTGGCTGAATAGATATATTAGGAAAAAAGAATTTATCAGCACTTAAATATTTAAAAAAAATAAGTTATTATTAATTAAAAAATGATAAAATGAAAAATGTATGTTATACCTATAGAAATTAATGAAATCCAAATCCATTCATTATAGGGATTATTTTTCAAAAATAATCCTAATAATATGGTGAATCCATTTATTAAAGTTGAGATCATGTCAGCATCATTGTGTTTTTTCTTTTGAAAAGGCCTATAATGATAGCTTAAAATCCCATAAAATACTATAATCAATATAACGAGAATTCCCTTTATGGTTGTTTCATTGGAGTAGAAAGCTAAGCAAGCTCCGATTAACAATTTTTGCCCTGTTTTGACTAATTCCCAAAAATAAGCTTTGTCATGATACTAAAATTAATAATTATTTTAAAAATATATATAAAAATGTGGTATATGCATTAATTTTACTTCTTTATATAAAAAACCAAATTAATAGATGAAAAAAATATTGTGCAATTAACATTGCTTAGAGTGCTAATCTTGAAACGAGTATAGTTTCTCCATTCTTATTCGTGAAGAAGCAATTTGAAACTTATATTCTTTATCACAAGAGTTAATAGCTTAATCAAAAAATACACTTTTTTTGGGCTTTTGCAAGATACCTATTTTTTCACCGATTCCAATTCAGCATTAAAGCTAACTTCTTTAAAATTGCTAGATTATAATTTTAATTTAATATTCTATTTTTTTAGGCTATTATAGTTTTCAGATGGTAAGTTTTCTGTATTAGTTTTGGATAAATTATGAGAATTATTGCCTCTTTATTTTTTTTTATTGCTATTATAGGCCCTTCTTAAAACTAAAAAAAATCCCAATGGAATAATTACGATCCAAATAATTAAAAGGGGAATTATAAATGTAAAAGAATAACTGTAATAATTTTTGGTTCCACAGAGTATGCTAGAATTTGTTACCAAATATTATTTTCCAAGGATATCTCTACAAGCTATAGAATATACCAATAAGCTTACAAATGAGGGTTAAAAAACCAAAAATGTAAAAATAAATGTAGAACTAAAAGATTAAAATATAGTAAGCCCATGAGTTTTTTATCCATATTTTCCTTTCAATAAATGCATTGAAATCATTAAAACAAACCATATGCATATTAGTACTATTATACTAAATAATATTCTGAAATACTCAAAAGGAATTTCTACAAAAAAGATAATTCATTTATTATTTTTATTTTAATATATTCAATAAAAATTAAAATTTTAGTTACTCTACTATATATTAATTAAAAAACAATCAAGTGAAAAAGCTAGCATTTAGGTAGGGTTTCCCGTATTTATTAGCAAATTTTTAAAGGCAAGAGGAAAATCTAACCTGAATGTTAAAACTACCGACTGAATATAGATGTAGTGCAAGAACTGGAAATATTATTGTTTTTTATTAATATATATATGTATGTTTAATTATATATAAATTTACTATTTTCATGTAAACACTGTGATCTTTTGGGATTTCAACATATTTAAACAAAATTTTCTTTATACAATATTCTTAAACTACAGCCTCTGCTCCTTTGATTAATTAGTATAAAACCACTACTGAAAAACTTATTACTCCAATTAAAATAACTGTAATTTGTATTTTACTCCATTGATTTTTACATTAAGAACATTAATAATCATCTTTTATATATTGTGAATTAATTAAAAAATATAAATATAATAATCCAACATTTATGTAGGTTACTTGTATTTCCAAAAGAATATTTCCATTTTTTTCCTTTTATATCGCAAGCTTCACATAATGCACCAGTGTATCCTTCTTTGCATATATCTTTTGTACTTCCTTTAATATATTAATAAATTAGTTTAGATAGAAACACTATTTTATTTAAATACCTCCTATACAATTGTCAGGATTATTATAACATTCCAATAATTTATCAGAATTAATGTCTATTCTCCAATAACCTTTGTCTAATAAAAAAAGATATGCTTACATATATAATATTTAATAATTTATATATATTTATTTTACCAACCGCTATTTTAGATCCACCTAAACATTAAGAATTTTGTACACACTTTTTGCATTTTATGCTATTGTCTAAATTATATGTTCCTTGCGCGCATTCACACACATTTTTATCTTAATTATAACTCAAATCTAGTAATTTTAAATATATTAGTTTAAATTATGACAGAATATATTATAAAAATTTAAATATAATTATAATACCTCCTTCACACTTTAAGCATATACTTTATTTCTTTTCTTAATCATATTGGCAATTAATACAATGTTCTATACATTAAATGCAATTTATATCTTATAAATTGTCATAAAATCCTTAATTGCATCCACATTATGGGTAGAGTCCTGTTCTCTCTGCAAATTAATAACAAATTTTTATTTATTTAAATTATTATAATTCGTTACCTTTTCCAATCCTACAACTATTGCAAGTAAATCCTGAATCGCAAGTCGAGCATTTGAAATTACAAGGAGTACACTACGATTTTCCTTCAACATGATAAAACCCAGCTAAAATTAAAATTAAAATTAAAATTAAAATTAAAATATAAAATTAGCTAGAATTGATATATAATTTTAGGGAAAATGATATCTTTACCTGGACAATAACACTAATAAATTTTATTGTCAAGAATTCT
Source organism: Miamiensis avidus (assembly GCA_037039885.1). Taxonomy (NCBI): domain Eukaryota; phylum Ciliophora; class Oligohymenophorea; order Philasterida; family Glauconematidae; genus Miamiensis; species Miamiensis avidus. Next base: position 812,189 of record JAWVGU010000011.1, on the reverse strand, counting down.
CGGAGGGTTTGATTATTAACAGGTTAGGCATTATGTCTCAGTTATGCATTCCTGACAACCTAAATAGCAAGAAGGACACAGCCCTTTATCAATATCAAAAGTATTGGCTGGACAGTTACAATTACTACCCTATCTATTTGCTTTACACTTTAAAAAAAGATTCACATTTTTAAATAAAATAATTTTAATTAATAAAATTTAACCTTGTCACATTGATTAGATTAATATCTGCATGTTGGCAATTATGATTCTGGTAATATATCACACAATATATCTTATTCACATTAATCATATAAACATTTTATTTGTTAGGGGTTTAATTTATAATTATATATTAAAACTTCATCTATACTACCATCAAATTTAGTGTAATATTTACCATACCCTGCAATAAATTATGTATAGGTTTGCTATAAAATATTAACATCTTCATATAAATTCTCAGGTAATCCAATATATTTTCCATTTACTGCAAACTAATAATATCTATCTTCAAGATAAAAAATAATATTTTGCCATTCGTCAAATTTCAAGCAGTCCGGACATACGAATTTATCTATTATTTTATAAAATTTTTTATCTATATTAGTACATTGATATTAAGTGAGTTAAATTCTCTTGTTATCTCTAAAAAACCTTCCTACTCATTCATCATTTTTAAAAATGTTACAGGTTAATAATTATCTTTCTCTAGTATGTACCAAAAAGATATAGAAAAGTTATTTAATATAACTTACTACCCCTAGACTCCTTCAAGATAAACATTGTCTTTATAAAGTCTGCAATAATTATATTTATAAATAAAATAATATTTATTATTAGTAGTATAAATTTAAATGTACATATAGGCTTATTAACTCACAGGAGATTTTCTAGCATTTCCATTCTATTGTTAAGATAGTTAAAATTGCAGTTTTTAATATCCAAGTGGTATTTAGAGGCAAAAATGACGTTTTCCCTAAGAAGATGACTGTAACTCACACGTTTCTCCTTATACATCGCATTTATCAGCAAGACATTTTACTACACTTTCATCTATAACCTTATCATAGATTAATAACTCATCAATCCAAATGTCAAAGGTTTATGATTTGTTTTTATAGTATTATCTTATAAATAAAGATTTATTAGAATAATATCCATACTTTAGACTTACTTATATATTTATTTATTCAATTCCATTAATATAAGACCTCCAAGTGAAATCTTTTATTTAAAAGGCAAAATGGTTCCATTGGTCACCATCTTCTATTATTCCAATTTATTTTTTAATTGATATACTTTAGCCCTACTATTTTACCTGATAGTCACACATTATCTTGTAAAGATTATCTTAATTTAAAGAAATTTTTATTTCTTCTTTAATTTAATCATAAAGTTAGTTATTATATAAAGATAAAATATCTCTAATATGAGATTTTGGCATATTTAATATTTAAGGATAATCTAATTTCATCCAAAATGATATAGTTATATCTGAAGAATAAATTTAACTAATATAAATTTCTTAATCTTCCTATAATAATGTAGAATGAGTAGTCACTTTTCCAGTTTAATAAGTTAAATCTTTTTATTTAAATAATGAATTTTAATTTGCTGCGATAATTAATCTATCCTGATATATTGAAAGGCAGTTTTTTCGTACTAAATGTAAAAAAATAATTCAAACTATATATTATAAATCATTGCTTTTTTATATACATGAGCCAGTACAGTATTATTAATTTTTATATTCTTTAAAACCCAAAGGACACTAGCATGAAGGAATATTTTCTCTATTCCCACTGCAAATAATGCAATTATCTGAATAATCTATACATTTTGAACATTATGACTCACATATATTGCTTAAACATTTAATTTTATTTAATTATAAAGTTCCTTCGTGAATAGTAAAATTATCAATAATAACATTCTCATTTCCCTATATAAAACTATAATTATATTTATAAAAATAATAATATGTCTAAGTATTATATTCTATATTTATATTCTATTTGGAATTTTAATCATATGCTTAAACATTATCTATAAAGATTTCGATTAAATTTTTGTTTTCTATTTGATTATTAATCGCTATGAAATGCCAATTATCATCATTTATTGCTAGTATATATATTAATTAATTAATTAATAAATAAATAAATAAATAAATAAATAAATAAATAAATAAATAAATAAATAAATAATAAATAAATAAATAAATAAATAAATAAATAAATAAATAAATAAATAAATAAATAAATAAATAAATAAATAAATAAATAAATAAATAAATAAATAAATAAATAATAAATAAATAAATAAATAAATAAATAAATAAATAAATAAATAAATAAAGAAACTAATACATATTAAATATATGGAAACTTAAATAATAAAAATTAATATTTACGATTATATATATATAATTCGGAAAGTAGAGCTGATGAATAATCTATCAATATGACACTTTACCTTGTAAAATTTAATAAATTGTTTTAAATAAGAATAACTATATTATAATTCTAAATAATAATTACTTTAACTCAATGAGATTCTAAGTAAAATTAACTATAATAATATTATTATCTAATCCTTCCAAATGATATTATAATATATCTTATGTTCTTTATATATTATCATATTTAATCCAGAAAGTGACATAAAATGTTTTTCTATGTCCAATTATTTTATTTGTAAAATAGTAATAAAATTTATTTTGGAATTTTATAGCCATATCAGTTTCAATCCCAGTGACGTATTCATATTATTCACTATTAGTAGTGGACCACATTTAAAAAATTTATGTATCTAAAGAATTTTCACATTAAGTTTAAAATTAAGAGCCTTAGAAAAATGCCAATAAATCAAAGTATTGAAATATAATAAATTAAATTATATTTTTTAATTTTCCTTACTCTTTTGTAAAGGTAAACAATTCTTTGAGGTTTTTTCTTAATAAAATCCTTTTTTGCAAGAACAATAATTGTCTATATCTCTCGTATTATCAGAGCATGAAATGCATGTATAATCTTCACATTCAAAGCATTCTTGAGGGCAGCCTATTATTTTTTTTAATTTATATATTTATTTATGCTGTTTAATTAAAAATACTTAAAAATTTCTTAGAATAGCATTTTATTTATTCTTCAGATAATATTTCATTAAATATATTAAATTCTTCCACTTCTCCGGTAAAATAGTTTTGATTTGATTTTCCAATCTAACACTTATAATTCTGTTTCAATCCCTAAATAGATAGTTGATCTTCTATTACTCCTACATTAATTAAGTTTCCATTGCTATATAATTTAATTGAATTCTCTTATATTGTAATTGTCCAATGTTACCAAACATTCAATAAAATTTCTAATATTAAAACAAATATTTAAAAGTTTAAAATTAAACATATAATAATTGAATTTAATATATCTAAAAAGGCATACTTTATTCTGAATTTTGTATTCCTGATATTTTTCCTGTAATATTATTTTTTAAAATAACATTTAATTCATAAGAACCACTTTAATTATATATCAATAGGTGTTTTTATCGATTGCTAAATTCATAACAATCTAAAAAATAATAATCTTATCCATTTTCTTTAAATTTTGCCCAAAAGCTAATCGTTATTTATGACCCCAATTACTAAAAAATATGTTGCTTATATATTTTAATTAATTTTATTTATTGTTTACTTTTTCTGGGAATTCTATATACTATTCATTATCTCGATTTAATTAAAAAGCATTTTTTTTCCTATATGTTACTCCGTCTATTCGTTAAATATTATTATGGATAGTATAACTATCATCATCAGTTGTTTTCATAACTTAGGTATTCAAAGATTAGCAATTAAAACGAATTTCTGTAAAATTATACCTAAAATTAAAAAGGAAAAATATATTTAGTTTTTGTACCGCTGATCTAAGGAGGAGTTTATTAAATTAGATGGTGAGTAATCGTATAAAAAGAACAATCAGGTAATATTTAATATTTAGAATTACATTCCACACAAACATTTTATTATTTATCTTTGCAATCTATAAAAATTAAATTACTAAAGATTAATAATATATTTGAATTTTATTTACTTGATAATTGTACAGTTAAACAATTTTATTCCTAAGGATGCAAAATTCTGGGGTATAGGTAAAACTATTCTACTTTTCCATTGAAAAATATAACTCCCTCATTATCCTTTCCTATTAATAAGAGATCTCTTTCATACTCACTTATTAGTAAATCAATTTCAGTATTGTTCTATATCAGTTCTATAGCCTATCCATTTTTATGTATTTTAACATTACTTTCACTTATTTATACAATCCAATGACTCCATACTCCAACATCTATAGAATCTATAAATTAGTATTTTTAAATAATTGAATTAAATGTATAAAAGTATTTTCACCTTCAGAATTTTTATTTGTAAATTTTATTTTTGGATTCTATATATCGCTAGGATTTTTAATATTATATGTCAAAAATATATTAGAGGTATTATTATCTTATCCTATTTAAATAACGGATTCAGGAATATTAGCTTTACCCAACCATATAAAAGTTTAATTATCTTTTAACTCTCCGACATTTAACCAAAAAGAGAACTAAAATTATTTATTTGTAGCAGAAAAATTAGTAGTAAATTGAATATAACTCTTTGTTCCATCGAACTAAGCTTGTTAGGTTAAATTCCCTTTTTCTCCAATAACTTTAACTATATCAACTTCTAATGATGCAGAGCCTTAGTTTACGATAAAATTCTAAGGGACAGTGCAACTTCCTATTATTTTTTGATTATTTTTAATATATTATTAGTAAAATACTTAGTTTTATACCTTTTTAAATAAAATCTAAATTTGAAATATAAGATATTTAAGGTTATTAGGAAATATCCTATACTCTAAATTCTGATAATAAAAATTCTCTTAAGCTTGGCCCATAAAAACCTTCTCTCAAGCAAGGCTTAGGAAAACTTTCTATCTTTCTAATAACAATTGATAAATAATTTATTAATAGGTATGATTCTAATAAAATTTTGTGTATTTTTATTTTCCTATATTACTCTTATATTAGTTAATTATCAACAAAAATTTGCATAAGTGAGAATTACTAGTTTATCTAAATAACTATTTTTTTAATTCTTCTTCATTAATTTAAGCTGCGATGCACAAATTCTCTACACATACTCTTATTTCAGGTTTATTTTATTTATAAAGAATAATATCTAGATCAGAATTTTCTGGAGGATCGGCTTATATGAAAAAGAAAATTATTTCTTTATTAAGTATTTTTATATCACTTTTAAATTTAATTTAAATATGACTTTATTAGTAATATTTAGATCTATTTAAGTCAATAACATAAAAACTAAATAGACAATAAAAGTTAAAATCCCCCTTAGTTTTATATAATACAATAATTTACTAAAATTAAATATTAACTATATAAGTTTAATGCGCAAATGAAAATGGCTAAACATTATTTCATATATAAATAAATTATTTTTATTATTTTAAACGCACTTGCTCATATTTTATATATTCTTTCATATTAATAAATAAAATAATTTACTATTTTTTCTAATAGCACCAAACTATTATCCTTCGTTTAAAACACTACCTTCATGACTTTAAGAATTTACTAAAATGCTGAATTAAATTATCATATGCTCACTGCATTTTCTATCTATTTTATCTTATATAGATTCATACTACCCTACCACCAACTGCCCAATAATGCTTTCTATAAATTATTTGATATTTTGTTGAGAATGATGATAATTCTATATATATATAAAAAAAAAATAATCTTACTGTATGTTAAAAATATCAAAAGAATTATAAAGCTAATCTTAGCATGTTTAATCATTTGCTTTTGTAATACTCGTGGGAACAATTTATAATACTTGTTTTGATATTTTTATTGATCGGGTTTTTTGTTTTATTTTATTTTATTTTGTTTTATTTTTGATTCAAACTAATTTTTAATAATTATGAATATAGTTTTTATTTCATTATCACTTTTAGTAAGAATTAAATGATTTAATATTATTATATTTTATAATTTATGTTCAATGATAAAAAATTAGAAGTAAATATTTATTAAATCCCATATAAAAATAAAATAATCTATTTTCTATTATATTTTGTTTTTTTCTAATAAAATTGAGTTTTCATATTTGGATAAAGTCTATTTATGAATATTTTTGTATTAATCTAATATAATATAAAGAGGTAAAATTTATTAAATTATTTGGCTAACTGAGATTTTTATGTTTTATGATATAATTTAATATTAGAATAATTTTTATTTTTATTTTAAATATGTATGTAAATAGTACATATGAATTTATAATTGTATATTTTAATAATATTATAAAAATATCAAAAAGTGTGGATATATATAATTTCAGCTTTATTATTTTCAATAATTTATAAATTTTATTATAAAATATATTTTGTAGTATTAAATTATTTTATTTATTTATTTCTAAACAGATTGATAATATTTTCAGTAATTAAATTATTTAATACATTTTTTTGATTCCCTCAATAGTAAGTATTTAATTTTATAGAATAGTTTATTTAACTATATTAATATATAAAATTAGTACTAATAATTTTATGTAAAATGATAAATAACATAATACAAAATTAAAATTTGAAATTAGAAATTTATTTCGTAAAAGTTCAAAATTAAATTCATTATATGTTTTTTTGTTTATATTTCTAAATTGGAAGCAAGTATATAATCCAAATATCATAAATAAATTAAATATGATGTAGAATAAATATATTATTAATATAATTTTATAAAAAAACTAAACATATAAATTATTCATTTTTATATTGATATGATTGATTTTGATTATTTTAGATAAATTATTTTGAATTTTAGTTCTAGACAAATGAGATTAAAAGAAAATATATACAATTTTTTTAAATATATATTTTACTGGAATGATGGTGAATTTTATTAAGAATTAATTACAGAGAATTTAAACTACATTTTTGTAATTTAATTATAGAAGATTTTTGTTAAAATAATTTTTTAAAAGTTTAATTATAATATAATTAAGTCAAAATTATTCTATATAATCTTAACAAATATTGAAATTATATGAGTACATATATTTTTATTTTTTTTGTTATTATTAAACAAGGAATTGTTTTATTTATTACAAATAAATAAAATCTATTATTAGAAATTAATAATAATTCTTAATAGATTTTGTAAATTTAATGTCAATTATGGTTTGTATATTAATTAGAACTCTATACAAAATATTAACTTTAATAGAAAAATACTTATTAAGGAAAATTCATTAAACATTTAATTGTGGTAAAATTATAAATTTATATTATATATTAACAAATCAATACTTTTTTTAAGTACTATCTTAATTTATTTAATATTTATATTTCCAATGAATTATATGTCACATAGAGTATTCGTATAAAGTTATTAGTTTTTATGTATTCTATTGACTTATAGTGCATATTTAGTTAGAAGAGATAGCCTACATTTTGGGTCCAATTCCGCATCCAAATTCAATATATATGCCTGGACAATCACATCTTTACATATTACCTTATTAGTCAATTGCAAATAGACTATTTTCTTTGGTTCCTGAACCTAGTAATTTTACTTAAGACATTGCGTCTCTAAATAGAAGGAATTCTCCAATGGCTCCTACAGAAACATGGGTTTTTAAAATAACTTAAGACGATTCTATATCTATTATTCTGCAAAAAAATGAATTATTAAAATGCTTTAAACTTATTTTTAACAGTTTGCTTTACCTTATATGTCCGTCTCTATGTCCAGCAAAAATGTTTTATCCTACTATTTTCATTTATATGATAAAACACTCAATTTAAATTTATTTGTCCAAATAGGTATGGTCAAATCTGTTGGCATGAGAATAATTTACTCTGTACACATTTATCTGATTATCGAGTCCACTGGATGCCATTATATCTCCAATTTCTGAAACACATAAGCAAGAAACACTCGAATTGTGCTGTTATAATCTTTATAACTGAGTTCCAGCTTGAGAGTTCCACAAAATGATATCTTTATCATAACTTGCCGATACTAAGGTAATCTAAAAAAAGTATTCCTTTATAATTTATTACATAAAACAATTATTTATTTATTTATTTATTTACATTGTCTTTCAAAGATATAAGAGAAACAACAGCAGCTTAGTGCCCTTCTAAATGTCTTACAGCTTAAAATGATACCATATCCCAAAGAGTGATAGAACAATCTTCGTGATCTGATCCTGAGGCTAAATAATTTCCAACTTTTCCTAAACAACAAATCGGCCCTACATGACCTTGTAAGGACCCCAAAAATTTATCGTTTTTAGGATTATACAGTTCAATTTATCCATTTTTAGATCCTAAAACAAAAATAAGTTAATTAATTAAAATTGAACAATAATAGAATGAAGTACCCGTGGCTATAACGTATTCAGAAAAGGCCAATATACAAAGAATGCTGTCAGTGTGTTAAGTTCTGATTTATTTTACTTTTTTAATTTAGAAAGCACTCGTTGATTAGAATTGCTATGAAAGAGATACAATTTAGCTGTGGGGGTCAATGTTGGCTCTTCCGGAACCAAATATAATGTTATTATCGACTCTGTCATTTAAATCAAAATCTGCTTGCGAGTTTTCAAATTTATTTTACTGTTAATGTTACTAGAATTACTTAACTCCACTGGAGTTTTACTACGGTTTGGTGAGAGGATTATAACTCAAGTTTTTTCTATGATTTAGTTGGCTTTGCTAAATCGGATCACTTTGATTGTTTTAGGGAGGAGAAAATACCTATTGAGGAGGAGAGGGCATGTTTTTGCTTATGTTGTTGAGATTTTGAGTATTTTCTAGAATATCAGAACGCATCATTTAAAGATCTTCCATATCGTAAACTGATTTGACGAACTTGTGTAAAGGATCGAACTTGAAGGTTAAATTTTGAGCAAACAGTGATTTGATTTCTTTGAAAGTGTTGCAGGTATTTTCACTATTATACAACTGAGTGCTAACGCTCATGAGTTACAGAAGTTCTTGAGATGTAGCTAATATTCTGTTTAAGTTTTCTTTTTAAATTTCTGAAACATACTAATGCATTTTGGCCACCTAGTTTTTGAATCTCAATTCTTCTAATTCTCTGATAAGTTGCAAATTGGAGGAATTTGAATTTTGAAAATTAGAGGGCATTTGCACATGATGTTAGGGAATTTCTAACTTTACATTCTTATATTCAATAACCTTATAAACATTAAAAATTATTATATAATAGTTATTTCAAATTTATTAATTATTTTTTTCTCTACCTCATTTTTAAATTTTTATATTTTTCTATGAATATAACGAAATGCTCATCTATTTGTTTCGTAAGTGTAACTTTCAAATCTTAGATGAGATTAACGAACTCTTACTTAAAAATATCCATGTCTTCTTCTATTCTTTGTTTTTCCTTCTTAATTCTGTCACGGAAGTTTTCGATATTTTTGTTTTCCTCACTAAGCAAAAACATCGTATATTAGGGAAAATAATCAGCATCATAGGCCATTAAATCACCTGGAACATTTAGTCCTAAGTTTTGCATGTTCGAAAAACCAGACATATTGTTTGGGTTACTAGTTTAATCTGGATTATTCAAATCTTTTTGCCCTGACCCTAGCCCCGTTCTTTTGGAAAACCCAGCCAATCCCCCTCCTCCAGATACCGTAGTTTTTAAAATTTACTGCTGTTACTATCTTTGTTGTTGATATTGCTATTGGGGAGAAGACAAATGAGCTTTGTTTTAATTTATATTGGCGCTATAATCTGTATATTGCTATTTTTCAGGCACAGTGGGCTATTAACTTGCCTTAAAACCTGAACCAGGATATGGTTTAAACCCATTTTAGTCTCCCACTGTCTAAGCTTTTTCAGGGGAAATCTAAAACTATTTATAATTTTGGTTTAAAAAGGAGTAATTTTGGGAAATTGTAGGAGGAGCTGGAGCCTAAGAAAACTATTAGCTGCCCTAATAGGCTTCGGGTGGACTTTTTTATCTTTGCTAGGGTTGGTTTGTTTAATTTTCTTACTAATCGCTTTTATTTTAACCCATGGGAGGTAATCCACCCTCTTAAATATTAATAAAATTTCCTGATATGTTGGGTTTAATCAGTTTTTCTGTTCCAACTTAAGAATTATAAGTAGGAGGAAGAGGAGGAGAGTTATTTCTTTGTTGTTGCTATTGTTGATACTATTACTATTGTTATGCATTATTGATTTGATAGGTAGCTTGACTTGGTTATCCGAAGGTGGAGCCTTCCTAATCCATAAATTTATTGGGTCCGAAGAATGCAGTTTTAGGCTACGATGAAAAAGATGGGAAATTATTATTGGGAGCATAGCTGGAGTGGGGCAAAGGTGGATGTCCGTGCTGTTGTGAGGGTTAGAAAGACATTGGAGGTGGGATTTAGCTTGTGACTGGTAATATTTTGCTAGAGGAAAAAGAAGGTGAGTTTGAGAAATGAAAACCGGAAGGATTGACTTGAATGTCTCTCTAAGGAATTTCTTTATGTGGAAAAAGTGAAATATTGCCATAAAATAACTTAAATATAAACATTAATTGCTTACCATTTTGCATTGATTAAAATGTCCCAGATGGTTGTCTACTTTCTTACTCAAAACCAGGCATGCTTCGATTATACCCTTTAGTGAAAGTTTAAGGTTCTTCAGTTAGGTGATCCTTTGAGTCCATGTGCGAAATTTTGAATTATTATATATGGAGTTTAAAGAAAATTGTTAAGAAATAAAAAGATTTGACTCCTTTTTTTATTGTTTTTGATTAAGAGAATTATGTTATTAATTGTTTCGTTATTTATTGTTTATTTTTTGATTAATAAGTTTATTTTTAAATTTTGTTGGTAATAATACTTACTTGTTGTAGTAGAGAAATATTGAAAGAACTAATTATTATTATTATAATAATAAAAAGAAATTAACTAAATAGCATAAAGAAACAGACAATAAAAACTAATAAAAAATATAAATAATATAAAAGCTAAGATTACTATATATTTAATAATCTCTTAATTAAGAGAAAGATATAAATAAAATATACAAAGTATATCACCATTATGTAAAAATTAATAAAAAAATTTTAATTAATTCTATACATATACACGACAATAATTTTCAGGCATATTAGTTATAATAATATATATTATTAAAGCTATCATTTTTACTATATACCAGGACACTACTTATCCAGTGAGGTAAGGGGTACATATCTTACTCCAAAAGCAGAAGTTTTTTTCACATTCCCATTTTGATCTTTGTCAACTATAAGAAATTATTATCCCATTGACGTACCTACAGGAATTAACTAAAAATATTTTTAATTTTTCTTCATTTGATTTTTTAATTTATTTTATATTGTACCATTCGGCCCCCATTAGCAAGTTAATCCAAAAGAGGTTAAGGAATTTTATCAGTGGCTATAAAATATAATAATAAACTTAATTGTTATAAAGTTTTTTGATATTTAACCAACTTTACTATACAATAATAAATATTTAACAGAAAAAAGTAATTATCTTACAAGCTCCTACGTGAATACAATCAAATGGGCCATATTCTGAGAGGCCTTATCGGCCGTCTCCTACAAGAACCTACACATTTTTATTATCAATAAGATCCTTGTCATTTCTATTTATATTTTTTTATATTTATATTAAACAAGAATAGTTATGTTAATAAAATCTAGTAAAACCTTGAAATATTAGTGATCGACTCTTATATAAGTTGGGGAACATGGTCAACTCCGTAAGAAACTCCCTTTTTATTCTACATCATTTTATAAAATGCCACTGTTAAATACCCTGTCCCGCTTCCAACATCAAGAACTTTAGTAGCAGTTTTAAGATGATCTTTAAGCAATTCCTGATATAAGTTTTATAATAGATAGTATAAGAATTTTATTAATACAAATAATAACATTACTAGTGCAGCTACATGCATGTGAGGAGCAGATATAGTAACATTATATCCAATTAATTAAGGACTATCTACATAGGGATTTGTTGAAACATAGTCTCCCCTATCAACCTGGGCCATACAGTCATAAACTTGAGGCGATTTTATAACTCCATTCCGCTTTAATAATTAAATGAATTCCAAGTGACGAGATGAAGCTTTGCTTTTTAGTTATTACATGATATTTGGTTGCTTGATTTTCTATTTTATAGTTTTTTATTTTCTTATTATTACTGTAATTTTCTTTCTTTCTTATCTTTTTTTTTCTGAATTTATATTATCTCTTTTTTTCTTAATTTCTTTATTTAAATCTCGTAATATATGTCCTGATATTGTGTGAATCAACTAATCACACTCTTACCTATGATTTTAATTCAACTTTTGTGAAGTAATAAACTACTTAAAAATATTTATAAAAGTACGAATGTATGTACCACAAATTCTTTTAAAAAGATTATATGTAAAAATTATATTGAATTTAAATCATATAGCCTTTATATTAATTTTACACAAATATATATAAATTTAAAAGCCTTAAAAATAGTTAATTTTTTTGCTTTTTAGAATAAACAATATTATTCAAATACCACAGATAATAATATAATAGATTTTCCATAAATTGAAAAGAATAAATTATTAAATAGATGATAACAATAGATAATTTTCATTACTATAGTTCACCTATAAAAAAAATTGAAATTTTATATACATATATTATATTTATAAACTAAGTAATATAGTTAAGTATTTAAAAAGAATATTAATAATAATTTATGCAAATTTTTATATATTACTAATTATTTTAAATGCATCTATAATTTATTAAAAATAAATTTAAAAAATTATATAATATTTTATAATTGAATTTTTAAATTTAAATTGATAATATATTTTTGCATATTTCTTCTATTTTAAATAAAAACATGGCGTTGATAGCCACCGTAACCAATTATATGTTTATATTTTTAAAAATTTAACTAAAGTCATTAGCATAAGTATTTATTGTAATTTAATTTAAAATTAGATTATAGTTTTTATAATTTTATAAATTATGCAATGGGAGCAATGAGTTTTTTTTATTTTAGTTGATTGTATGTTTATTTGGTTTTGTTTGTTTTTATAAATATTAAAATATTTTTTATTTATATTAATATATTAATAGAAAAGGTGGGGAATACACTAATTTTGTGAAAGGTAAAAATTAATTTAAAGGAAATCAAATCTAAAGGAATTAATTTAAAGGATAAAATAACACATACAATATGAGCTACATCATTGAAAAAGCTGAAGATTTCATTTATATTCATCGTCTTTTGAATACAAACATTGACGGAAAAAGAACCGTTCCTTTCGCCTTAAGAGTTATTAGAGGAATCGGTACATTTTTAGCACAATATATTACAAAAGAGACGAAATACATAGGCATGGGCTGCATAATTTGATTTCGAATAATATCTACATTGCATGTCAAAATTCACAAAAAAAGCGAAAACATGTCAAAAAAGATAGTGAAAAGCTAAGCACAAGATAAAGTAGAATCAAAGTGAAAGCCTTTGTTTGTTTTGATTTCGAATTCTCATATTATAAAATATATTCTTAAATAGTACAAAAAAGAGATTATATTATTGAATTAATGTTTTGTTTGTTTGTATATAGGAAGAAGATTTGCTTTCATGATCTGCAAAGTCGCCAGAATTGACCCCACCAAAAGAGCCGGTTTATTATCTCAAGAAGAAATTTAAAAAATCAACGACGTTATTTAAGACCCTGTTGCTTACGGAATCCCCAACTGGTTCTTAAACAGATAAAACGATTATAAAGATGGAGCTTACACTCAATTAGCCAGTAACAACTTGGACTCTAAATTAAGAGAAGATTTGGAAAGATTAAAAAAAATCAGATCTCACAGAGGTCTCAGACACTTCTGGGGATTAAAAGTTAGAGGACAACACACCAAAACTACCGGAAGAAAAGGAGTCGTTGTTTCCATCCTTAAAGCTGGAAAACAAAATGTTTGAGATCAATTAATTTAATTATTCATTATTAAAATTATCTATTTAAATAATAATAATAAACACTTTTTATCTATATAAACAATGTTTCACGCCTAGTTGTTTAGGATTTAAAAAAAAGAAATTCAAATCATTTTTTGTTTATATTGAGAACAAATCCCTTCATCTTTGGCATTACATATATTAAAAAAACAAAACAAATATATTCTTAAAATGCCAAAAACTCCTCCCATATTACATATATTAACATTTTTTGGATTCCTGTTTAAACTCATCTTAATTTATAGATATTATTACTTTTTTTTTATATATAAAACTTCTACAATATCGTAGTTATTGTCAGTTTTTATTAAAAATATAATAAAGCTACTTAAAGAAAATTAATAATATTAATTGCTTGCTTACTTACTTACTTAGTTTTAGGTTTTATTAAAGATAATGAATTAATTAGCTAAAATTAAAAAGTAGCCCTGATATATTAATTAGTAAATATATGTTATAACAATTAAATTATAATTAACATAGATAATAGTATAAGAAATAATAATAAAAGTAAAATAAAGAAATAATATTAATTTATTGCATAATTTAACTCCTTTTTAATTTTTTATGTTGATATTTTAAATATCGTATACTCATACTAAATTAAAAATTGATATATTAATTTCTGTATTAATTTATTAGTCTACTATTATAAATAAAATTAACCTTTTCTTCTTTTTTATAGTATATAATACAAAAGTTAATTTAATAATATTATCTATTATTAAAAAAATGTTATATATGTATTCAATAAATAAAATAATATTTTTTCATAAAAAATGAGCAATAAATAACTTTATAACTCAGTTTTTTTTTTTTTTGGAGTTGTTCATATGGTTTTTATTTATTTAAGTATATTTTTTTATATTCATTCATGTTTTAATAACTAAACAATAAAATAAATAAACAAGCAAACAAACAAGCAAATTAACTAAATTTCTTAAATTTCAAAACAAAAAATAAAAAAAATAAAATTATAAAATTTCTATAAACTAAAAAAACAATAATATTTTAAAGAAATATCTAAGTTTTGCATACTATTTGATAACAAATTACATATTTAAACATAAATGGCAGAAGTAAATTTAAACACTGCTCCCATATTAAACGACGTAAAATAAAAGTATTTCTAAAAGATTATTGTGAGTACCTGTTTAGGGGGATTTAAATTTTCTGATGAAGACAACAATTTAGATATATCAGCATTCGGTAAGTATAACATTTAAGAGATAAAAAATTAAACTAATAATGTCAAAAATTTCAAAGGTTACATAATCCAAGTGTCAGCCTTTCTCCTATTCCCGGGAATTTGCATAGGAGTGGCCCTGGGAATCAGCGATAAGATAATAGCAGGAATAATTTCAGGTGGTGTATGCATGTTTTTTAACACGATTTTGCAGCTTGTAGTGAAGCATATTCATAGAAAGTCTCTAAAAGAAGATAGTTCCATCCTTGGGTTAGGGCTTTCAGAAAGAGAATAGCAGTTGATTGCCATAATAAAACCGAAGCATTCTAACATTGAGCTTGTGGTTGTAATTTTGTTGAATTTTGGATTAGGATTTAGTTGCGCATATCACTTAAATGGCGTAAAAGGAGAATTAGTTCACCTGATTTTGGGAATAATCACATGCTTAACAACCTTTTTTTCCCTCGCTGTTGAGTCCCCTAAAGAAAGCTTTAGTTTAATCGGGGAAAATAACACATTTTCTTTGTACTCTACACTGTACAACCGAGTGTATTATGTGATAAGTTTGGTAATAATCAAACTAGTCATCGTGGAGTCGAAGTACAACCAATCAGGAACAGCTAAAGATATTTTGAACCTTTTGGTCTCAATTCTTCCTTATTTATTCATTTTCAACATGATTGGCCCATTTTTCGCTACTATAATGTACGGAATAGAAAAATATAACTATTGGTTTTTAGGATTTGAGTCTAGTGTTAGCGATTTAAGAAGTATTTTTTGGGCAGTTCTCAATACTGTAGCGACTGTAATTGTTTTCGTTCTATTCAAAAGTGCAGACAGCCTAAACGTTGGAATTGTAGTTGGAATTGCTTCCCTGTTTGCTGTTGTATTAAGTGAAAATTGCGCTTTCACTTTGGGCGATCGATACAGAAATCAATTAGTTCTGAATAAAAGTTAAAGCAGTAATGAAAACAATAATAACAATAAACAGAGCGAAAAACTGCTTTTGTTAGAAAAAATACTTCATTTCGTGATATGTGGGGTTGTCGGATTCGTTATCGCAGCCATCAAACTCGGAGACAACTTGATGCTGATTTTCATTTGGATTTCTGTGGGCTTTTTTTTATTTTTAAAGTTTTTGGAAAATTTGCAATCAGCCTACTTTTTCGGACTTTTTCGCTCCAAAAGTCTTTCCTTTAATGTGAGGATGCAAAAGTGGCTCGGAATCATTTCGCAAGTGTTAGGCCTATTAGCGATTTCCACACTTAACTATCAATATATGGACAAACACAAAGTAAAGAGTGATAATTTCAAACTCTTTGTATAGTCGGGATTAATTTTCAGATCCTATCGACACCTCTACTCGCAGTTACAGCTGAGCAATCTCATTTTACTTCTCGTGTTTTTCATCAAAATTGGAAGCGGAAATTACGAACTTTTCGTCGTATGGGCTCCCATTTTGACCATAGCTTTAAATGCCGTCTTTAACTTGAGCAGAAGGAGCAGCATCTGGATATACCAATTGGTTAAAATGGCGCATGACAAAAAGTAAAGAATTAGTAAAATGAATTTATTCTATGTGCTCTCCTTCACCGCTTTGCTGCCCATTAACTTGGTTTCTTTGCTTTTGTCCTCTGTATTGGATACAGCTTACGTGCCCTTTTTAGGACTCCCCGTTTTCTTTTTCGGATATATGCGACCGAAAAGACTTTGGCCGCACTTGTAGTCTGTGGTTCAGAATCAGGGGGAAAGTCAACTTTACAATAAATTTTCTCAGAATTTTGCAGATAAATTTAAAGACATTGTGAATAAATATCCTCTATAATTCACAACAGGAAAGTATTTCCTCATAAGAATAGATAAATATTTAGCGACTTTGCAGATTTTAGAGGTTGGAATGGACTACAGTGTGATATAAATCAGAGGAGCTGAAGTAATAAACATTATTGAAAAATAAATAAATTTATTTTTATATATATAAATATAGAACAAGCAAATATATACTAAATTCTTTATATAATTTAAAAGTCGTAAGATCCGGTTAGTTGTCATAGTCACGAAGCCAATGCAATCGATGACCTTGTTATTGAAGCTTTTAAAAAGAAAACCAACTTCGTTTTTAAAGACTATTTTGGATCCGTTACACCAATGACTGAGTTCACTACTGACGGTTATTAAGAAAGTGCCCTCAAATTGACAGGGATTGTGGAATAGCAGGAGTTTTAGTAGGGCTTCAGAGACATTTATCTACGAATGATTGTTTATTATATCAATAAATTTATCACAAAAGCATATGACAAAGACATCATTTTAAAAATTACGAGCAGAGCTAATGAATACATTGATTTAAATACAGCGCACAAATAATTTCCGGAAAGCTTCGCCTCCCTTATTGATATGAATATTGAATCTCGGCCGGAGCCTCTAGTGAAATGGCAGGTAAAGCAAATTGATGACCATGTTCCCTTGGCTATCACTCAGTAAAATGGGAAAAACAATAATATTCATAGCAACCGAGATGACTCATAAAATGACTACTTATTTAATAACAACAACAACAATAATAATAATAGCAATAAAAAGAACCTTTTTATAGATTCTTAGACGAACCATTTATAATAACAATAATAATAAAAGAGAAGGGCAAGTGTAAAAAAGACAATTCATAACGAAATTGATGATGATTTCCTCGACTAATTAGGAATTAATGACAATAACCAGTAGCCGCATCAAATTTAACACAATCCCAGTAGAAAATCACCTAAAAATAATGGCCCGGGTATTTAATAACAACATAAAAATAAAATAAACGAACTTTTCTTTAAAAATAATAACAATAAAGAATCGCTTTAAATCTAGTAAAATCTCTAAACCCATATATCTTAAGATAAGAAAAATAGTGAAGATGTACTTTTCGACGATCTTTTAAAAAATAATAACAACACTAGTGATAACAAGAAATCTCAACAATAGCAATCCAAATAAGATGATTATTTAGAATAAATAGTCAATTTGGAAGAGGAAAGCAAATAGTAAGTACAATAGCAAAACAATATCATGGTTAATAAGAACAATAGCAGTCAGGTAGCACAAGAAAGAGCCACTTCTAAGCAGCAGCAAAGGTAGGCTCGACAAAGAAGACATCCGAATGATGCTTTTAACAGTTAACAAACGCAAAATATTTCGGAAAATGGAAGTGCCGTGGTAGGAGTACCCCGAGTGCAGAATTTGAACAGTGATCAACACAAAATTTAATCTTCAATTCATGATGCCTAAAATGATGACTTCTAGCATGGAAAAAAAGACCAAGATGTCATGGATATATTGGAAGATCTTGACGATATTATCGCTCCTGGGCCCCTCCCCCTCCCCAACCAATGTTTGGAGAGTAAGACTATTTGTTCAATGATAAAGGAAGTGATAAAACAAAGTAAAATTTATTGAGAATATTTTTATTAAAAAGGACTAAAAACCTAATTTGTTTCGTTTTTAAGATTGACAGATGTAGACTCCGTTTCGTAAATGGGGAAATATGAGTCGATGTTCATGACGAAAGTGAAGGAATTAGTCGGATTGATATATGCTTTGAGCACTCACGATTTCAAATTCAATAATGAATAGATGAACAAAAAGGAAGTTTTCAATTCCTTTAGCAATCAGGAATCGATGAAAAAATGTCAAATTTTTAGTAAGCAACTCGATATTTTTTAAAAATATTTGCAATCCAAAAATTGGCAATTCGATAAGCAATCAAAATAGCCCTCGACCAGCAATCTATTATGGTAAAAAAGGATTTATTTAATTCTAATTATCGTGATATTATTTTGACGTAATTATTTAGATGACTGCAGAAATGTCAGACGAAGAGTTGATAGATGCGATCAAAGAAAATGAAGCGGACGTTTACATTGGAATGGGAAGTGATGAGGAGTGGCAGAGGGCGGCTCAACAAAATAAACAGACTCTTTGGAATTTGCACCACTTTTAGAATGAAAATACTTTGGGACTTTTCATTTCCAAATACTCTAACATTTAATGCAGCCTCTTGCAATTGAATGAAGATATAGTGAACGGAATACAAGCTAATCTAATTTTTGAATTATACTACGTAACGAATGATGATGATGAACGTTATAGTATTTAAACTCACAAAAATTTTATGAGAAATATTATTATCGAAACATCCGAAACGCCATTAGGGTACTCTCCCTTCTATAGTGGCCCCATGGTAGTGTGAGTTTGATTTTGATATTTTTTTTAATTTTTAATTATTTATGATTTTTTCTTCCACAACAATCAATCTATAATTATTAAAGTTATTAATTAATATTATTATTATTTATTATTTATTTTTTTTTAAATTTTTCTTAATTTACTGGAATAATATATATACATAATTTTTATTATCGATTTTTTCTAATCAAAATATTTCATAATAAATATCCTAAACTTATAATAAAATCAGTCATAATACATGTCTTATAATTTCTAAAGAAAAATATCATTAAAAATGGCTGTAAGAATATATTTTAAAATTGATAAATTTTGTTTTTTTATCCTTTCTATTTTAAAAAACTAAAAATATAAAGAATACAAACTTGACATAAAATTATAACTAAATTAAATAAGGCATTTTTTCTAATTTTTTTATAATTAAAAAACAATTTTCCTCGATAAATAAAATATCTTAAATTATAGATAAGATACTATCATCTAGAATTTTAATTTGATAATAAAAAATAGATTGTTAAACTATTATTTTATTAGCATTCAATTTTAAATATTTTTTTCATTCTTCAATGAGCGGCCAAGTCGCTAAGTCCTTATCTTATGGTTTCAGAAATGTATTCAAGACTGGAATTAATAGATTGTAAAGCTTCTTTTTTAAATTCTTCGTTTTCTGAAACGACATCGAATTCAAAATCTCCATCGTCATGGAAATCAGTGAATTTAAGAGTTCCTGAGGCCCCTTTATATTCTTCTACTCCTTCATAAGTCAAATCTATTTTCAAATCGAATCCAGGGAACCATTTATTTCTTTTGTAAACCATTGAAATCGAACCTGACATCTTTTCAATATCAGTAAATTTTATTTTTTTATCTTTCGTAGTAATTCCATTAGCATCCCCTTCCCCAGAGAACCCAAGAGCTTTTTTCACGAACGGTAAAGCAATATCTGTGCTAACTGATTTTTCCTCCCAAGTACCAGAGGTATTCCAGGCAGATCCTTTATGTTCAACAGTACTCTGTTTTTATTGGATTGAAACAGGGTCTATTTTTTTGGGTTATTTGGGTTTGTAATTTTGATCTTGTTTTTTAGGATCAACCCAATATCTGTATCCCTAACCTTTTTGAGATAAATCTTTATCTTTATCAGATTAAGCTTACTACAATTAGGGGTCTTATTCCTAAGAGATTTCTTCATTTTCATTTTCGCCAATGTTTTAATCAAAAACTTCTTGCTTTGTTTCTTCTGACATATTTGAATACTATTTGTGAGGAGACTTTATGTATAAATTTATCTTTTATAATGATGTTTTTAAAATTTTTTTTTCAAAAAAAATTATTAATATTTTGTATATTAATTTTTTTAATAATATATTTATTGTTTAGTCATTTATTGAATTCTGCGGAGATTAAGAGAAATTAATTATGTGTTATTATTATATTTAACTTGTACACAAAAAACAATGCAATTTATTTTTGATTTATATTAATTTTTTATGCATACCAATGTAATTAAATAAAATAGTATATAAAGTATAAAATATGTTGTTGGCTGCCCTTTCATTTTTAAGGTTATATTTAAATAACTTAATTATTTTTATTAATGTGTATTTGATAGTATTTTATTTTTTAACTAAATAAAAACTCGAAATATCAAAATAAGTAATTTTCTTAATAACAAATTTTTAAAACCAAAAATTAAAAAAATGAAATAAAAATTATATGTACTTCTTTAAATCACAAATAACTAATTTTTTTTTATAGTAAAACAAATAATTAAAAATATAGTTATTTATTTATCTATCTATATAGTAATAATATTTAATTTATTTCTTATTTATTTAGATTTATATACTCATTATTAATTTATTTTTTAGTTGTTTTTTTAGTGTATTTATTAATTTATTTATTTAGTTTTTTTATTTTTACTTTTTTAAAAAAAACAACCAATTTTTCTTCTTCATCTCCTGGCATAGTATTTAAAACTTTTAACATTATTGATTTTATAACTTTTTATTTGAATAACGTCAGTTCCCCAAAGAATATCACTCCAGTCAACTTCATCAAAAATGATCTTTACATATTATTCTTAAAGTGGAATTTTAATATTTTCTAAAGCATTATTGTCTAGTTCGTAAGGATTATTAATTTTGGCTATTCTATATTGATCGAACTCTTTAAACATATTTTCTTCTTCATCATCTAGCAATTAATTATCTATTCTAGAAATTTCATATCTTTCCTACTAAGCTGTGTCCAAATACAGAACATGTGATTTTAATTTATAACTCTACCAATTTTTCACATCGGATCTAAAAAATTTAGATAATTAATACTAAATTTAATAGGCAATATTCAGTCAGAAAATAAATAAATAAAATAATTAATACCCTTTGTCTGCTATGTTTACACAACTATAATTGTATGCAGGCTCATTATTCAAATTAAAAACTATATTTAATTCGGGAATTAGAAGTTGTTTTCCTTTGAGTGTTGAACAAGGTTTGTTTTTAATTCTTTTTGACTTGTGAGTAGTGGCCATTTTTTTAGCAAAAATTACCAGTTCTTCTTCTTTACCCAGTGATTTGATCCACTAATGTGACTCCGGCTTCAGCGAAAATCCGATATGATTTTTATTCGGTCTAATAAAGCATCATATAAAAATAATAGTTTTCACTAATTAAGCAAGTGATTTTATTTAATATTAAACAAGTTTCTTTACCGAGATAAAAAACCATTTTTGAGAGCAGATGCATAATTTCTTCTGGATTTGGCAATTTTGCAAAACAATGAGATGCCTTCATAATTTACTATATTTTCAGATTTGAATTGGCAATCTATAACACCAGTATGTATTAAGAGACAAACAGCATCACTGTCTGAGGTGTAAAAATCATTGCCCCATAACTATCTTTGAATCACGTGTTTATTGTATTTGGTTAAAAACTCACTCGCAATACGAATTTCAACTATTTGGTTTGCATACTCAGACAAATCAGAATATTTTTCCCCTGGGGAATAGAGAAATGTGACAGCAGGAGTCATGGCAAGTTGCTATTGTGTTTAAAGTTTTTTAGTGGGTTTTTCAGTTTCTTCGAACTTTTGCTGAGCCTTTCTCTTCAAATTTTTCTAATTTTAAACTCCTGCTCCCTTCTAGACCTTATTAGGGGCAATGGTAGAGGCCTATTAATGTTATTGTTAGTTTATTTGCTAAACTTAACTTTGTACATTTTATTGATTGCTCCCACTCATGCTATTATTCACATTTCCACCAACCTAATTGCTATTGTTATGGTTTGCATTGCTGCTGCTGTTCACGTTTTATTTTTTTGCATTATTTCGGGCATTTCTTTTATCACCTTGTTAATTCACATGTTAATGAGACTCTGGACTTTAACTGTTTGAATTAATGCTTTTTCTTCTCGCCTTTTACTGTTTTAAATTGAAATCAATCAATGAATGCATTATTTATATTAGAGAATAAAAATATTTTCTAAACATAAAATATTTTGTTAGATTTTACATTTTATGTCCTCTTTTGGTTGCCTCTTCCTTAATCATCGTTTAAAAGTGATATGTTTGAAGAAACGGGAGAAGAGTTAAAATCTACTTCTTTGTCGGCCATATTTATTAATTTTTTTTTTTGTTCTTTGAGTTGTTTTTTTGGTTTAGTTTTTAAACTGAAATTAGAAAAAGAGAAACAAAAAATTATTTTTTTCTTTTTTGTTATTATTATTTTTAATTTATTGGTTTATTTGTGTGTTTTTTAGCGCTGTTAGTATTAATACATTCATATGCCTATATTACTCATTATTATTATTATATCAAATTTGTAATTTGTTTTTTTAATTATCAATAGATCAAGAGCGTTTGTTTATTTGCTTTGCTTGTTTGTTTTGTTGTATTTCAATTTATAGATAAATTTTAAAAAAATACTTACAAATTCCTATTAAATCCTAAAGAACAAATAGCATATATATATAAATACGGAAACTTAAATAAATTTAAGTATTTTTTCTGTTAACATATTTTTATAATTATGTATTATATTTATATAACAACGAATTAAATTATTTTCTTATTATTTTATGATTAAATTATAATGATAATCAAGCATTTTCTTAATTTTATTTTAAAAGTTCATAAATTTCTTAAGTAGATTGGAAATGAGAATCTAATATTTCAATAACTTTAAATCGTGATACACTTCCTTTATCTAAATTAAGATTTCTTTTTTTTACTCCAAGTACATTTTGTAAAAATTCTATTAATTCTGCATTCGCCTGTCCGTCTACAGGCTGAGCTCCCAATCTGAGTTCTACTGAATCATCAGTTATATCTTATTAAATATATAACATTTGTTATTAAATAAGAATCCAATATTAATTAATATTAGATTGGGATATTTCTTACTTGCTACAGATGATGATTTGGCATTGGGTTTTGCACTAATTACTAAATAAAAAGAATTTCCCTTTTAATATATGCTCGAAGGGACTTTTTATTCTATTTACTGATTTTTACACTGCTTATTTTTTTAGTTTTTATTGCCTTTTCCATATTTAGAAGCATCATACTAATACACTTCTTCAGATTTATATTCTTCAAATTCCTCCTTATTTATTATATTTTATGAAGGAATTTATGCCTCGTTATTATTTTTTTCTGATTCGAATTACTTTTAATTTTTTTAGGATTTTTTTCCCATTTTTTTCTCCATATTTTTATTCTTACTTACAAAATAGTATTTGATTAAAAAAGAAATTTTTTACTGATTCTAAACCTAGTTTAAATAATATTTTTTGGGGTTTTAAATTTTAAATTTAAAAATTAGTTTTTTTATTTAAAACTACTATTCTTGTAGTTTAAGCTATAGATTTGCAATTTTTTATTAATTACCCCAGCATAATTAAATTAATAATTAATTATTATTTAGATAATCTTATTAATTCTGTGCATTACTTATTTATTATCATAGGTTATTTATACTAATTTTATTTATCTATAAGAATAATTTATATATTTAATACCATTTAAATATACACTGCTTATAATTAAAATATTAGAAGATTTATTATATATATCTTTTCATATCTTTAAAAACTTTATCATTAACTCATTTATCATTCTAATTTTTAGATTTTAGAACTTGATATAAATATGTTATTTTTATGGAAGAATGCGTATTAATCAACTAGCTATGATGTAAATATAGTAGTGAAATTAATATTGCAATATATTTTTAGCAATTATTGCATTTATGAAAAATTAATCAAATATATAGATGTTTAAATTTAGAAAATGCTCCTATATTTGATGGAAATAAATAATATTTCTTATAGTTTTTAAATATATTTATAATTATTTAGATATAAATCTTCAAATAAAAATTTATTTTTTTACTAATTTTAATAGTTAATATTAGAGTAAAACTATAAAAAATTATAATAGAACTTAGGACCTGAATATCATATATGGGCCCATTTTTATTTATGGTGGGCATTAATTATTTTCCTTTTTCTTTTTGATTAACTATACAGTTTATTATAGTGGTAAAAATACCTGGTGAAAAAGGTGTATTGCCCTTCAATTAACTTAATTACCAAAAAATAATATTTGTATCAGTTATCTACATGTATGTATATATAGATAATCCCTACAATTTATAAAATATATTAAAAAATACTTGAAAATTGATGTTTTAATGCTATTTTATCAACATATATTATTGAAAAAATTCATACTGCTACTAATAAGTTTTCTTAAATTTATTAATATAAGTTCTATTTTGAATAAAAAACTATTTTTAAACATGTATTATAATTATTTATCATCTAAGCAATAATTTATATATTTATTTCTAATATTTTTTTAAAAATTAAGTATAGATATTTATTATTTCTGTTTTAAAATTCTAGGTTATTCATTTAGTTAAAAAATTAGACTATAATATGAATAGTAAATTTTGATTATATTTCAGTTTCCTTGTTAGGTTCCTAAATAAATTAATTATATTAAAATAATAGATTTAACATTAAATCTGAATTTAAACTATATCAGATTTTATTAGATAAGCATTAGAATTTATGTCAAACAGAAAATTTTACTCTAACTTTATAAACCATTACTTTAAAAATTTAATTTGATATTTTAATTTAAAATTTAACTTTTATAATATAACTTTTTGAGGGGTAAGAAGGGATATTTTATGGTTTCTAAAGACTTTTTAAATTCAAAAATAATTGTTTTTTGCTCAATTATAACAAATTTAATTGATAATTGATAGTCACTCTTTATTGAATTCTAAATTGGTGAGGGGGTAAACTAATAATCAATTATTAATTAAATATAATCTTATAGAAAAAAGAAGGTGTTAAAAGAAGAATATGTTTAATTTTTTAACTTTATCCATTCAGAATATATTATTTTTTACATATATATACTAAGTAATATATTACAAGGCCTTATTGGTCAATATTATAGAATATTAAATAGATTAAAAAAAAATATTTATAAAAGAAAAAAAAAAAAAAAACTTAATTTAATAATTTAACAATTAACTTTCTATCTAACCCATTCTGTATATAAAACTAACTAAAATTACCCTTTATTTCAATGATTGCCTACCACGTAAAAGCCTAATTCATTATTGACTCTATTTAGTACACAAGAAATATCGATTTCGTGAACCAAATTTAATTACAAATTGAAAACGAAAATGACACCCAAACTTATGAGTCCAAATGCTATGGTGCTTAAAAAGGCTGCGCCAACTTTGAAAACGAACAGGTTTCTATCGCAAATTTCCAAATTTTCTACAATCCTGAAACCAGTCGATTCAACATTCAAAAGTGCAATTTAAAGATTAAATTATACACTGACCAAGACATTAAATTCGGAGGAATGGCCTGTCTCGACCTTGCCAACTATTTAAACTTTTTCAACGGAAATCGCTCCTGGCACAAATTGAGAGCCGAAAAACTAAAAATTCACCACTGTGCAGACGAAGGAGCTGTAATAAACATCAGAACCAGTGTTAATTTGGTTGAAAATTGCTAAGAAGAATTACTATCTTTAGACCATATTAATACTAATATTTCTGTTAGTAATAATAAAAATCAATATTACGAAGAACTATTAAATAAGTTCTATAAGGAAAATATGGTTTACAGAGACCAAATAACCCTTTTATAAAGAAAAAATTTTCAATTTTTGAGGGAAAAGGAATTATAAAAGTCTTACCAACAAAAATTCAAAAACCAAGAGCAGGAAATTGCCAAGCTCAGCAAAAAAATAGGGACAATGCTTAAAACCTACACCGCTTAAAATTAGTCTTTGAACTATGACAATGTCAACCTAAATAAAAAAATCCAAGAACTATAAAACTAAAATGACTTATTGACTAATTAACTTAAAGAAAAATAAGAAGAATCCAACGGATTAATTAATGAAAATTGCGAAATTTAAAATTAAGTTAAATTATTACAGTAAGAAAATGATGCTTAAAAATCCATGATTTAATAGTTAAAAGAACAATAAAATACTACCGAACAAAATTTAAAATCTTTACAAGAAAAATGCAAAAATACCACTCTAAAATAAATAACTATCAATTAAAAATCAGATTCATAAATTTCTCTTAGCACTGCTACTTCAGATTATGAAAACTGTTCTGATGAAGTTGAATAATATGAAGAAAATTAAGTAGAATAAAGTATTATAAATTCTGAATTAAACCAAATATTAAACTCTAAAAGTGATAGTTAATAATAATAAGAAATGGCTAACTATAACAATAATAATAATAATGATTAATTAGATGTACTTCTTAAGGAATTAAAATTCCCTATGGTGCAAGTGTTTGATAAAATTGTAATTGTTCTTTCTCAAAGTATTCACTTTTTCAAATATGGTTTGTTCCAAACTTTGTATAGTATTCTTCAAAAAGAATCCAAAGATAGAAATAGCAAATAAAAATAATAATAGAACATGCTTTAATGCTTAGAAAACTCAAATGCTGTAGATATAGATATTAAAATCAACGATTGTGATGATGACAGTAATAATAACAACAACCCTCAACAAACTTGTATATAATTTTTCTAAAACTAACAAAGTCAAAATTTATAAAAAATAGAAAATGACTCTTCCGAGACATGTATATGAATTATAACATTAATAAATATTCAAATCAAATACTTCTAATAAAACAATTGTATATAATAATAATAATGATTATAATATCATATAAACATACATATATTAAATTAAATAATATTTTAACAAATTCTATATTAAATAAGAAAAATTAGGATAGTAAAAATTTAAATTAATTTATTTTATATACAATACAAAACATTTATAAAAATTATTTGTTAACTAATAAAATAGTGTAGTAAAAAATATAAAAATATTATTTCTCTTTTAAGTGGAAATATGAATATCATATTTTTTTTTAGATTTAAATTTTTAATCTTCATTATATTTATATTTTTCAAAATCTATGTTTAATAATATACTAATAAAATTGATTATGTTTTATTATTATTAAATGCTAATTTAATCATAAATTAAAATATTAGTTTACATTATAATTATTTCAGATTTTATAAATTTCTTGCTAAATACAATAAGTAGAAACAATCATTATAAAAAATTCTTTAAATTAACTAATTTTAAAAGCAAACATTATAAAATTCATAAAATAATAGAATAGTTTAGTATAAAAATAATAAAATGAATAACGAAACTGGCGTTGGATTAATTATCCCTCCTCCTGAAATAAGAAGTACTTATAATTGTTAAATTATTTATAAAATTTCGTCTAGATATGCGAATTTAAAAGAAAAAATTAGATTATTGGAAAAAAAAATGGGAATTTAAAAATAGTTTTTGAAATAATTAATAAATATTTTTATATTATAGAATTGGTCGATTAAACAGCTCCTTATGTAGCGAAAATTGGGCCCACTTTTGAAATCATGGTCATAGAAAAATAGGCAGGAAATAGCTAATTTAGCTTTTTAAGTAAAAGCGATCCTTATAGAGCATATTATGATCACAAAGTTGCAGAATATACATAAAAATTATTGTAGGGTAATCCATATTAGTCATAATATAAAATAATTGAAATAATTTTATTATTAATATATGTAAACTTTATATTATAATTAGAAGGTGAAATTGATCAATAAGAGGAAATTTTAAAAGGAGAAGAAGAAATTATAAATAATGATCAATAAACAAATCAAAATAGAGAACTTTCAGAAGCTATAAGAAAAAAGAATTGGAATTAGAAGAAAAGAAAAAATAAAAAGAAAAAGAACAATAAAACTTAGAGCAAAAATCTAAAAAATTATTAAAGGCCCCTGAACCCACATATTTTTTGGTTAATCAACCCAAAGGACTTACATAATTAGATGTTGATGTAATAAAGCATTGTGCATAATTTGTTGCTAAAAATGGGAAGAATTTCTTAGTTTCACTTACTGAAAGGTAATATAATATATCAATCAATCTATCAATAAAATTCATATGATATAATTTTACATTAGAGAAAAATAAACCCCCAATTTGATTTCTTAAAACCCACCAATGATCTATTTCCCTATTTTATGGAATTAGTAGAAAGCTATGAAAGGTGCATTAATGTGAAAAAACCTGTTCTGGAACAAATAATTTTGAATTTTAAAGATAAAAATAGCATATACAAAAATGCCTTGAAATTTATGAATATGAAAACTTTTAGAAAGAAGAGTAAAGAAAAATAGAGCAATTAGAAGAAGAAGAGAGAAAAAAATTGGCAGATATAGATTGGAACGATTTCGTTGTTGTAGAAACTATAGATTTCATGGATGATGAAACTGCTGAAACTGAACCATATTAAAGTAATTAGAAATTAAATAAATTTTTAATAAATTAAAAATTATAATATGAATTTTTTTTATTAGAAGCTTGAATTACTTAATATAATCAAATAATAAAAGAAGGTCTTTAAAGAAAAGGAGAATATTTATTTATAGAAAAGCTAATTTAAATAAAAAATGTTTTATTCTAACTAAATATATATAATATTATTTATACTTTAAAAAGAGACTCAATGATTCTTCTTTAATCGTTCACATGCAAATATAATAATAAAAATAAAATTTTCCAAATTCATAAATTAACAGATCAATAGTAAATTAATTTTTAATATTATTATTATTTTTTCTATATTCTTAAATAAGTAAAAAAAGTAAACATAGGAAATTATTTTAATTAGAGTGTTTATATAAAAAATAAAAAAATAAAAAAATATTTTTCAAAACTAATGGATTAAGATTAAAAATCATAAGAAGCGAAGCAAAATATGTAAAAATTTGCATAATTAATAGAAGAAAACAAATATGATCCTCAAACTTTATCTCAAATATATAAAATTATGAACTACAAACCACAAAACCCAATTGAATAGCCTGAAAGTTTGGGAATTGAAGAGGTTAGAGAATTCTTAACTGTGAAAGGAGGAGGAAAAAGTAACTTCTCAACCTTTGAAAGGGATTTTCATGATGATTTGAGATACTACGATGAAGATAAAATAAAAGAAATTGTTTTGAGATAAACCTATTTAACTTCTAAGGGTTATTTCAATCCTAAATAGCATTTTCCAAGCCTTAAATTATCATCGTTAGATGATACTTCCCAAGATGATAAAATAAGAAAAATGATTGATAATAACTATAGGCCTTGAGTACCAATTACAAACTCATTTAATAATTATAAATTCCCTTGTATTCTCTGAATTTTACAATTAAGTATTTACTATTATAAAATTATATTCCATATATTTATATAAAAATAAATAAATAAATAAATAACTATGTATAAAACGTAAATTTCCATACATATAAAATAGTATTAAGAGTATTTTAGTGCCAATACCAAGATGATAAATATAAATAAAAAAAAAAAAAAAATTATAATCAATTACAGAGTTCTAAATTAATTAATTATTATTATAAAATACAAATTAAAAAAAGTAGATTCTAGTTTAATAAATAGATAATATAAATTATTATTAGATTATGCCCTTCATTGAACTTCTTTTTCTTCTTCGATTTATTCAGACATCATAGATTCTATAAAAAATGGCATATTAACAATAGTATAATTAAACATAAATTTTTACTTTTTTTTAAGGGAGATTAAGGTAGCTAATAGTATTTGTAGTATAAAGATTCGGCTTAAGAAAGGAATTCTGCATAATTGAAATCAAGATCGCAATGTTATCTATCATTAGGCTTTCTCAATTTGATTTCTATATTATAAAAAAAATTTTATGGTTTAAATATATTAAAATATATTATTTTTTACATTCGTAGCAGCTGTCCCAAGATGATAAATAATCTACATTTATCATAGCCAAAATATTTTGAGCCTAATTTCTTTCTTTTTTGAACTCTGTTTCTTCTTAAAAGAGATTAATTACACTATCTTAATATTTTTGCAATCTTATACTTTAGAGTTCTTATTCTTCATTAATGAATGTGGATGATTTTCTACTCAATCTATTTATTTTATTTTTTTGTAATGAGAAAAAATAATAGTATTATATTTATTTATTTACGACTTATTAGTTCCATAGATTTTTATATAGTCTTATTCGACCAAACTCAAAAATTAGTTATAATCAAAACCGGGATCACACTGAGATTAAGGTTTTTTTTAAGTAATGATTGCATTTTTAGCTTCTTCCCAGGTATTCAAACAATTATTTGAAAGCATAATTAGCATATTTTTGGCTTATTTTTTTCCTTATCAAATTTGTGTTCCTCGGCGTATTTTTGTGCGTCTTTGGGAGACAGATTTCTGAGTTTCGATTCTTCGATTTCCATATAAAGACTTTCCTTTCTATCGGCATGTCCTGCATAGTTTTTATTGTAATAATATTCTGAATGCACCAAGAATTCTGAATAATTGAAGTGTGAGTCGCAAGAATTTTTGGGCTTTTTACTATTTACAATAACATCTCTAGCAATCTCCCAGGAAACTAAGTCTTTGTCACTCAACATTTGTAAAATATTCAAGGCTTGA
Source organism: Miamiensis avidus (assembly GCA_037039885.1). NCBI lineage: Eukaryota > Ciliophora > Oligohymenophorea > Philasterida > Glauconematidae > Miamiensis > Miamiensis avidus. Next base: position 780,615 of record JAWVGU010000011.1, on the reverse strand, counting down.
TTTTTTTCTCGGTTGGGCTGGTGATATTCAATAGACTTTACTTAAAGATTTTTAAGATTATTTTGTAGTTAGTCTTTGGCTTCTTCATCTTTTCTGAAATATAAAACATCAAAATAGATACATATTTATGATAATTATGTAATATATAAATATTAAAATTTACTTTCTTTAAGCTTCTCCTTCGTACACAACATAATATAAAATTTCACAAATGTGTATAAATTTATTGTAATCAAAGCTGTGGGAAGGACAAACGGACTGGGGCTTTTTGAAATGTTCTATCATGTATTTGGCTCTTCCCCAACTCAACAAGTCTGAGGCTCCCAACATGACCATAACATTTTTAGCAATTTTGTATTCAGTGCTGTAATCAGCGCTCAATTGCTGCAATTCAGTTTTTTTCCAGCCCAAAATGACTTTTTCTAAATTTTAGAACATTTATAATTTCAACTTTGATTCATCTTGCATTACTTTTGCCGAAACGTCAGAAGAGTAGATCGTTACCCATTCTAAAATACTTTGACTCAATTCAGTCACATATTCCAACTTTATTTTGCTACTTATCGATGTAACCTTGCAGTGAAAATTATTTAGATTTTTCATTTTTATAGCGATAATATTATTCAATTTAGTTTTGTAGATTTATATAAGTGATTGATAATTACATTAAAAGCAGGTTATGCACTAACAACTTCGTATGACAAAGACTGTTCAGAATTTGACATTTATGTTATCTTAACTATTAATTCTGAGCCATTTTAATAATATATTTTTACTAAACTTCCAATTTAATATGCCTTTCCATGGATAAATTATGTTTCTTTAACCTTAATTTTGGGAAAATTGTAAGTAAATTCAAACAAATTTAAAAATAATTTTAATAGTTTAAAACAATGACATTTTTATCATAAATTTTGAAGATTTTAATTATTTATTATTATATTGTATTTGTATATAATGGTTACAGTTTAAGGAAATATTTTTTCAAAAGATAAGGTAGAAATAAAATCCCAAAGTTTAATAGGTTATATAATAAAAAGGTTTGATTCAATCTGTTATTAAGAATTGGTATACATTTGAGAAAAGTTTAAATTCTTGCTAATTAAATTGTGATAATGATTTTTTTCTTAATTAAAATTGCAGATTATGGCTTTTTATATTTTGTATATAAAAATGAATTATCTTGTTGTTTTTGTGTTAATAATTTCGGTAATTTTTTAATATGTTAGGTAAAATATAATTGAGCGAAATTTGATTACTGTTTTTAATGATGAGAAATAATAGATTTTTAAACAATTCATATAAGTAAATAAAAAGAAAATATAGCACTAAAATAAGATCATTAGTAATAGAATAAATAAGCTACTATTTTGTAAATTGATTAATTAACTTAAAATTATTAGAAGAAGAGGAAAAATAAGATATTTATATATCAAATTACCATATATCTTATAATTTGAGATATGCAAAGGGAAATTTAAAACAAAAATTATATATTCTACAATAAATAATTTCATACAAAAATATCTAATATTTAAATTACAATTTAAGATATCATACAAAACTTAAACTTAATTAATATCCATCAATCAGTGTCATTGAATTGAATTAACCTTTCAAATTCTTCAATTTTTGATATTCTCATGTCATCATCCATTTTCCCACATACACTATCCATAAACTTATATTATCCTTCTTTGATTCTATTTTTGCTTGGTTCTAAATAGGCCATATGGTTTTAATCAATAACTTTAGATAAGCTACGATGGTAGTTGTTAAATTAAACTTCTACTTTAAATTATGTCTAAGGATTTTAGAATGTATCTTGGAGACTTTAGATAGTTTATGCTTGAATTAGCAGTTAAATTTCTTTAGTTTAGTTTTAAATATCATTTTGTGGTAAATTAAATTATCTTTTGAGTTTGGTAATAAGGATTCCTTGGCAAAACTTACTCAATCTTCCTGTCATTCCTGTGCAGCAACCTTTATCTAACAATTAAATGTAAACCAAAAACTTTATTAGAATATCTTTGAATTCTCTTATAAAAAGTTCATAATTTTTATCCTCTGCTAGTGAGTCAACTGTTAAAAAATGTAAATTTTAACAATGTTATAGCAATCAACATAATAAATCATTATTAATAAAATAATGTTTTTACAATCAAAATTAGCGAAGATATTCCAGTTCCTCATTTTTTTTTGAGCTTTAATTGCATTATCATTGTAGTTTTTAAAGGCTTGGAACTCATCAACCAAATCAGAGATAATGGCCTATTCGAATAGCTATCGCCATTCTTGTTTTAAAACATTTTATAATTTCTCCATTTTGCTAGTAAAGCTCATTAGTTTTATAACTATGTATCTGTCACAATCATCGAAAGTGTTCATATTTGAACCTAGTTTCGTTCTCATGGCAATAAATGCTCTATTTTTTGGGAGACCTTCTCTAACTTGCATACTTCCCATATTAAATTACTTTTTTAATAGTAAATAAACAGGTATTAAAATTATTATATATATTATAAGAATTACCTTAGACATGCATCCCTCTTTCACTAACTTGGTTTGATAATTGTATGAAATCAGGAAGTTTGAATTAGGAATTGCTTGGGTGAGTTATTTATGAACACCTTAACAAAAAGACTCTAATTTTTCTTTTTGGGCTTGCTGCAGCAAACAAAGCTTTATATTACTTCAGGCATGGACAGGTATGTAAAGAATTCTTCATCGAAAATCTAAATTTCTTGATCTTTAGGTTGATACGTGTCAGCAAACTAAGCTCTTTCACTTTTAAGTTATTCTAATTTTTTATTTTCATTAATTTTACAATTTAAAAATGGTAAAATGATAAAATTACCTATATTAATTTCTTTCTTAGAGCTTACTTTTTGAGAAGTATTACTTAGCTCAGCAGTAATAGTTTATTTCTGGGTTGGGTTCAAATTTTCCTACTATTTATCTAGCACCCTTCCTTCTACATCAACTTAAATACGATTTTATGGAGTTTTATCATATCCTTGTGGCATATTATTATTATTGAATCCTTATGGAAATTCATTAAATTAATTAGTTTCCTATTAGGTTTAAGAAGGGTATTAATAGGTAGCATCAGATGCAAATGGACGATTATTATTATCACCGCCATCCATTGGATTATTATTTTATTATTTGTCAAATCTAACTTGGTTAGGATCATTTGCTTAGAAAGTTTCTGCCGCAAATCTTTCTCTTTTTTAATTGTTGATTGTAGATTAGACTTTTTGAGTTTCTATAAGGGCTTTTGTGCTAGAAAAAAGCTTTTCTTCGTAGTAGTTTGAAAAAGGCTAAATGTGATTGAGAAATTTGACGTCTTCTGTTTAAGTTGTTATTATATAAGAAGCGATTCCATATATTTTAGCTGCCTTGTAAATTTCTTACTCCCCTAAGAATTTGATGGCGTTCAAAGATTCTCCTTTTTCGTTATTGAATACATTGTTGAAGAAAATTACGATTTTGTCTCTTAAAAGATTATAGAAAAAAGTGTCATATTTTTCTAATGGATGACTAAAGAAAAATCCTCCATAATTACTAATATTCCACACGTCGACAGAAGTTCCCATAAACTGTATTAATTATTTTAAAATTTATTTATCTAAAAATTAATTATTTTTAAGATCAAAATTAAAAGATTTACATTTGCAAAGAATTTCCAATTGTCAACAACTTGTTTAGATGTTTCTGCATTTACTATCAACAAAAACATAGAATTACTTCTGTATTCATAACTTTCAGCCAATTGAACAGCACAATTTCTCACTTAGATGGTTTGGAAATTGTTCGTCAAACTAATAAAGAATATAAATAAAATTAATAAATATAAAAACCAGTATTACTTCTTAAATGGTTTACTTATTCAAATGACCTAAATCAAGCTCAAATCTTATTTAGGCTTTAGAATAGGGGGCTTAATCAGGATTCGTAAATTTTAAGGTTCCACTAAAGTAGTCAATTTGACCAGGACTAATCAAACTAATGGGTTTATCTGTATCTATAAACTTATCAAAAGTGAATTTCTCCAAATTTTCTTCATTTATATCAAATACTCTTTCTTTGGGTAGCAGTTTAATTTCTTCAGTTCCTCCACTATGCTAGTTATTAAAATATTATAAAAATTTAGTTACTTCATTATGAATATTTTACTTTCATAAAAACTCTCAAAATTCTAGGTTTAAAGGATGAGTCTATTCCTATCTGTTGTGTTGAAATATTTTTCACTCCAATTACGAACGGAGCCTCTTCTCCGATTGTGATCGAGGGTGCCACAATAATTTTAGACAATTAGATAGGATATCGAATTTGATAACTATCAGTTTATTGGGTAACTGTTCTAAATTACTTATTAACTCTTTCTACAGTAGCTCTATAGTCTACAACGGCAGTTTAAATAAAGGTTTTATCAACAGTTGGTTCATTATTCTATCTAATAGTCAAACCTTTTCATATATTTGTTTTAATTTTAATATTTATGCAATTTAATTTGTATTATTTATTTTAACATTACACATCGGTTTTTCTATGCCATATTCTTATAAATGAGAGAGTTTATCTTTCATTACTATAGTGTCTCTTTCGTTATTAAATTCTACCCATTAGTTATTTTGGAGTGAATAAAAAATGTTTTGATATTTAGGGGTAGGCATAGCTCCTTTATTTACGTATTTTATATTTGGAATCATTAAAAATTCACCAGGTTCAATGATACCACTACAATATGTAAACAAAAAAAATAAATCAATAATTTAATAATTTAATGTTTTATTTATTAACTCGTCAGAAGCAACTCTGTCTGCATGAATGACTTCAAGTTCATATCGTGTTGGATATGCGAATCCAGTATCACTTAAAACTATTCCAAATGATCCATCTATTCCATCTTATCCATCTCTTCCCTAATGACCACTTGAACCACTCATTCCTTAAAATTTTAATTGGTATTGATATAAGTTACAATAATAGATTAGAAATTTATTTTTATATATTATACCGTGAGGCCCACTGAATCCTCCAGGATTGCTATGATGTCTGGTTTGAGTATTTCCATTTCCATCTCTATATGTTTCAGTCCAGCTATAACTAGATCCTCCCATACCCCCCATACCTCCAGATCCTCCAGGCCCTCCATGCCCACCTTTTTTAAGTTATTTATATATAATCAATATAAATATTTTATTTAGGTTATGATTTAAATACCTTTTCCCCCTACTCCTGATTAATAATAATAGTCATTCACAAACATTAAAAGGTCTGCGTCGTATTCAGAAGATATTAAGGAAATAATTCCTCCATCTCCACCTTTTCCTCCTTCACCACCATTTCCTCCGCTCCCTCCACAACCTCCCTTGATATTTTTTATTCATTAATATGTTTTTCATTTTAACATAACTCTTTATTATATTTTACAGGACCTCCATTTCCTCCTGAGGAATATCTGGTAGCATCTCTACCTCTGAATATAAAAAATTAATTACATTTTCTATTTTTTCAAATTAAATATTTAATTCTTATTAGTCAAATATTTTTTACCTATAACCTGTTCCTCCGTCTCCTCCTCTTCCCCCATCTCCTCCTTTTCCTCCATTTCCTCCGATAGATTTCAATATTAAATTGAAATCTCCATTTCCCAGTCTAATATATTTATCGTTTACTTGGGGAACACCACTTATTATTACCTTATTATCTCCCTCATTTGAAGTTAAAGTAATATTCATATTTTGAGCATGTTCTCCGATAATTCCGGGCTATCCATCAAATCCTAATAAGTTAATAATAATAAAGAGATTGGATTTGTATTTAGGAAGCAGAATTTATACTTAATATTAAATATATTAATAATTAATCTAGATTTAAAATTACCTCTACTACCACTTCCTAATCATAAGTAATGAATGAGTAAGCGATTAAAAAAATTAATTTATGTTTATAATTTCTTTTATTTATATTAATCTATATTGTTTTTGGTGTTACCTCCTCCATAACTATGGAAAATTATATTTGGTAATAAAAAGAATATAAATCGAAAAAAAAATAATTTTGAATACAATCCATGTGACCCATTACATCCCTAAGATCCTATATTTCCATATCTTCCAGAATGATCAATAACTAAACTTTCTTTTACTTCCATTAATAGATATAGGTACTTATTTTATTATTATTTTATTTTATTGATTATTATAAATTATATTTACTTACGATTTTTTAGATAAAAACATCGATATTAATAAATAAACTCTAAGGTTCAATAAAATTATTAGAATAAGAAAGTAAATATTTTATACAATATTAAGTAATTCTAGAATAAAAATATCACATAATAAAACATAATTTTGATATATAGTCACAAATAAACCAATATTATAAATATAAATTGAATAGTTTTATTTTAAATCTTTTAAAACTTATTTTGGATTTTTGGCTATTATGAATTAAATTTATATCATTATAATATAATAAAACCTATTAGCTCTTTATAAATTGCTTTTAATTTAAGTTTAACTCAGAAATTATTCGTATTTTTAAAATTTTGTATCAATAATTGAGGAATAAAAACATGTTTTTATGAATTGCATACTATTATATTTTTTTAATTAGAGAATATTTTATTATTATTAGATAAATAGTGTATAGTATTCTTATATTAAAATTTATATAAGTTAAAATTAGTAAAATCAAAATTAAATAATAATAACATTAACTATAAATTCTTATAATACATCGAAATATAAAATATCTCCATAATATAGTATTATAAACATATAATTAATAAAATGGTAAGTTAATTTATTAAAATTAAATTATTCTAAACATACTATTAATCATATACATAATAAAAAATAAATAAATAATTATATAAATATTTATATATAATATTATAAAGTGCTTTTTAATATATATATATATGCTGAGAATAATATAATGGAGTAATATTGTTATTAGGAAAATAAATAATAATATAATTATTAATAGTGTATCTAATATTTATAAAATTAGTATCAAGCTATTACATCATACAATAATTTGATTACAGCTTGTTAGTTAGTATCTCTTGAAAGTAGATTTTAAATATTTGTATTATAAACAAATTTTTGTACTATATCTCTAATCCTTTCATGAGTTCCCAGTAATTTAGAAAATGTATTCAAATTTATCAGTTTAGAGAATCTTTATTCCGTTATGCTATTTAGTTCTTGACATCTTTGGCAATAACATTTGAGAATTTTTTTTTTCCCCTTAACAGTTGATTTTTTCAAGTCAAAAACCCTATCACATAACAGCTTAGAATTATATATTTGATTAAGTATTTCTAGAAGGTGTTTAATAAGTTTTTGAACATGCTTTAGGTTATCTTAGCGAGAATGGTTTCGTTTAGAATTTGGATGGTGAACATCTGGAAAGTTTTAGGTTTCATATACTCCTTCAGTGTATTATGGAAAATATTCTTTTAACTATTATTCTGACTCTTGGCTCACCAACTCAATAACATCAGTCATTGTTTATGGTAGAACCTCTTCTTGTTCATAGGAGAACGATAATCTTTCTTCTTCACTGTGAAAAACTTCTTCAGAGGAGGAGGAGTTATATAATTAGATTTGACTGTGGAATATGTAATTATTGTGAACAAGGTCAATCATTTTTTTTTTTGTTTATTTTTATTCAAATAATTTTTATTAATTTAATTTTATATTACTTTTATAGGTTATATAATTGTTGAGATATATTCACCAGCAGTGTTATCTTTTTGAATTAAAGGTAAATTAAATTGAATTTTATAATAAAAATTTACTTCTTTATTCGCTAATAACTTCTAATTTCCATTGAACGGATTAGAAAATAATTTTACTAATTAACTCAAAATTGTATTTTTTATGAAATATCTTAAATAAGTTAATACTACGTGAAAATAAAAATAAACAATAGATGATTTATATCAAATAGAAATAAAATTCAATGTAATTTATTATAATATTATCCATGATTATGCAAAATTTCTACTTGATTAACTAAATGCCCAGTACATATCGAAATAAAAATATCAATAAAAAGAAAATTTCTAAAAAAGATATTGAAAAATATTAAATATATATATATTAAATAAACATATTTTAAATAGGAAAAACTATTATAATTTTATGATATAAAACAAATTAAATTCAATATGAGAGTTTAGCACTCTAGACAATTCCATAAATTAATTTAACTAATTTATTTACTAATAAAAGTATTATTTATTAAAAAACTAATTATTTTTGATAGAAAGTTAGGATTAATAAAAGCAATCTTCTAGAAAAAATTAAATTAAATTTTTTTCTAGAAAATAATACTTATAATTTTATAATTATTAGTTGAATGACAAATGAAATTTATTTACTAAATAAATTTAATTCAATTACTATGAGGGAAATATAATGCAAAAAATGAATAAATATTTCATATTTTATATTTTCAAAATATCTTTTTATTAAATCCAATTTAAAATTTATATTTTGATATAAAAATATACTATCTATAATAAATTAAAAAGGTTGTTAATATTTCACAAATATAAAATTGGAAATAAAATATAATATCTGTATTAAAATAAATTTTTTGGTACATAATTTCCAAATTAGAATACTATATATAAAATTTAATAAAATAAGAATATATCTGGATATAATATTATATTTTTAAAGTTAATTTATGTTGGATAAAAGTTATTTTTAAACCAAAAAACTCTAAAGTAATATGATTATTATAAATTTAAAAATATTTTATTCAAAAAATTTAGTTTAACTAATGATATCATATTAAAAATGGTTTTTATTTTATATTTATAAAATTAGTTAAAAATAATATATTTTAATTTTTTATAGTCTATTATTTATAGGAATACCACACGCATCTTAAATAGTTAGAAGTAATAAAGTTGATATCATATAACCTATTATATAAATCTTTAAAATAACTTTAAATATATTATTTAAAAAATAAATAAATATTAGATAAAAGTATTGCATTTATAAAGATATACTAAAAATATGAACTGCGTGATGCAATATAGAATTTCAGAATATTATTAGCTGCTATTTTCAGTATATTTTACTGCTAACTATTAGTAATTTACCAATATTAAAGTACATGAAACACATGATGAGTAAGTGAAATTTAAATTTTATTTATAAATAAATTTTAATATGTATTATTTTATGCTTTGTATATTTTTTGTCAAGGTTAAAATATGTATATATCTTAGAAAAATATTAGAATAGTAATATTAAAATTAAACCTAATTCAATCAAAATTCATGAATAATAAAAACTAAATTTATATTTTTTAATTTTTATTCCTATAAGTCCATTAATTAGAAACTTTCTAACTCAAAAATAAGCAATTAATTTTTTTGTATATTTTTATATATTATTTATTTATTTTTATAGATAAATAGAAATCACAATAAATTGACTTGATAATAAATTTTAATAAAGAAAATTAAAAAAAAATTTACAAAAGTATAATTTAATTTAATTTAAATTAAATTAAATGAAAATTTCTTTTTATACCAACAAAAATTAAAATGCATTTATTATAATTATTAGAAAAGTAATATTATTAAACCAATTCAAATATCCCTATACTGCTTAATTTATGAAGATTATTTTTTTTGAGGAGAAACAGTGCAATGCAAATACAATTTAAATAGGAATTAAATAGCTATTTCATTAATAAAAAAACCATATATAATTTTTGATTTAGTTCCAAATAAAATTAAAAAATTACAATAAAATAATACATAGAATTTATTTTTATGGCTTTTTATAATAAAATAAGTATATTAATAGTATTTCTAATAAATATAATTCAATATTCTAACTGTAACTCATGTATTCTTATTGGAAATTTATGCAATGAAAATTCTTGCATAAACAATGTTTGTAAAGAATGTGCAGATAATACTAAATCAGTAGAATCAAATTGTAGATGCTAGGCTGGAGAATATTATAATTAAAATGAAAATGTATGTGCTCCTTGTGACAGAAATTGTGGAACATGCAAAAATTCTGCAGTAAATTGTACTAGTTGTATTGCAGAAGACCCTAGTGGATGGACTTTAGATTTATAATAAAATATATGTGCCTGTAATGAAAGAGGATATGTAACATCAAGTGGAGATATAGCTAAAAAACCATGCCAAAGGTGTTATGTTTATGGAAAGGATTGTGTAATATAATGTCCCACTGGAACTGTAAAACTTTAAAAAATCGAATTAAATATCGATTTTAAAATATTTCTTTTTATTTCTTTTTTGAAATGCAGAATTAGTGGGCTTAAATGTTAATTAAATTAGAATTACATTTAAGTTCAAAAATTCTTTATTTTAATTTATTAAGATAAATATATACTACTATTTAAAACAAACCAAATGATTAATATAGTTTTTATGATTTAGAATTCTTTTTATTTTTGTATTTAAAATAAAATCATGGGAAATAATAATTATTTTAATAAATTTTTAATTAGAAACCCAATTCTGCTATATGGAGATGTGAATCAGAAAAACCTGAAGATGTGGCTAATGATGACAAATTGCTAATTATAATTGTTGCCATATGTGTCATCATCCTCTAAGTTTTATTGACTATGTGTCTTTATAATTACCTTTATGGTAGATTAAAAAATGTGTTTGATAAAGATGAAAATAAAATATATCCTCTCACAGACGAAGAATAATTGTTTTTGGCATAATAAGCTGAATTATAGAGATAAAAAATCTATAAGAAAAAGAAGATTTAAGAAGAAAATAAATAGAGGAAGAAGAATATTAGAAAAGAATAAAACAGTTTGAAGAAGAAGTATATATATTAATATTAATATTTGAATTAAATAATTAACAGCATTTATTGTATTTTATTAGGAAAATATGCGAAGATTACAATACGAAGAAGAAGAACGATTAAGGGCCGCGGAAGCAGCTGCTGCCTTAGCAGCATTATAAGAAGATGAAAAAAAAGAAGAGAAACTGATGAAGCAAGAAGAAGATAATTAGAAGAAGAAGAAATGGCAAGAAGATTAGCAGAAGAAGAAAGGTAAACAATTTGATTTATTAAATGGAAAACAATGACTACAAATCTAATTCTCACTTATAGAATGAGATTGGAAGAAGAAAAAATAAGACAATGGGAATTAGAATAAGAGTAAAAAAAAAAGCATTGGAAGCCCAAATAGCTTTGGAAGCAGCGTAGGCAGAGTAAAGAAGAAGAGAAGAAGAAGAACGACTGAAAAGAGAAGCTGAAGAAAGAGAGAGATCGAAAATGGCAGATGAAGAAAGGGCTAGATTGGCAGCAGAAGAAGCAGAATAAGAAAGATTAAAAAAATAGCCCAAGAAGTTAAAGAAAGTAAATTTTCTTTTTTAGTAAAATTTTTTCTATTTTGTTTATAAATATTATGAACAATAGAAAGATAGAGGGAAAGACAAATGATTAGATAAAAAACAATGGCCACCAATGAAGATAAGATAAGAAAAATGAGAGAATAAAGAGAAATGTTGAAAAAAGAAAAGCAAGATATGGAATAATTCAATGAAAATTTATTATGCAGTGCCAATAATATAAATCAAGATTTTGAACAGATTGAAAAAAAGAAAAAATGCTCTTCTTAGAAAATAAGAAACCATTTTATTAAAGTAAGGAATCTTAGCTAAGTAAGCTACGATTGTTGAAAAACGAAAAGAATTGGATGAAGCTTTAGAAGGAGTATAAAATACTAAAAAATTATAATTTTAATAAAATAAATAAATATATATTTTTAAATAGGTCAACTATGAAGCAGCTAGATAAAAAGTATAAAATATGAATCCGGATGATCTTATATTTTTATAAAATTTGAAAAGTCCTCCTGAAAGAGTAAAAATGACTTTGGAAGCGGTTATAGTAACTTTAAATAATTCAACTAAAAAATTTTCTTGGGATGATATCAAAAAGGAAATTACTAATATTAATTTTAGAAGAAATATTTTCACCTATGATCCTGAAAGTAAGGAAGATAATTATTGCATTTTTGCATAAAAATTAAATGATATATTAAAATAATTTTACATTAAAAAGATATGGGATAAAAAATTTAGAATAAATTATAAAAAGAATATTTATGCAACCCCGATTGGGTACTTCCTAAAATCATAAAAGCTGCTAAAGCTGCTGGTATTTTAGCAGAATGGATAGAATCTTTGATTAAGTAATATTTAATATTATGAATTAAATGCTAATCTTTATTCTAAATTATTTATATACTTTTGATATAGATTCAAACAAATGATGGAAAAGAATAGACCATTATTTGAATAGGTGAAGTTGTTGGAAAAAGAAGAGAAAGACATGCAAGCTGAAATTAATAAGCTAGCAGAACTGGATGAAGAGGAAAAACAATTGGAATTAGAGTCGAGCAAACTAAATTCTCAAGAAGAGAAGCTAAAGAAACAATAGTAAAATCTCAGAAGATAGGCTACACTTAATCATGATAATATTTCTGAAAGAGAAAAGGCAATAAATAATTTGAACACATTGGTAAATATATAATAGATGCATAATAAATTTTATTCTTTATTATAAAGTTTCTTATTTACTCATTTATATTTTAGGATGTAAGTTTAGAATAAATTGAAGAATTTTAATCTGATGAAGATGTTCCTACGAATAGAGAACTTGATGGAATAACCAATTAAATTGAAAAATGATATGATTTATAAAAATGCATATTATAATAAATAAAACATTAAAACTACATCAAATATATTATTATTAATTATTTATCATATTTATAAATATATTGCATGTTCACTATGCGATATTAATTATAATTATTTTCATATTTATATTATATATTCATTTAAAGATTGCTACATATATTATATGTTATAATTCTTATCATTTTCGAGAGTGGATACCCTTAATTAAGTAGAACTAATTTTCACAAAGTTTGTATAATACAGTGGTAAGAATTTATATATATAAGCTCGAATATATATATATATCATATATGAATAAATAATTATATCAATTTCAAGTTGAAAATCAATTTCTATTAGTATCTTTTATATTTCAATCAGATACTTACTATTCACAAGAAATGAAATTATATATATAAGTATATTAATTATAATCAATATTAGTAATAATATAAATCAGAATTCCTAAAGAACTCTATAATAATATAATAATAATATTCATAAATAATAGGTTATTAGTTAATTATTGATAATTATTAGTTTTTTTTTTTTGTTAAATAAAATAAAAATAAATAGAAAAATAAAAATTATAAAAATATTAATATAGGTCTTCATTTTTCATGTGGAATATAAAAACTTCAAGTGAATATTGCACTTAGCAATATAAAACAAGGGTAACCAATTGTTTTATTTAAAATTTTTATATAGGTATAATGAATAAAAGCAAAATAAAATATTTTTTCTAAATAGTAATAACTAATGCATCTAGAAATATTAGATAGTGCCTCACCAATTATTGATAATGAATAACCCTGGGCACCATAACATTCTATATCTAAATAAACTAGTAAATACACGAAAAGTAAGTTATCAATGATGTTAAATATAATATTAAATATTTGGTATTTATAAATGTTCAATATGTGAAAAAAAGGTAAGAATATGAAAATATGGAATGATAATCAAAATTTGCTTTAAAAGATGGTCTCAATAGAATAGTAATAATAAAAACCATTAAAGCTGTATAAAATATATAGTTTGTAAGATTTTTATAGAAAAAGAAACAAAGTTGTCACTGAAAATGAAAATTATGTAAAATTAATAATAAAAACTATATTTATTTTTCTCAATACACTTTTTATAATTATAAACCTATTTCTAAACAATATATTGTTAATTTGATTAGAATTAAAGAAATATATTTAATTATAAAAACAATTTTTAATGATATTTTTAATTAATCATTAACCTTAATTATTAAATTTACTGACAATATTAAAATTTTAATTTGAATGATAAATTTAAAATAAATTTAGAAAATGCTCAAACGATTAGAATCATAAGAAAGCACATATGGTAAGAAAAAAATGGATACTCATTTCGCAAAACATTTATATTATTAGGATAATTTAAAATAAAAACATAGTAAAAAATTAATTTAAAGTTTTTATATTAGTGTTTTATTATAATATGATTTTTAGGATCAATAAACATTGATTATACCGAAAAGGCTAAGTAGTTAAAAAGGAAAATTTAATAATAACGATCATAATACGGATAATCGAATAAAAACAATATTAGTTTCAATAATAATACCAGTAGAAGTTTTGTGTAGAACAAATCTTAGCCTTTATTTTTGTAATAGTAGTATCCATTTTAATAATAATTATAACAACCATATTAAATTTAGTAATAAGGAGTAGCAAAATTTTCTGTAGACACTCCCTAAAGTATATATAAAAAGTTTCTGGAGACTCCGTATAAGGTAAAATCATATAAAATATTACTTATTTAAGTTTGAATTAACTTTTATATTATGTTATAAATTAGGATCTTCTTTTTATGGAAGTCCATAAAGTACTGCCTTGTCATATTCTAATCGAGGCAGACCTCATACTTCTAATTTTTCAGGTAAAAGAAATCAATAGTTTGATTTCCCTGAAATGTATATAGGATGATTTAGATAAATATAATTTTATGTTATAATTAATTACATAATTATTTTATTTTTTATATTTTTTTTTATTATTATATATATTTTGATATTGATCTTTGTTTTATCACTTACTGATATCTAGCTTATATTTAACTATTTAAATAGCTATATAAAATATTCTTAAACATAATTATTACTTATGAATTAAAGAAATAATTTATATTTAAAATGTAAATTGAACAAATTTCTTTATAAGTGTTAAATTCTAGTTTATTGTGATATTTAAATATAAGAATTTTATATTATTTATGATTATAATTCCCTTTTTTTTGCACATAGAGAATAAAATGTTTTAAGTAAACTAATATATTTTATAAAAGAAAATAAAGAGAATAAGAAAAATAAAAACAAAAATCATTCATAATACAAAAAGTTTAAAAATTAAAATTCCAATATTTAAATAAAATATTAATAAAAAAGGGAAAGAGAAATAATAAATAATTTATTCACAAAAAAAAAATGAATAAAAACAGCTTACTATTTTTTCAACTTTTAATTCTCCTCAGTTTATATATTAGTATAATATTTACATAAACAGCTGTCAATTCTAAGTGTCCCACTACATGTTCTGCTTGCAATGAATAAAACATAGTAAACATTTTATGAACTCATGTTTAGATATTAAAATTCTGAATAAATAAGATGATAAAACTAAATTTTTTTTGTTAAATTTTGTATCTTTAGTGTTCTAGATGTTAAGATAATAATTTTTCGCCTTAAAGCGATTGCTAATGTTAAGAAGGATAGTATTTTTCTGAAGAATTAAAATAGTGTTAACGATGCAATCCACTGTGCAAAACATGTCGAAGCGAAAATTATTGCTTGTCTTGTGTAAGCTAACAAGGGCTTGCATACAATTTATATTCGAAAAAATGTGAATGTGATTCGAAAAAATACATTACCACTGGGAATTTTGAAGATTATTGCCAATAGTGCTACACTTATGGAACCTAATGCATTCCTAAAAATTATGTCCAGAAGGATCCGTAATAATCTTAAATATGGCAAACCTTTCATATTATTAATGTTTTTTTAATGATATAGAAAATCAATGAAAATATAAAATCTGCTAAGCAGGTTCATAAAAAAATTTGGAAAATACCGATTTAGTTAATTTGATAATCATTAGTGCTTTGGTGATAGCTATACAAATCTTTATAGCAATCTCCTTGTATACTTATCTTAAGAACAGAATGATTGATGCATATGAAAAAGAAAAAGTTAAAACTCATATACTTAGTGAAGAAGAATACGACTTTTTGGCAACCCGTATAGAAAAGACAGAGAAATTGCTCTAAAAGATGAAGAATCATTGGTTGATGAAAAATCTTTAAAAATGAGATTATAGCAAATAGAAAAAGAACATAAGGCTAGGTTAGAGAATATGGAGTAATTTTGATATTTTTATTATACTGATTTATTATATCTTTTCAGTTTTTACTATTAATATTATTTATCTCTAATTGGTTTAACTTAGGAAATAATTTGATGAAAAAAGAAAAAGATAAGAAGAAGAATTTTCAAGCTACCAAGCTGCCACCATGGCTGCTTTAGAATTAAAAAGACAAAAAGATTTAAAAGAATAAGAAGATAATGAAAAAAGAAAAAATTACAGGAAGATGAAGAAAATAGGTACATATTCCTTTAACTTATTATGATTATTTATAATCATTTTTATTTGTATTTGAAAAGAATAAGAGAAGAAAATTTTAGAAAAAGATAAATAGAATTAGAAGAAGAAGATAAAAGAAGAGCTACCGAGCAAGCCCTATTGGTGGGTACATATCATTAATTTAGATTAATGTTTAGTATTCTTATCTCTAAATAATTTTCTACTTTTCTAATTAGAAAAAATAAGATAATAAAGAGAAGAACAAGCCCGTTTATAAGCGGAAAGAGAAGAAGAAGAAAGAAAGAAAGAAGAAGAAAGAGAAAGAAGAAGAAAGCAGTTAGAAGAATAAGAAAGAATAAAGAAAGAAGAAGAAATGGCTTAATAAATAAGAATTAGAGAAGCAATAAAATAGGCGAAATTAGAGAGAAAAAGGATTAAATAAATGAATAGATAAAAAACAATATCAGATAATCAAGCTAAAATACAAAACTTAAGGTAATATATATATTTAGTTTAATTATAATTGCTGATTTATATTTTTAATATTTCTTTATCTAGAGATTAGAGATAAAAAATGATTAATTAGAAAAATAAAATAGAAACTGATATGGTTTAAATGGAAAATGATGCAGACAACATTGATTAAGACTTTGCAATGATTAATAATAATATAGTAATGTCTAAACAAAATGAGGTCGAAATAGAAAGAATCAAGGGAGAGATATTAAAAACCAAAGAAGAATTAGAAGAAAAAAGAGCTCAAATGGAAGAAAAACTACAAGGAGTTAATATTGATGCTGCCAAATAGTCGGTAAAAAAAATTAAAAAAAAATTTATTTGTTATCATAAAATAGTTATTTATCCTTCTTGATAAACAAAAATAGGTTGATAAATTATAAGGGGAAGATATAGTTTTTATTTAAAGTCTTAAAAACCCCCCTGAAAGAATTAGATTATGTATGGAAGCCGTTTTAGCTTTATTGAAGGGAAGTTGTAAGGCACTTCCTTGGGATGAAATAAAAAAAGAAATGAGTTCAGGGGGATTTTAAAAATCTATTTACTAATATGACATAGATTATATGAATCAAAAAATGATTGATTTTATTTAAAAATAGTACTTTAATAACCCTCAGTGGAATGTTTCAAAAATGTATAAAGCCTCCAAGGCCGCTGGAGTATTTTCTGAATGGTTACAATCTTTAATAGAGTAATTTGAATTAAGATTTGTTTGAGTTACAGATTTTATAAATAAATAAATAATAATATACTAATTATTTATATATTTAACTTAACAGATATCATAATTTAATGAGTAAAAATAAGGATTTGTTTTAGTAAGTAAAAGAACTTGAGTTAAAAGAACTATAAATGGAAGGTGAAATGCAGAGAGTTAAACAATTAGATAAACAAGTAGAAAAAGAATAAGAGGACTAAAAGTAAATGCTAAATTGCATAGATAATTTAAAAGTAAAGTAAACCAACCTGAGAAAATCTGCAACCATTAAGTAGGATGAAATTAAATTTAGAGAACAGGAAATAAATGCCTTAAGAACAGATGTAACCATAATTAGTTAATTATTACTTTGCAAATTATTTAATTTATCATTTTATATAGAATCTGACTCTAATGGAAGTTGATGAAAATTAAAGTTCTGAAGATGAAAATGCTGAAGAAATTTTAAATAATTTATGATCTTTTTACATATAAAATAATGGAAAATATTACTTCTTTCTATAATTTTATGTTTACTATAAGTAGATTGAAGAATATCTATATATATATATTTTTATATTTATATTATTTTATAAATAGATATTTATTTTTCTAAAAAAATCGTATTTAAATAATAAATACAATTTATTATCTTATTTTACCACTATTTCCAGATATTAGAATTAAAATTCATTAAGTCTTTACAAATTAAGATTTGGAAAATTTTTTGGTTTTTTACTATTTAATTTATTTTTAATAAAAGTCAAAATATATAAGATGTTTTAATTAGTGAAAATTTAAGATTTTCTTAATAGAAAAAAAGTAATTATATTTCTATTTGCTATCTTGAATTAAATTTATTGTATTTTTAAAGAAAAGTTTATATTAAATAATTTGGATAGTTTAATAAACCAGATATTTTTATAATAATTAAATTTATTCAAATATGAAAGTAAATATTACTTCTTGAAGTATTTTTGAGGTAAATAACTAAACAATACGCACTATTTATAAAATTAAATAAAGGGATAAAATTCATACATTTAGTCAGTTAATATAAAAACATTCTATAGTATAGGTGTCATAGTAAAACGAAATTAAAATAGTATAATTTTATTATAGAAAATATATTAAGAGGAAATAGTACTTGTTTGTTCTTTATAGTTATATAACACATATATTCTATTATTTCTTTATCTCTCCTATTAATTCAAAAAAGAGTTTATAGGAAAAATTACTTAAAATTCAATATAGTTAAGTTAAGTAGAGTAAAACCAAAATAAAAAGAAAAAAGAAAATAATTAAATTAAATAAATAAATAAACTTCTCACACTAAGCTGAAAATAAAATAAAAAAAAAATTAATTAATTAAGAAAAAAATTAAATAAATAGTAAAAACTAGGTATTCTAATAATCAAATTATTAAAATAAAAACAACTAGAATCTGATTAAATGAAATCTTTTACTAAAGTAATTTTATTAATTGCAGTTTTAGCTGCTGTTGTATTAAGTCAACCTAAAGCTTGTGCCGCTTCTTGCTAAAGTAACTGTAATGCATAAGGAATCTGTGTAAGGTGTAGTAATGATAAGACTCCCTCATCTGACTGTAATTGTGCTATAGGTTAATACAATAAAGGAGGTCAATGTACAAGTTGCCCTGAATTATGTAGTGAATGTGAAGTTGACCCCGCCAAACCCGATGGTATTATATGTGCAGCATGCAAAGAAGGTCCTGGATTGGCTCTTAATTTATAGAAAAAAGAGTGCGAATGCGATGTTAATAATTTTATCGATACCGGATCTAATTCTCCCACTTCTAAATGCCAATAATGTTATATTTACGGAAACAAATGCTTAACTACTTGTCCTAGCGGAACAGTAATAAATAAACCATTTATATAAACTGGATTTTATTAAGTATTTTAAGGTTTTAACTGAATTTTTTTTATAAAGAAAGCTAACAAAGATGTGATGATTTGCGAAATAAGTAAGAAAAAAGATGTAGAAAATGATGATTAAATTCACATTATTATTGTCGCTGTCATTATAATTTTGGTTCAATTATTACTCTCCATTGCTTTATATAACTATCTTTACACTAAACTTAAGGAAGCATATGCCAAAGACCAAAATTCTGCCCACGAATTAACTCCTGAAGAAAGAGCTTACTTAGCTAATTAAGGAGACTATGAAAGAGAAATTGCCTTGAGAGAAGAATAAGATAGAAAATCAAGATCCAAAGTATCTTAAGAATAATCTGAAGTTATTGAATGATTTAAACTCAATATTAACATTACTAGATTATTTATTTATTATAAAAACAACAATTTTTTTTTTTAGTTATTTTATACTTAAATAAATATAAAATAAAATAATATATAGTAATTTTCATATATCATCCGTTTTATATTTGCGAATTTATATAGTGAAAGCTTAATAAATCGTAATTTTGTATAAATTATTTTATTTTTTAATTATTAAATTTAATAATTTACTTTTTCAACATTATTTAAGTTTTGTTTGTTATTAATATTAAAATTCAAGACTGTGTGATAATAGACTCTTTTTCATATATTTTATTAGTATATAGCATTTCTTATAAAACTTATAAGTGTAATTTCAAAAGAAATGATTACTTTTTATATAGTTAATTTTTTTGCATATAAGTATGTAAGCATTAAAACAAAATATCAATCCTATTTAATAAGAAAAATTTTTTTAGACTCTATCAGGAATATTATTAAGTTCAAGTTAGTTTTATTAGTATTAAAATAATTAAATTAATTAATAAATTAAACAATTCAAAAATAGAAAATTCTGAAAATCAACAAAAAATGGAAAGTTAGCAGTGTAAGGGTTATCCTAAACAATAATTCCCAGGACTCAAAACTGAAATATATGATTGTTCACTTTGCCTATAAGTGATAAGAAACCCTCTTTAATGTACTGGCTGTGGGTAATTCATATATTAAATCACATAATTATTTGTTTAATATACCATGTATTTCTATGATTAATATTCATCTCAAAATAAATGATATTCATTATAAATTAATCTTAATTTTTTTTTTTACAATAGGAGACTATATTGCAAAGATTGCTTAACAAACTTTTAAATCTAAGTGGGAATGCCCTTCAGTTGTTTATAGTGTGACAATAAAATTTTTAATAATTGCATTCTAATATTTTACAAAGCTACAACTAATTAGAAATATTATGCTAATGTAATCAACTAATAAAGTTAGAGAATTACCCTATGCACTTAAACATGTGCTCTCTTAAATTACCGAAATGCAAAAACTTCTAAATCTGTGGACAATATGTAGGTCCCAATTTGGTGAAAGAAGGGGTGTGTGAGACAGCTTGTTTAATTTTACTAATCGCAACGACAAATTAGGGCAATTGGGAACATATATATAAAGAATCTGGTAAAATACTTAATTAAATAGAAAAAGGAAATCTTAGCAGTACCCGTATTATTCCTAGTAGTGTTTCAGTGAAAAATTCTGCATTAGATTTTAGAACTCCTGGACAAATGAAAATGGTTCCTTAGCAAATTTCTTCATAAGCTTTATAATAGTTAAGTTGGAGTACACAATACAGAGGTACTAATGTTGAATTGTCTAATAATAACCAATCATGCTTATTAAAAGAAAATGCCTATGTCTTCAAAACTGTATTGGGTAATATTGGCTTTACTGGAGGAGAACACTATTGGGAAATTATACCCGATTCATCTACAGAGAATGAAATGAAAGTAGGAGTAAGTAGGGGAGCTGGATTTTCAATGAACTCTGCCTTCTGTGATTTGTAAACAGGATATGCTTTTTATGGTC
The DNA here is from genome assembly GCA_037039885.1 of Miamiensis avidus. Taxonomy (NCBI): domain Eukaryota; phylum Ciliophora; class Oligohymenophorea; order Philasterida; family Glauconematidae; genus Miamiensis; species Miamiensis avidus. The sequence goes on along the minus strand of JAWVGU010000011.1, from coordinate 759,219 downwards.
TCGCTTCATTAAGACATGGAAGTAATAGTCAAGGAAACAATTATGGAAAAAAATTTAAAAATTCAGGAGTTTTGGGAGTTTATTTAAATATGGATAGGGGGATATTAAGTTTCGCACTTGACGGATAATTTTTAGGAATTGCTTTTAATGATAAGGCTCTTAAATAAGGACCTGTTTATCCTGCTGCTGCTCTTTTACATCATGCGGGATGTAAAATTTAAATAGGAAAAGTTCCTCCTTACTTTAAATGAATAAGTTTTATATAAAAAAAAGAATTTTAATTTTTATTGTTTATAAGAATAATTTATCAAATTAAAGGAAATGATATTTTTATATTTATAATATTATGAAATAAATATATCAGTAAATATTTTATAATTCAACTCCATTATAGAAAGTTTATGTTTTATATTGTTAATCAGTAAACTTATAAAATTTTTACATAATTGTTTGTTTATATGTAAAAATACGAAGGAAACTGTATAAATCCATGAGAAATTATTTCCTGTTCACATTGGTAACAAAAAAACATGTCATATCTATTTTTATCGTTTAATTTATAGATATTTATTTTATTTTCTTGACCATTTAGAGTTATAGCAAAATGCTGATTTTCATTTAAAAATTATATTTCTTCATAGTTTTGGATGCTTTCTGGCATTCCAAAATATTTTTTATTTTCCCCAAACTCCCAGTTGTTTTAATCAGAATGAATATTAATCATAGTCTATTATAAGGTATTTTTCTAAAGAGTATTGGTTTAGGAAATAATTATTAAAGAATAATTTTATTAATAGCTTGTTTCTGATAAAATCTGAAAATATAATATTTCCGAGCTTATCCGATCGATTAAATAAATCATTTCAAATGATTTTAAATTGAAAATTCTTAATTTGTTATCTTCGAATAGAATTATAATTAAATCATTGAATATTTCAATTTTTTTTATTTAGCATTAAATTTTCTATAATTTCAAATATTAATTATGTAATTAAATATAATTAATTTTATATTTATTTAAATTTTTATTTATACCTTTTTTTAATATTCTATTTATTTATTTTATTATAAGTCATACTTGACAAACTCACTATTCTTAGAGAATGAGAGAATTAAATTATTTTAAATAAAAGTATAAATCACAGTTTCTTTATGAATTTCATATTATACTAATTACAATTTTGATTAAATTTCTATAACTTGTATTTAGTTATTCATTCCAACAAGCAATAAATTGCCATTATTTATAAGCTTTAGGTGAGAAATAACTACCTTATTTTCATTCTTAACAGATATTTTTTAATTAATATATCCCCTTTACTATATAGAAAATATAATAACATCTTAATAATTATCCTTTATGCTGAATGCCAGTTTTTAACTAATAGCACAAATTGTCATTAAGTCAAATTTATTTTAACCTGGCAGAAAATAGCAATAACATTCTGTATATTGAGTTAGTTTATCAAGCATATTATTTTTTAATAATACTTTATTAGAATATAGCAATAAATTTTTTATAAAAGTATTATTAATAATTTAATGGAAGTTAGAAATAAAATTATCCTTAATTTTTTATAAAGAATTTATCAAGTTTGAATCATTTTCATTATTTTTATGTTATTTTAAAACCTACAATAAAAAATTGAATTAAATTAAATTTTTAAATATAAATTTAGTAATGGACAATGATAATTACTTCTATTAATTATTTTTGCATTGATTATATTTCTGTTTCATATTAATATTGTTTCTCATTTTTTATATCTAATATTTCTATTAATAATTTTTCTTAGAGTTCAATTAAACTAGATTGCTTTAGAAAATTGAGTGGGTATGTGTTTATTTAATTGTCTTATAAGAGACAAACTAATTTATTACAATAATCAAAATATTGCAGTTCAATAATAGATTAGTTAAGATACTATATAAAAAAATATATTACTGTATGATTTTAATTTTATATTTAATTATTACAATCTAATAAATATCCCTATGATATTTCATATGATAGAAGTGAATAGATTAGTTACATACATTAAAATAAATCAAAATTTATAACTCTTGCATAACTTAGAAATGAGATATGTTTGGAAAAAATTGCTTAGGAATGGTAAATATTCCTTTAGATTAAAATGATAGTAAATTTTCTTGAGTGTTCCATAGTAAAAATCCATGGAATTTAAGTAAAATCATCAAAACTTAAGGATTTTAAAATTAAACTTATTATATTTCAGGAGTTCCTAGAATGCTATCCTATTTAACTTATTTCCACAATTGAGAAAAAGAAATGCCCCATTTTTTTACTTCATTATTAGATGAAAGTAAATATATTAATATGTTTTCTTATTATACAATGACGATTTAACACATAAGATTTTAATTGGATTATATGGCATTATGGGATAATATTTGATTAATATTTTAATCATAAATCTCCTAGTTATAATTAATTTTATTTAAAAATATTTTTTCTGCATTTATATAATTAAACTATTACCGGAGCTTTTAATTCACATAGAATAGAAAGATCCTATTTAGAAACTATCAATATTTATGAAGAAAAAACCAATAACAGGTTTAAGTTAGAAATACTTTTCATAGCTTTTAGTTTAGGCTTGCTTAAATGTTTAAATTGTTAAGAATTGAAATAAGGAGTATTGATTTATATTTCTTTAAATTATTGCAATTCATTATCATTAATCCATACAAATAAATTTAGATTTTAATCGCAACATATGAAGGTAATTTTGTCTGTTTTTTTAAAAGCAACATTTTTAATGTATATTTAATCTTTATAATTTTCTTGTTTAAATTCTACTAATAAAATTTAGTTTTGTTATGATCGTAGTGCAGTAAGACAGTTATTTTAAAATGAAATATTTTTCAATTTTACTTTCTTTATAAAAATGCAAATATATTAATACAGAATTATTAAAATACTTTATTTAAATCAATTATATTACTTATTACTTTTAAAGAGATTAAATACTAAACCTTTTCTTAAGATATGTTCAATTAATTATTTTTTATTAATTACTATATATAACTATGCTAATAATTATTTAAATTGAACGTTTGGATTGGATTTTCTATAGTATTTATTTTAGGTAAATATATTAAACTAATTATCTCATTTCTATGGTAAGATTCAGGTATTTTAAGCATAATTTTATGGAAATCAGAAATTGATATGTTACCTTTTAAGTATTCATTTATAGATGTTGAAAAGTAAGTTTTTATAGATTAATATTCTGCATCTTATATATTTTTATCATCATTCTGCATTTCTAACGACTCTTAGAAGGAAACGTTACAAATTCGCTAATAAATTTAGAAAATTAAAATTGATTTGATTAATTAAAGTTAGCATAGAATTGTCTTTCTTTATTACATCTTAGCTTTGCAAATAAGAGTTAGAAAATTATTCATTGTAGAGATTTAAAAATGAATTTAATATCTTGTCTATATGCGGCCTTTATGATGTACTATAAGAGATATATTAAAATTATTAGCCTTTATTATCAAAAATTCTATTTTTACTCCATTTTAAAGCAAGGTTGCAAAATAATAAGAATTTGATCTACAAATTCTTTGGAAAATGGAGATTTATAGCTAAAAATAGTTTTTTAGTTTTATTATTATTCTTTGTACAACTCGAGTACTTCTGTCTCGGTTATAGAAAAAGGTCTTTTTCCTCCGAAAATAAGATCTAATATTACCAGGGCTGAGGAGTAGACATCAGTCTAAAAATAAATTTTTTAAAAGGCACATATAAATTTATTCTAAATATTGTTTTATTTACTTTTAATGATAAGGAAGGCAAACTTACTAAGGCTTTTTTCAGGTCTGATTTTCCTTCAATTAACTATGTTTTAATATAGGTTATCATATTCATTTATTCAGGAGATAAATACTCTAAACTACCCCCAAACAGTGGTTATTTAAAATTGCATTATTAATTCTATTGTATTTCTTTATAATCAAAAATACGGGGCATTCCTATTTATACTGTATTTTATGAATCCAAAAATATTGTTTAACTAAAATTATGTGTTAAAAAATATATAATTTTCTAATATGTTATTCACTTTAAATTTTGTCTAACCTGGATATATCTTGATGAAGAAAATCTTATTTGTGTAGCATATAGACTCCTAGGCAAATTTCTATTATGATTTTCATAATTTGATTTTCTGGTTATTCTTATAAATTATTAACGACCATCCATTCTATAATTAGTTGTAAAATTTATATCTTAAGTCATGAATTTTAAAAAAATAAATTGCCAACCTTTTAAACTCTATAATTTTGAGCCTTCGGGTTAATAAAAAATATATTTTTTATACTGTTATGCGCTTTTAATTCTTTAAATATGCTTTGATTTTTCTAATTGACGCCATTTTTCTAAACTAGCATTTAATTACTTTTGAATTTCACTTCTTGGTGGTAAATATTGGTAAACCTTTGGAGAAATTTATAATTCTAATGAATTATATATGCAAAATTAATAAATTTATGTTTTACAATTGTACCAAATAAATAAAAAGATTTTTCATTTTATTATTTCTTTAAACAAAACTATCCAGTAAATGATGATTTTTATTCATCATATTCATACTAAATTGAAAAATAAAAATTCTTAAAAATTAGCTATCAATAAAAAAAAATTGATTGTTTTTTTTTTTAATATTTACTTATAAAAATTCTTAACTCATTTTCATTTCTTCTAAGGCTTGATTGTATTCTTTGGCTATTATATTATTAAATGCTAAGAATTATTGTATAAGTTTATTACCTTAATTTTCTAATTACTTTTTGATACCACTTTTACTTTTTAACAAAATGAATTCTAATTTTTCAATAATATGCATGAAACTTACTCTTATGTTGAGGTGAAATATTAAATAAATAACGAATAATAAATTTATTTTTACAATTTTAATCATGGTCATATTCTACCCCAAATAATTCTCTCACAATTTCTAACAAATTAGTAAATAAATAACTTATTTATATATATTTAGGATAATTAGTTGATATGTTACAATTGTTTAAATTTCCGATAATATAAATTCCATCCAAAGTAACTTACACTTAAAAAATAATTAAATATAAATCTTATTAACTGCATATTTATAAAAATAATTTCTTTTTATTTTACTAAAAGGCTAAAATTAAATTAGGGAATCCTCATTTTTGTCATTTTGAATCATTTTATTTTAATAATATTTAATTTTTGATATTATTTTAATGTAAGTAGCTTATTTCAAATATCAATAATTAATAATATTCTGTATTGTTATTATTTTATTATAATTTATATATAATTATTTTATTGAATGTATTATCAAACAAATGACAAAATTAAAAAAGTGAAATTTTTTAAATTGAAATGATAGATTTAGTAAAGTATGTACTAATAAAAAAAAAAAATTAAAATAATAAAAATTTATAATTTATATTTGTTTATTAAATGACAATTAACAATCAATTTTATCCTTTAAGCTCATCAATAATATTTCTTAAGTTTTATTAGTCTAATTTTTTAGATACTGTAACATCGTCAGCAAGTTAAAATATTTTAATTTAACATTTTTGAAAAGCAACTGCTAATAAATCAGTTTATTTTTGGTTGCATCTGAGATTGATAGCCTGTTGGTCAATTCCAGAATTTTCTATAACATGAACAGGAGATTTTTTATCTTTACTTATATCATAAATCCTAATTTCTCCATTAGATAATACTGCTGTAAAGACTGTTGGTTTCGTTTGAGACCATTCTAATTTAAATATAAATTAAGAAACTGTGTCAATGGTTAATAGTGGTTTAGGTTAAAGTAAATCATAGAGTCTGATGGATCCATCTAAAGAGCAAGATAAAAATAGATCTCTTAGGAAGGGGGAGAAACTGATTGCATATACCGGTCCAAAATGTTATCTATATCATTGAAAAATATATTTATTGATAATAAAAATAAAAGCATACTAATGTTTTTATTGTTAATATAATTAAAACTTTACTCATAAGCAAAAGAAATAGGATTAATATAAAGCTTTCTCATTTCGGGTTTCGATGAAAAAATGCTTGCCATGTCCACATTGGATATTCCTTTTCTTTGACAATATTGTTCTATATTCATTTTGATTTCCGGGAAGAATTTATTTTCCAAATTTAGCATGAAAGGTGTCGTATTAGAACTCCATTTGATTTGTCCTTGCTGATCAAGAAGCACTTTGTTTCTCTTATCGTAACTTACATTTCTAAAGGTTCCTCTAAGAATAGAACCGGCTTCACTACCAATAATGAAGGTATTTTTATCATCTGGGCTCTGGGCAAAGCACAATCCTCCAACCTGTGCTACTGCTCCATCCTTTTTTCTCACCAGCGAAAATCCCTTTATCGGATACTCTAAACATGATTTATTGAAATCTTCTTTCATTTCCCAGAGCAATACCTTACCATCTGTGGAAATCGAAAGCAAGTTGAAATTAGAGTTCAACTGACCCTGAATCTTATGTTCATACCATAGGAATTGCGTTATCATTTCTCGGTGAAAATAATCGTCAATGGATGACTTAGCAAGCAAATTTTCATCTTCTCTACTCGTGTCCCAGAGGTATATTTCTCCATTGAAGGAACCTCCAACTAAAATGGAGGGTTTGACAGGATGGAATTCTAAAGCCATAATACAGCAGTCAGTTTCAATTACTAGAGTTGGCTTTTCTTATTCGAAATCTCTTTTGTTTAAGTTCCAAGTGCAAATTTAAGACTTATCTTGGCAGGTACCTTTGTGCACAAAATTTCCGTAAGAGGCTGCTAAAGTGAACCCATTTGAACTCCAAGAAATTGCCGTGATATCTTGTTTGTTAATCACCTCATTTGATTTATTCGCTTTATTGGTCAAGGTGTAAATCATTTCATTTTCCTTTCTTTAATTGTGCCATACAGGTTCATAATTTTCTAAAGAAAATATATTTTCTGATAGAGCCTGCTCTACAAGAGGAGTTATCTGTATTTATTAAGAATAATAACACCATTAAGTTATATTTGTAATTATTTAATACTAAATTTGAGCATTTATTTCATTACCCTATTCATAAATTATAGCAATGCCTCTTCTTATTCCTGACTATTTATTGCTTGTTCTTCTCCCCCTTATTCTTATTATTAGTACGCAATTTATATTTACTAATCTTCTACTTGTAATTTAACTGTTCTTCCCGCTCTTTTAGTATTTGTCTCTTAGGTTTTCATTTCTATTTCTTGGGTTTATATTTTTGCATTTCTGCTTGGATTTTTTCCCTATACTGTAAACTCATATTCGCAATCAGGCAAATCAAAATCATCAAATTTACACATTTAAGTCGCTCTCATTTTATTTAATCTAATTATATTTTAATTATTTATGTAATCACTATTTTATCAATAAGGTTGTATTTTTTATTTTGAAATTTTTTATATATTTTATCAATTAGGTATTTGTTTAGTTACTTACAGCTATTGTGTTGATGAATAAAGAATAATTAAATAATAAGCTTTAAATAAATATTAATGATTATTCTATAGGTTTTATTTAAAATAGTTCTTGTGATAAAAATTAAAATATAATATTAGTTATATCATACCTCGAGCGTAGTAGAATTTTATTAATTAATTAATTTAATAAAATATTTCATTAATTTTAATATTTATCAGGTTAGCTTTTTACACATATTAGTAAAATTAATAATTTTTTTTTTTTTGCTTAATTTTTCTAGATCATTATTATATTAAAAATATTCTAATAATAAGATATTTAAAGAAAAAAAACAATTAACAAAAAAAAATGCAATAGACTAACACATAACAGTAAAATCCTAATACTAATAGTATAACCAAAGTGTTCATAGGTACCTATACATAAGGTTCTTCAGAAGGTTTGTATTCTATCAAATTCAACTAGGATACGGGTATGTTTTTAAAGGATACCTTTGAATTAGAATACTAAATTACAAACCCTTCATACTTGTTGGAAACAGATAAATTTTTGTATGCTGTTTCCGAAAAAGCTGATGGAGAAATATTATAATTAAAAAAAAGCAAAGAAACAAATTCTCTTTCAATGTTACAAAAATTAAAAACATAAGGAGACGATCCATGTTATTTGAGTATGTTTATTAAAAAATAAAATGACAGTGATTAAAAAGAATAAACTATGAATAATATGCTTATGATATCTAATTATTCTTCTGGAAACAATGCAATTATAGGTTTTAGTACTACAAACAACACATTTTAGCTGTAGTCATAATTACACTAAAATATCCAGCACTAGTAAATAGTGAAAAGCAGTCATTAAAGGTAGGAAGCTCCTCATGCACATAGCATAATGCAATTGCCTGACTCCAATATAGTTTTATCATGCGATTTAGGATGTGATTCTTTTTTTAATATGAATATATAGGTATTTAATATTATTTTATTAAGTAAAAATTATATTTTATAATTAATAAAAATGTTTATCATTGATTAGATACTAAGTTTTAATTGGTTGCAGAAATAAAAACTCCCTAATACACAGGACCAAGACATATGGTGTATAATTAGAAAAATAAATGCCTATATGTGGTTGGAGAATTAAATAGTACATTACTTGTTTATTTGTTTAATGAAGGAAAAAAAACATTCGAATTGTAGCATGTTTACTCCACCATAACAGAATAGGAACAATAGTCTAATGTAGAAAATTATCCCTCCCATATCATTTTAATGTGAGTTTTATTATTACTATATGTACACACAAATTATATATGTTATTAATATTCTTTTTTTTAATTCTAGAAATGAACATATCTATGTGGCTAATAGATTGTGTGACAGTATAGCAGTTTTTTTTATTTTGGATGATAATTCTTAAGAACTAAAATTATTACAAAATGAAAAATATGGAGGTTGCTTTCCTAGACATTTTCAAATCTCCCACAACTTTAAATTCTTACTGGTAGCCAATTAGAAAAGCAATGATATATCCGTTTTAAGAATACTCCAAAATGGAAAGTTTGAAAATACCTAGGAAAAATTTAACTTAGATTCTCCAGCTTATATTAACTTTTCAAAATGAAATTTACCGAAATAAATAAGTTTTAATAATTATATAAAATTTATTAAAATCAAATTATAAAAATATTAATATTAATAATAGCTGTTTTCCAAAATAAACAGAATTTATTAATAATCAATAAAGCTAATATATTTTATCAGAATTATATACAGTTTTTTCAAAGGCATTATAAATGTAATAGCAATCAATTAATATATAAGAAAATATTTATTTGAGAATATATTAAATAAAGCAAATTTAAGTAATTAATTCAAATATAAAAAAAAAGCAAATAGTAAAAAATGTAATAAAATAATTAAAATCAATAGAATTTTCTAAGTTAATAAACTATATAGTAAAATAAGCCAGCATAATAGTAAGTTTAGATTTCAAAGACACACTGTCCTAAATCTCATAACCTTAAATTTGCTTCTTATAGTTTAATTTAAGCTCACAATTAAGAAAAAAGTCTCTTCTGTGACTCATGCTCTCACAAATTTTGCTTGCTTTAATGTGGTACATTTAGATGTGATGAATGTGACTATGATGTTTGTGAAAAATGCATATTTTTCAAATAAAGTAAAGTTAAGTATATTGCATGTTCATAGATGCATCAAATGTTTACAATATAAATGAACTAAAATGAAGATTACTCAGATAATTTCTGTCATGGATGTTAAAAAAGTGTTGATTAAGTGATGAAATAAGCTAAATTATAAGGATGTCATTAATAAAAATAAGATGAGTTTTTATGTTTCTTTAGATGCATGCTTTGCGACTATGATTTATGCTAAAACTGTACTTAAAATCGATTTTAAGAAGAATATAAAAATATGTTGAAAGGATTTACATAATAAAGTCTTTAAAACATTCCCTAACAGCCAATAAATACTAATATATATAATCCTCCTAATAACGAATTCCTTTAAAAACCAATGCTTAATTAAAACACTCAATAATATAACCTATAAAATATATTTTAATAATAGTAGACACAATGCACCTAATAATAAAACAATTTTCCTTCCTGGTTGTAAACAAATAAACAATAGCAAAATGGTTTATTGATGAACAATACTCAATAAAATATTTAATAAAATCAATAAAAAGAATAATAATAATAAAATTTACCAACTTGGTTTCTAACAAAACCATAATAAAATGGCTTATTTTAGAACAACATTCAATAAAATCAATAATAAAACTAATAAAAGGGTTTATTTTAGAACAACATTCAATAAAATCAATAATAAAATTAATAAAAGGGTTTATTTTAGAACATTAATCAATAAAATCCATAATAAATTTAATAAAAGGGTTTATTTTAGAACCTTATTCAATAAAATCCATAATAAAATTAATAAAAGGATTTATTTTAGAACAACATTCAATAAAATCAATAATAACAATAATAGAATAATTATATTTCCTGGATGTAAACTAAGCCAATTTAATAAAACATTTTCGTAGAAAAGAAATGATAATAAACTAATTTATAATATATATTTATATAGTAAAATAAATCACCATAATTATATACTTAATGAAATATTTATAAATTAACTTATATAAAGTAAATAAATTATATATTAACTATTTAATATTTTTTCTGTTTATACGTGTTTAAATAAAAAAATTTAAGTTAATTTCTTTTACTTTATTCAATTATATCTAATTCCATAAAAAAATATAACAAAAATTAAAAAAACAGTGTTCTGGGCATAGGATCAAGCGATAACTGCGATAGTCTATGAGATCGTTGTCAGAGTACCAGTTTGTGCTTCGGCTGTTTCCTGCTCAGTTACCTGCCTCGGACGTTTCACCGATATTCAACGCCCTATCGACCCTAATTGCTTTGGGGCCGCTATGGCGACACAAACTTTACTGCTGGCGTTCTCTTAACAGCCTACCATAGTACAGTCTCTACCTAATGCCTATACCCATACACCTACTAAGCCACTCACTTGAGTTACATCCCTCCGTTGCAAGGGACTGGCAAAGGAATACTTTTTAATTTTACTTATAGTATTAAATTTTAAATATTAATTAATTATGGGTACAAAAATAAAATATTATATAAATTCATTTATTATTTAATTAAAATTAAGGAAATAAAAAGAAAATATAAAAAATATAAATAAAATTATCCATAATGTTTCATTTATCTTCATTGTTTAATTAAAACATAATTGGTTTCTATCCCCTTGGAAATTATATTATAAATTTCTTGTAAATTTCTTGATATGATTTATTTAAACATAATTATAAGCTTATATAAAGAAAATATTATAACCAAAATAATATTAAATCACCTCTACGTTACTATAAATTACAAACAATGAGAATTTATTTTTTTAGTTTTCTTTCTAACATAATGTTATTTGCAAAATTTCCTTATAATATGATTCATTGTAATTTGAAAATTGAATAGATATAATCCTATTTATTCGAGGGTTATTAGATTTATACTAAACATATAATAATAAAAAAGAATTCTGTTTAATTTATAGAATTTTGATTTTTCAACTCGATGATAATTTTTAATATTTCTCTAATAGATTATACATTCTTAAATATGAAATAAAGAATAGGAAATTATTGTATTGTAAATTTTTAATAAATTATTAAATATAAATTTTAAGCCATAGATAATAGAATAATATTTAATTGAATTGGTATTTAAATTAGTTATTATGTAAAAATATGAATTAATTTTTGTTTCTTTTTCTCAGATTTATTATATATAAGGTTTTATTACTCTTTATTTTAAAGTATATTGTTAAAAATTATTATGCTAGCTATACACGTCTTTTATTAACCATAAACCTAAAATAAACTTATTTTTATTTTTGAAATACTGATAGAAGTGATAAAACTTACAAAATTTTAAGGCATGTATCTTGGTTTTTAATAAATATAGAATATTATAAAAAATTATATTTTTTTTAACAAAATTTATGATTTATTTTAATAGAAATAAATATATATTCTATGTCAGTATTAATAACAAATATAATAAACTGAAGCTGAATGGGAAATAAATAACTAAAAGATTAAAAGATTTTTTTATCTTATATTTTTATCACTAATAATAAAATAATTCGTAAGAGCTGATAAATAAAACTTGATAAATGAGATAAAAGCATTAAATATTTTCTAATATGATATATTAATAAAAATTTCTATTTAAACACTATTAATAATTTTAATAATTACATAATTATTAATAAATACATTACATTTAAATATTTTACATGATTAAATATTTAATTAGCAATGAAAATAAAATTGTTTTTTTTTTATTATATGAGGGATCAATAATTATAGAATGATGATATATTGCATTTAAAAAAAGAAGAAAATATTATAAATAAATAATATAATAAGGTTTCAGCGTATGCGTGAATATAAATTTAGAAAATTAAAGGGAAAAGAAAAAGAAATTAAAACTAATAGAGATGTTTTTTAGAGATTTAATATTATTAAATAATTTAACAATTAACTAACATTTTTAATAATATATTGCACACTGGAAATAAAACAAATAAAGTAAAACATAAGAAATAAAAATTAAACGTAATAAGCAACAAGCATAATATTAAAAATTGAGATGAATAAGCCTAGCCTTAATATGAATTTGATAAACTAGATGGAAAATCCAAAAATCAATAATAAATATATGCCTAAAACAGCTTCTGCCCAATCCTATAGGGCAGGGGCCCAGTTTTAACAAAAGGATGATTTATTATTTTAAAAAAAGAATGCTTCTAATCCTAATTTAGGCAAAAAAATACCAAATCATACCTTAAATTCGAATGGTAGTTAGTTAAATGGAAATAAATTTTAATTAACGGTGTATCTAAGGGAGATTAGTAAACGAATATTGCTAATGGTGTTGCAAAAGAGAGTTATTCTTTCTAAAAAACACCAAAAATTCATCAAAATGGATTATCAAAAGTATTTCAACGAGGTCTTTATAGTCCTCAATCCTCTGCACTATAGATGCAGTAGTAGTAGAACGGGAAAAAATAAAATATTATGTAGCAGAGATCAACTGATAATTTTAAAAAATACTTTCCATCCAGTGCTAAAAGTGCACTGCAAAACAATTGCAGTAGTAGCAACAACACTAATTTTTTAAATACTCATTCCAAATTGAAAATGAATAACTATTTCGAAGAGGATGCTCCCACCTCGGATACCAATAACAACAATAATTTGAACAACACCAATTCAACCATTTCAGTAAATGGCAAGAATAAAATAATGAATGTAAGTAAATCACAAATCTTCAACTAGTACAAGTAGATGCAAGAATAATAATTGCTCTAATAATAATAAGATCAAATTCAAAAAATGTATTAATAACAGTATTAACAATAAATGGCAAGCAAGGAACGACCACCCTCGACTACAGAACAAAATTGGAAATAAAATTATTTAAAAAATCTGAAAGAATACTAAAAAGTGTTAAGTAATAGAAGGCACTTTCTTTAGGACATACAAACACCGTCAATATTTAAATTTCAGAATAAAATGGAAACTAAAATGGAGCTATGTTACCCTCTCCAGGCTATAATGGAAATAATATGCCTTAATAGGGTAATACATCCAAAATCACATAATAATAGTAAAAAGAAAGTCATTAAATATAAATATAATAACAATAAGACCTTAGAGGAAAAAGTTATAATAATAACACTAATGAATAATACACAGCAAATGAAATCTCTGCGGAATAAAATGGCGCAGGATTAGGGTAGTTTATTACCAAAGTAAATAGAGGAGGTATATATAATTTCAAATAACAATTAACTATTATATTTACATAAGATTGATTAATTTCATTTAAAATATTTTTCTTTAGATAATATCCTAGGAAATATGGTGTAATTTAATAGTCCAAGAACAAATAATGGGCAGCCGTAAACTTAAGCTGAACAGTAGTAGTAGTAATAATTGTAGCAAAATTCGCAAAAGTAATCTTTTAAAATCTAAACTCCAAAAGTTAGACTCACAAAAGTCAATAAAAAAGCCTTTTAGGATTAAACTAATTGTAAAAATCCCTTTATAATACAATAACCCCCAAATCATAATTTAGTGATACCAAAAAAATGAAGATAGTCATTAAAAGCAAAAATAAGCAATTTAACAATAATAAGTTAATTCTGCTTAGGGAAGAAAAGTTTTCCATTTTCCGACTCATAATAAAGCCAATTCTTACTCTGGCGTTGGTATTATTGGGAAAAAAGACCCAAATAATTAAAATAGCACTGGTTCCAACTTCGCTCCCAAAAGTACCAAAAATGCTCACAATTATAGCCATAATGTAGCTAATTAAAATGATATAAGGGATGAATATTATGAGGCATAAAATTCTACAGCAAATAATAATAACACTAATCCTGCTTCTAATGTCCAAAATAGAATAAAAATTTAAAATGAAAAATAAAATCACAATAATTACTGTCTCCCAAATAGAAATAGCAGGGATAATAAACATTATAATTAGATAAATTAAACAAATTTGTTTATTATATGAGTAATTTAGAAAAAGTGTATAAAGTTCCATAAAATTAAGATTACTTTTCTCAGTTGTAGAGAGAACATTTCGTTCAAAGTTGCCAAGGGATTTTATATTCTAATTTTGCTAGACCGGCCAATCCTCGTGATTTATAAGATAAAAAAGTAGTTCTTAGAAAAAGAAATCCAAAGTGTAAATATAAAATAAATAATAATAATATATTTTATTTTACAATCTATTTTACTTATATTCAGTTTCTAAAACCATAATATTTGATCTTGACGAAACTCTAATCCATTGCAACGAAAGCATCAATATGCCCCATGATGTGAAACTATCGATAAAATTCCCTTAGGGAGAAGTTATTGAAGTATCCAAATATATCAATAATTAATTATATAGACATTTTATTATACAATAAAAACATTTTTATTTAAAGGCTGGAATTAACATAAGACCGTACGCAAGAGAAATTTTAAAAGAATTAAGTGAATAATACGAAATTGTAGTTTTCACAGCCTCCCATTCTTGCTATGCCAAAACAGTTATTGATTATTTGGACCCTTAGTAGGAATGGGTTCATCACAAATTTTACAGAGAACACTGTATTTAAACTCCATAAGGAGTATACATTAAGGATTTACGGATTTTTTCTGATAGAAATATGGAGGATATGGTAATAGTGGATAATGCAGCATATTCATTTAGTTTTTAAGTTGATAACGGAATACCAATTTTGCCCTTTTATCACCATAAAGAGGATAAAGAATTAAAGCACCTGCTAAATCTGCTAAAACCTCTAAAAAGTTATAAAGATGTTAGAGACTATTTAAAACAAATTTTCAAATTACAACTTTTCAACGACCAAGATGGACCTGGAAAAGTATATGAAAAGTTATTTGGAAAAAAATGAATAAGTGTGGAAAACTGCATAATAGCATTTCCATACTTAAATTTCCATTAAATTTGAATATAGTATTTAATATATCTATAAAATAAAAAAATATTTTTTTAAGTTATATTGAATTAGGCATTTTTCGAAGAATTATCTTCTGCCTTATATAAATTATTATATAATAATAAATGAATTATAATAATTATAAGTTTTATTGAAAATAGATTTCAATCTTAAAGACTCTGACTATATATAAATTTTAAATTTTATTAATATACATTTAAATTAATTATTTTAATATATTAATCAAATATTAATTATTACTCAAATTTATATATAATTCAGTTTATATCTTTGATGATGAATTACTTTTATATTATTATATCATTAAGGTTAATTTGGATAATTATATATAACTTAGATTTTACATCATTTAAATAATTCTAATAATATTTCCATAAAATATATTATAGAATCAATATTAAGAAATTACTTATTTTGATTGAATATTAATGGAATTAATGAAAGCAATATAATGTATTATAATTACAAAATATATTTTTTAAATTTTTTATCTTTTTAATATTAATATATGAAAAAAGAATTATATGATATTTTTTTAATTTTACTTAATTCTAAGGGAGTCAAATATGTAAACGTGTGAAATTACTATATTAAACAGTCTAAATAATTTTATTATTATACATACGCACCTTTTAATTATCTCCTATTGTTTAGTTAATTTTATCACGTATTTTATAGATTTAATAATCACAATATTCAAGAAAAAATCAACTTTTTTATTCAATTATAAATCATAGAAAGCACAAAATATAAAATAAATAAAGGTAAACATATATTTTAAAGGTTTATCTATATAAGTAATTTCCTTATTAAGGGTTTTATAATATTTAGGAATAATAAATAATACTGAAAAAATATATAGGATTTAAGTAATGGAAAAATAAAAAAAAAGTAGCAAGAACAGTAACAAAAAATCTTTAAAAATAAAAGCATAACTTAAATCTCAATAAAGAGGAGATTCTATTACATTGGGAGATAATGGTATGGATATTAAGGGGATTAATAAAGAATAGCAAAACAACTAAAATTATGCAAATAAATAATTGCGAAAAAAACATTCTTGCAAGTTTAGGGTTTTGAGAGATCATTTTTTAAACGAAAAATACTTTAGAACTCATTTAGATGTTATAATTACTGAAGATTACCTTGGAATTGAGGGTCCAAAGATGAAAAATTAGTTTTTTTTAATTCTCTTAACTATTACAAACGAGTGAACAGAATACTAAATAATAAAAAACTAGGTTTTATAGATGTAGAACTTGACTCATTAGTTGTAAAGAAACTGCCCTTTAAAATATTACTGCAAAGATTAAACAATTGCGGAACTGAGCACGGAAAAAAATTTGCATTCCGCATAGAGAGGTTTAATTAAAATTTAGTAGCCATGATAGATCAATCAAAGCCAAAACAAAGAAAAAATAGTATGCAAGGCAATGGCATTAATACGAATGGTAATAACCATAATAATAGTTTTGACTAACACTCACTGGTGTCGTTAGACACATTAGAAACTTCATTCCATTATGAAAGCCACACTTAGTTTTAGATACAGCATTCTGAATTTATGCAAAATTGTGGTACAAATAATTAAAACGAACACGAAAATAGACTTGAACAAGAAGAATAAGACGAAAATGAAGAAGATGAAGAATAAAGAGGACTTATTTTAAATAATTTAGAATAGGTAAAGTTCTAAGAAGAAAGAAAATTTAAAGAAATGAAATAAAAACAGGGGCACTAAAAAGACTTAAAATATATAGAGAGGGTTATGCAAAAGAATTCGAAAAGAGCTACCTTAGCTATACTTTATGAGTGCAATAAAGAAAAATACGATTTAAAAATTAAGCATTTAATATTTAATAAAGTGTTCTACACTCTCCTTGGATAAAATGAAGAGTATTTTTCACAATATTTAATGAAGTGTGGATTTCCTGAAGTATATTAAAGCAATTCATACTTTTAATGGTGGATGGATAGAATGGATAAAATTAATAAACAATTTAGATTAAAAATGAATACCTTTGATGGAATTAACTTTGAATGTACAGAAACTAGAAAAGCTTATATGGGGGAAAGCAATTTGATTACGATTTAATATTTTGACAATGTGGTATTTCAGGAATCAATGGTGCAGGAAATTCAAATTAAAACTAGGCAGAATACTATAAAAATTTGAATATAAAAATAAACAATGTTATTGCTAATAATAGCAACAACCAATTTTAATTTTAAAGCGTTTTTAATAGTAGAAATTGTAGACGAAATTCTTAAATTTTTAATAATATTTTAACCGATGATGAAGATGATGAAATGGATATAGTAAATAGTGACAATAAAAATAATAAAAAATAAAATAAAAAATAAAATAAAAACTAGCAGGAACCTGAATGGAAGCTAGAATAATGGTTCATAAATAGGAAAATGAAATAAAAAATAGAGAATTTTATTGAAGAAAAAAGATTGACTGGCATAAAGAGATGTGGATATAGATTTATAAATTAGGATGAGCTGATTAATTTCTTTTAACCTTTAAAATAAATTTTTAAAATGTTAGCTTAAAAGCTCCAAAAGAAATAATTGAAGAATGAATTAGTCAAATAAGAAAAAAACATGAAGAATAATTTACTTTTAATATAACTATTTAGGCTTATAGCTATTATAATTAATTTTAATCATTATAGCTTTATTAATTAATTAATATTATATTTTATTTACAAATCGTATCAAATTTAATATATATAAAATAATATTTATTTAATAAAAAAATGTATCAAATAATACGTATATAAAAAAAAATATATTAAATTTAAAAACAAAGTCTTTGGTATTTCAATTTATTCTAATTTTTTAGTAATTATTGTTAATAATAAAATTATTAATAATAATGAGTAAAATATAAGTAAAAATCATATTAAATAAAATATTATTGAACTTAAAATTTTTTTCCTTTTATCTCAGTTTTAGTTAGTGTTTTATTGTTTAGTAAATTCTGTAAAGAATTTTTATAAGAAAGAATTATCAGATCTAGCTTGCTATTTTAAATTATTTCCTTAAGATTCAGACTATAAAGAATCATGATAATCAATATGTTTTTTGACATCATTCGATTAGTTGGTATATTTTCCTGATAGATAGTCAGCGAAAAGATTTTCTATGAAATAGGAGAGTCTGTAACCAGCTAAAGTAACTCTTTCTTTACAAATTTATTATCCTTGAGTTTGGTAATCTTTGGTTAGTTTGTTCGTTTGATAAATGAGAGGATATACAAATTCTTCAGAAACCTGCCAAGATTCACGAGTCCATTCATAATAATCAAGGTTTTTTTATTTTCCATGAAAGCTATCTTCAGGGAATTCTTTCATAAGATCTCTAGCCCAGCTTTCCATAAATGCACTAATTCAAAATTTCATATTAATAATTTTTTTTTTTTTATAATTTTTGATTTTATTAATATTACGCAGTTGAGGCATTGAAGGGTCTTTCTATGAAATTCTTTCCATTTTATTAGAAATATTCAGCCCCCTAATTAAAGGAAATAAGTTTAGAATTTAATCAAATAAAAAAATCAATTATAAAATAAGAACTAATTACTTGGTCCCAAAAAGCATGTAGGTTCATTTTGACTCCTTCCGGATCATCTACAAAAATAAAATTAATTTTAATTGGCATTAAATATTTTTTATTTTATTTTTTTCATTTATAATTAGAATAGTACAAATTTCTTCTGCATTTCCTCCCATGTCTCCCAAAGGATTTCCGTAGGTTTTGTTGTACATAGAAGCTGAATGCAAAGGTTAGTGAACATCCCCTACTACATGTAAAACATATCTCATGAACATGGCTTTTTACATCGTAATGGATCCATCATCTTTTTTAAATTCTAACTGAGCCCTTTTTAAGGCAGACATGGCATTATTAACTGATCCATCAACGGATTACATTATATATTCACCTTAAGGATTGACTGGTCTATCTAAAAAGTGCCATCCTTCCTAAAAATTTAATTTATTAGTTTATGTTTAATATAAGTTGAATTTTGGAAATTTTGTATATGATTACCCAGAAATCCATAGCTTTATCCTTGATATCATCAGGCCAAACTGCTGCTGTTACAAAGGTGTTATCGTAGTCATAATCTAAACCATTCATAGCCAAAACTATATCATTGGCTCTTTTGTAAGCTGCCGGATTATATTTTTACAAATGAATTTCTGCGATTTAAGCAGCTAACATATGTCCATTTTCCTATAAAAATATTTGTGTTTATTTCAATAATAAAATGTTTATATTTTATGATTATTTTTTATTGCTTTACCCACCAACTTCTTACAACATTAGTAGCAACAATGCAGATAAGGACTACACACTGGTATAATTTCATTAGAGATTGCTTTTTTTTAGATTACTACTCTTAAAATAGCAATAAAGTTTATTGTTAATCTTTTTTTTTTAATTTATTTTAAAAGGTTATGCTCTATTATATAAAGGAATATATAAATTAGGAGGAGAAAAACTAATTGGATCATCCTTTTAGAAAATAACAATATAACTACGTCGCTATTGCATAGAATCAAAACATTAATTTTGTTATTAGTAAAAATCCATTTTAAGTTTACTTTCTTAATAGTATACATTAATAAACTAAAATTAGAATTGAATTTTTCAACATTTAAGATTTAATGTTATTGCTACTTATAATATAAATTCTTCCATTAAATTTATTATAAAATCATTAAGATTATAAACTTCTAATTAAAAAAAAAAAATATTATAATTATAGTATTAGGTTAATTAATTTTTATTTCTTTGAGAATCAGTATAAATTTATTAAATTTTATTAATTTTCAGTATTATTCTTTCACACAGAAAATTCACTTGCTTAGTTATTGTTCCAGCTCTAATTTTATTAATTTTGAATTTGTGGAAAGGCAGGAGAGTCAAACCCATTTTAGCTTAATTTTCCGTCATTTAGTTAATTTTTTGTAGAATTACTTCCTGGATTTATATTCTAAAAATGTTGGTTTTAATTATTTGTTTTTTCATTCGCTATAAATTCATCACTGTTATTAGAATTAATATAGTGTGGATGTCCAGGTAAACAGAATTAGGTCTGTGTCTAATTTATTTAAATTTAAAGTTGCTTATATAAACTTTGAATCTATGATTATTATTCAAGATTTTATTGCATCAACTTCTGATTAGCCAATAACAAATGTTCTGAATTATTATGTTGTTGCTATTGGTACTATTACAATTTTGTTTTTAAATCCTAAACCTAATATAATAATTATTTTATTTCTTTCTTCTGAGAAATATTCTACTTTTTTGGTACTTATATTGCGTTTACACATTTTCATATTCGCTCGTTCTTAAACTACAATTTTCACATTAACTGTTCTATTCTTTGTTTTGATTGCCATTTAAATTAGATTCTCTACCCTATATTCTAACTATATCATCATCAAATTCTTCTTCAGCATCTTCTTATTTTTTATCCAAAGCTACCATATTTTATTTTTCATTGGTTTAGCTATCTTCTGTTTATTAATTCTCCATATCATCTTCTTCATTTTCGAGCTCATCCCTGACGAAATTTTAAGTAGCGATAAATTCCATGTAATGCTAATTCTGCAGTTTTAATTTTTAGTTTTCTTCCAAAAGATCACATATTTTTATACTTTCATAATTATAGTGCATTTTGTTTTCTTGAAGAATCTAAGTGAATTTAGCCTCTCTTTCTTCATTTTATTGTTTGTAAAATTCTAGTTCTCTTATCAATATTTAGTTTCCCTTCGATTATTATTCATTTTTTTCTTTTAAATGCTTTACCTAAGACTCCAAAGACTTTATTTTGGAATCCTACTAATAAGATTTAGAATAATCTGTTGTGTTCAAAAATGCAATTTTATTTAAGTCCTATGCTATGCTTTTTTCTTTTCTTCTAATTCCTCAATTTTTTTCTTTAACTCTTGATTTTCTTCTTTTATTTTTCATATTACTCATCCTTTTCAGAGTGATTTTTTACCTGAGACTTCAATAGACCACTTTTTTATAACTTCTCAATTTGTTATTAACTAAGTATAGCTTGATATCCCTCTATTGTTTATGACAACTCATCTTCTAATCGCTGAATTTCTTCATAATTTTTTCTTTATACAAAATAAATTACTTGGTTATGAAATTTGAGAAAGATACATTTGAATTTCCTTTGTTACTTGTTATTACTTTACTGTCTAAATACTTCTTTTTATAAATAAATTATTTCCTTTTTAAAATTCTGCAATATCAATAGCATTTCAGTAGGTATATTAGCCCTTTCTTGTTCTTGGGATTGATTGCTAAACAAGGCGTTTTGAGAAAAATAACTATGGATTCCAGTAAGAATCGAAGAATTTTTAAATAATTTTCTAGCTGCGAAGCAATAAATAGCCAAAATTATCAAATCTCTGTGATTTCTACTATTAGCTTTTAATAGTAGCTCAATATTTTCGTATTCTTAATTTGATCCATTTCCTTTTGTAGAACTGTTTTAGTAATTGGAAGATTAGTGGAAACTAAGAAATTCTTTAATGGGAGAGTATTCACTAGAGCCCCATTTAAAAACGACAGAAAAATCACAAAAATTATCATGGCTGCATATTATTTCAGGTTGCTCTAGCTAATATAAAAACTTAACTTTACTTTCAGTACCGTGAGGAGTAAAGTATTACAAAGTGATGTATTCTTCTTTCAATATTAAAGATCCAATATAATTCCTAAAATTTATTACTAAATACTTTGCATCATTATATTAAATAATAACCTTAGTAAAACTAAATTTATTTTTTTTACTATTGTTCAATGGAAATAGATATGGGGAATTTGGAAACTGGATCAGATAAAATATTTAATAGTTAACTTCTGATAGGAAAATCTAATAATACAGGTCCGTATTCAAATATTACGTCCGCATTTTTGCTTTTATTTAGAAGCTGAGTCTCTTATTGAACTGTAGGATTCCGCACATAAATTTTTATAATAGAATGTAAGTCTTCAAATTACAAATTATATTTAATTATTTCTGAACTTTGTTGACTGGAAAACAGAATCGTCTCTTTCCCATTTTAAGCTTTTTTAATAATATACTCTACTTTTAGTGGGAGTAGTTTTTGTGGATCTGAAAAACTCTTTATTAAAATTGAAGAATTTTAAAAGCAAATATCAAATTTGTTGAATTCGAAAAATATATTTAATGGTTCTTTTTTTAAATGAAGTTTGGGTTGAAGCTCCTTTGTGTCTGA
The DNA here is from genome assembly GCA_037039885.1 of Miamiensis avidus. NCBI lineage: Eukaryota > Ciliophora > Oligohymenophorea > Philasterida > Glauconematidae > Miamiensis > Miamiensis avidus. The sequence continues at coordinate 736,353 of JAWVGU010000011.1, read as the reverse complement.
AAATGTTGTTTCGGTAAAATTTATTAGTTTTTTTAGCTATTATTCTATGATTTTCATTCTATATTTTTTTAAGAATTATTAGAATAAATTTTTATGCGAACCGTAATTGTAATTGTAATTGTGAATTTATTTACCAGGAAATTTAATTAATTTTAATAATAAAATTTTATTAATATTCAAATTCAAGAGTTCACTGTATTTTTTTTTAATATCCTAATGAGTGAAATAAATAGAATTTCTTTATTTGAAAATTTATAAAAAATAGTTATATAAATTTTTTAAACCTGTATAATATAATTATAAAAGTAGTATTAGTCAGAATATAATTATTATTCAATTTTTATTTTGATATTTTTTGTTTTAGTTATGCAAAAATTAAGTGAACTAAGCCATATTAGTTAAAGGCGATTAATATTTATCACTTTTTAAATCTTATTTTTCTGTATTTCCAGCTGGTTTTTAATTTTTAGGGACATAATCTTTGTATAATTTTATCAATGTATTGGCTAATCTGTATCCCCCTAAAACCACTCTTTATTTGCATATCTCCTGTGCCTAGTCTTAATAAGCTTGAGTAAGTTTATTGGTGGTATATATCAAAGGATACGTGAAATTTTCGGAAATTTCCCAGCCTATTCAAATTTTCATTAGTATAATAATTATAATAAAACAATTTTTTATTTTAGTACTTTCTCTAGTCCATTCTTCAGGGTCTAAGTTGTTCGAAAGATCACCAAAGTAATCAACAGGGTATAAGTCCATAAGTTCCTGTGCCCACTCTCTCATTAAAATCCTTACATATTTTGTAAATTTAGCAACAAATTTAGTATAATTAACTTTATATATTATTATTACGTAGTAGATTCGTTAAAAGGTCTTTAAATCCAATTTTTTCCACTTTTTTAAAAGTATTCAGCCCCTTAGTCCTAGTATATTTTATATAATAATGAATTAATATTATGATAATTTTTTCATATTTACCCAAAATGAATGAAAATTTAATTTCTCTCCATTTACATCATCTATAAGGATAATAAAATAAATATTTTTATAAGAATAATTTAGTGCAAAAAATAATATAATTTACATATTTATTCCAGATTTCCTCCCAAGTCTCCATTAGGACCATTATAAGTTTAATTATACATGTGAACAGAATGAAGAGGTTGGTGAACATCTCCAACAATATGTAAAACAAATCTTAAGAAAAAAGCTTTTTGCATGGTAATTTGAGAAGATTTAGAATCATCAAGCTCTATTTATGCCCTTCTTAAAGCATCAACTGCATTACTCTAACTTTGAGTAACATCTTGCATCAAGTACATACCAGTAGGACTAAGAAGAATTATTTTTTTATTATTATCAAATTTTTAATTCTAATATAATTATATTTTAGAATTATTGATTAAATATTACTTGACAGGCCTAGCAAAAAAAGGGAAGATAGAATACAGTTAAAATAAATATAAAATAAGAAATACTATATCATTATAATTATTTTCCATTTTATTTACCTTCCATAAAAATGCCAATTATTCTATAAATATATAAATGGAATTAAATAAACTATATTATTGAAAAATCAAATTATAATATATAAAATATAAACTTGATTTCAATATTTACCCAAAAGTCCATGGCATTATCTTTGATATCGTCTGCCCATACTGCTGCTGTTACAAAGGTGTTGTCAATATCATAAGCTAAACTACCCATTGAATGAACTATGTCATTAGCTCTTTCATACACATTAGGATGATCTTTTTATAGGATTATTTCTGCAATTTAAGATACTAACATGTGCCCATTTTCTATAATAACATTAATATGATATATAAATCTAAATTATATATAATATTTACCCCACCAAGCATTGGTTAAAGATAAAACTAACGAAATAGTTATTACTTTCAGCATTTAAATTTAGGAAAACAAATTATTAATAATTTTTGTTTTTTTTTAGTTATAAAATTTATTTAATTATTTTAACAACTATTCTATTATTTTCTATAAATATGTTTATTTGAAATTGTATCGAATATCTAATGTTAATTATTTATTATTAAATTATTTTCCCTCCATTTTATATTTTTATCAATAACAATATGAATCCCCCCTCCAACCTCTACAATAATAAGAATAAGTAAACTAGAATTTGCTTAACTAAAATTTTGTGATTTTTTATTTTATTATGAAATAATAATAAATATATTTTTATATAAAAAATAAAAAATTATCAAACATAATAAAATTAATTTTAATATGTATGATTTTATTGATGTAGTAATTTTATTATTTAAATATTTATAATTTATCAATTTTCATTAGATTTCAATATATTTTTTCTAAGTTCTTAGATGATTTTTTAATCATTTCTGCTTTTGGAATTTTCCGATTTTTTAGTTCTACTGAATAATAATTTTTGGAAATTTTGTTAAACTTGACCTAATCCATTGTGGAAATCAATATGTTTTTCGATTTTATCAGATCCATTACTATTAGTAGGGGGTACATAGTCTTTGTATAATGAGATTAAAGTGTTTGCCAATCTATATCCTCCTAAAACCACTCTTTTTTTGCATATTTCTTAAGCTTTATCTTGATAATCTTTAGTAAGTTAGTTGGTAGTATATATCAAAGGATAAGTAAAGTTTTTAGCAAATTGCCAGCCTATGAAAATTATTATCATCATTTAAAGCAATCATATTCTTTATTTAATAAATTATAGGTTACTTTCTGTTGTCCATACTTAGGGATCTAAATTAGTAGAAAGATCTCCAAAATATTCAACAGGGTATTTTGCCATCAATTCTTTAGCCCAATTTTCCATATCCTATCTGATTCATAGATATAAATGAGTATTCAAAAGTATATTATGAAATATTAATTTTTACTATGTAGTTTCGTTGAAAGGCCTTTAGATTTTATTCTCACCAGATGTTTAGAAGTACTCAGCTCCTTAATCCTAAATAAAAAATATATATTTGTAAGTTATTCCATAAAAATAATAAATAAAATACCCAAAAGGAATGTAAAAGCATTGATTCTCCATGAATATCAACTTACAAATATAATACATATAATTTATATTTTTATTTTTATATCGAAAAAATTTACTTATAGTTTCAGCATTTCCTCCCATGTCCCCATTAGGTCCATTAAATGTTTAATTAAACATATTAGAAGAGTGTAAAGGTTGGTGTACATCTCCTACAATATGCAAAACAAATCTGAGGAAGAAGGCTTTTTGTAAAGTAATTTCTGTTGTTTTAGATTCATCTAATTCTTCTTAGGCTCTTTAAAGGGCATTTATAGCATTTGATTCACTTTAAATGACATCTTACATCAGGTAGATTCCATTAGGACTATTAGAGTTTAATTATAATGATAGCAAAATTATTAGTTTTAATATAAATTACTGATAATATTAATAAAAAAATTACTTAACAGGTCTAATAAAGGGCCAAGGAAATAAAGATTAATTTTAAAATTTCAAATAAATGAGATATAAATAAATCAGATAATAAATATAATTTTTATTACCTTCCAAAGAAGTGCCAAGGATCCTATAAAATTAAAGAACCATTTAAAATATTATTTTGATGATTATATTTAATTTAAATACTAATATAACAAAAATATTTTTTAAAATAATTCTAATATTAAGGATATTGAATGTAAATAATGTTTACCCAAAAGTCCATTGCTTTATCTTTTATGTCATCAGGCCAGCAAGACGCGGTTACAAATGTATTATCGTAATCATAAGCCAAACTATCCATAGAATGGACTATTTCATTGGCTCTTTAGTAAACATTGGGGTGATTTTGTTTCAAAATGATTTCCGCTACTTAAGCTACTAACATATGTCCATTTTCTGGTAAATAATAATTTTATTTTAATGTCAGTTATATTATATTTAAAAAATATTTATTTAATAGATTGTTTCTGAATTTACCCCACCAAGCTTATGTAAGAGCTAAAAACAAAGAAAGTGTCACTAATTTTAACATTATTGATAATATTTTTTTTTTTCTAATTTTTTAATTTAATCTTTATTATGGGTATATTTTAGGAAATAATAGGTATTAATCTTCTAAAATGTAAGTTAAAAGTTATATTCATTTCGTATAAAGTATATTCTTGCGTGCATTTAAAGTAAAATAAAATACTATATCTTCATATCATCCATATATAATATATTATTTTACTTACACTACATATTTATTTGAATATTAATTTGTAACATAAAACTAAATTATTTTCAATTTTTTTTTAAAAAAATTTTTATGTTATCTAATTAAAATTTTGTTTCTATTTTCCATTAATATAATTTTTTTATTTTTATTTTTTATTCATCTATCTATTTATATATTTAATAATAAGTAAATTTATAATAATAATGAATGCATTTTAATGAAATTTAAAATAAATTCTTTATATCCAATTATTATTTAGTTAAATTAGTTTATTATTAAAAAATATGTATGCTATCTATAATAACTCTTATTAAACATCAACAAAAATTAAATAAATTTTATTACCTTAAAATAATTAATCTTAAAAACACAGTAATAATAGAATATAATATTTAAGCAGAATGAATAATAATTTATTCATAGATAATACACTACAAAAGCTCAATAACCATTATCAACTATAAAGAGATAATGAAGCACTTGTTAAAACGAAGGAAGGATTAATAAAAAATAATTTGCATGGAAAAGTAAAAGTTAAAATGGATGGTACTTAATGTAAAAAAGCAGAAGATATTATAAGATAAAAACAATAATTATTATCTAAAATTGATTATTTACATTATTTAAGAGACTAGTCAATAAAAAGTTAAGCATTTAAGAATTAAAAATAATAAATTAATTCACCCAAATAACTCTAGGGTAATATGAATCTACAAAAATAAGAATAGGTGTTTTTAAAAAAATAATAAATGTTAGAAACAACTCCTCCAACTGCTTATATGAAAGATGTCAAGTATAAATCCACAAATAATAATTTTTCAAATTAAGAATAAAGTAAGAAAAAATATAGAACTGAAAGCAAAAATCTGGAATAAGAAATAAATGCTAAAGAATAAAAAATTGATGATAATTAATAATATTAATCTCCAAACAAAATAAAAAATTTACATATAAAAAATAAAGATATTAAGGATTAAATTTAATAATAATAATAGTAAAGTAGATTTACAAAAGACTATATAGCGAAATATATAATTGAACCTAAAATAGATGAGTATTTATAAAAATAAAATTATCATTATTAAAATATTCGCTACATTAAAGATTATAATAAAATCATGCAATCTTTTTAAAAAGGAGCTATAAATCCACTTGAGTATAGAGAAGGTCAATTGTTTTATATATAACATTCATTTTTGAATGACATTAATGATAATAATAATTTTAGTAAATAGAAATCTAGAAAATTAAATGCAATATAGAATAATTAATAAAACTAAATCGAAATAGTTTATTAAGATGAAGATAAGGTTATTCCTAATGACTAATAATATGAAAAAAATCTATAAAATTATTAATAAAATTCATTAAATAGTGAAAATACCATATAATAAAGGAAAAATACAGAAATTGATGAAATTGTAAAATAGCGTTTATTAATGAAGCTATAGAAATATGAAAATATTTAAGTTTTACTATTAGAGTTTATTTTCCCAAGATTAATTCCTCATTTAATTGAAGATTATAATTCTTCACTAAAATTTAATTAAAAGAAATCTTTTGAAGAAAAATAGATACAGTTTTAAGCAAAAAACGAATAGAAGAATCAAAATGATGAGCAAAATGAAAATGGAATAAACCAAAATCAAAAATCCACCATTAGTTTTTTAAAATCTAAATAGTTGTCATTAAAATTAAATTAATTGTAAAAATAAGGATATTCCAAATCTCACATTGAAAAAGAATATAAAAAAACAGGAAACTCAAATGACTAAAAATTAAAAATATAATATTTCAATTAGGAATAGTCAAACTTAACTAATTTATAAAGGCAATAAAGATTCTTCATTTTGTGTGTAGATACAGAGAAATAAACATAAAATAATGAATCTAGCTTGTAGTAAATTAACTTAAAAACTCCAGCATTCGATGTTTAAGATCTTAAAAAGGCAGCTGCATGCTTTTTGCATTACGCTTTAAAATCAAATAGTAATAATGAAGAATAGTAGTAATAGAATTTTAATTCTTGTAGATCGAATATATCTACGAACAGAGGTGATTCATAAAAATTTAAGTTTTAATGGCTTATCCAAAGGGGATAGCGCTTATATTGGTATGATAGTTCATCAGGAAATGAATCAAACGGCGTAGATTCACTATAGTGTATGCTCATATATGATATCAAAGGAGATAATAATGCAAATTATTTCTTATTAAACTTGAAAAAATCAATTCTTTAAATCCATTATGATCATTCCCACGTAATGTCTGTTTAATAAAGAAAATATAATAAAAATTAATTAATTCAATAATTTCAATATTTGATATTTAATATTAGGTAGGTATAATGTGGAGATAGTATATTTCTCATGAAATTGCATTAAAGACCATTATTAATCACTCTATACTATTTGAAAAAGTAAAATATCTGCAAATAATTCGCTATTTATCAAACCATTTTTAAACAATTTATGACTTTTGTAACTATGAATTGAATTTGTAAAATAATGCACTGGCCGTTGTGGAAAGTAGTAATTTTGCTTATTAAAAAATGCTGATCAGGATAATTTTCGACAGTGTCAACTTCAGGGAAATTCACACACTTAACCTAAAAAATTCTGGATTAGCTCCACACATTATTACAGAAATATTCAAGATTTTAAGCGTGAGGATCACTAACAGTAAACAAAAAATATCAATTTTAAAGCTTGATGATAATCAAATAGATTGTAAGTTTGATGATGTATTTTGTAAATTTCTCGAAAGCAAAAATGCGGAGCATTTGCAATATTTGAGCATGGAAAATGTGGATTTGGGAGATGAGGGATTCATAAAGATTTGCAACTCTATTTCAACAAGATATAAGCAAATAACATAAAATTATTAAAGAATTTTGGAAAGGAGAAATATACTTGATGATTAAAAACCAAATGCTCGGTAGATGAGAAGAAGAAGAGAAGTTTGCAAATATAAAGAGTTTTCTTATTTAAACTTCAGAAACTGTAAATTCGAAGACAGAGGTCTTTATTAACTGGTTTTTACTCTCAGTTATATTTAAAAAGATTTTTAAAAAATAAATTTTGAAGATTTCTAAACATTTTCCATTGATATTTCCAGTAATGATTTCTCTCTCAAAGCCTTCACTAATTTTAGTTAAAATATATATTCATTTTCTGTGCTTAATTCGTTGATTTTAGATGAATTAGGCAATTCTAGCAAAAATTAGTAAAATATATTTTTAAACTAATAAACTAAAAAAAATTATAATTAATGTATATAGATAATACTAATATGCGCATCTCTTGTTTGAAATTTAGTTAATAATTACACCTTATTGAGTTTAAGCATAAAGAAATGTGCTCTTGATGTTAAGGGGTGGAAACTATTGATGAGACTTCTGAATGAAAATGTGATACTGCAAAATATTGTCTTAGAAGCCAGCAGAGAAACTCTTAAATAAATTTCTGAATAATTCACAATTTAAGAATAACTGCTGCTATCGAAATTTTTTAAGATATCAATTTCTTAGTGAAAAGTTAAAAAAATGGTCTATATTTTCTAATTATTTAAATAATAATAAATAGTATTTTATATTATAAGCAATAGAAATGGTATTACTATTAATTTATAACAATTAAAATTAAATCATATATATTCTATATTTTCAGCACGAAAATTATTTAAATTAATATAAAGCGATAGGTATTCAATAATATTAAATACCTTTTATTATTATATTCAGATACTTTTTCAATGCCAAAACTATGAATTTCCCCAAAATTATATATTATAAATTTTCATATATTTAGTTTTGGAATTTTCTCCATATAATCTTTCCAAAAGCTTTTCTTGCGATGCAGATCCTCCAACAGATTTTATTTCTTAGCCTTTATAAGCCAAGTAAGTTACAGGGGCGAGTAAATCAAAATACAAATTTTTTTTTAAAGCTTTGATGCTCAAGGCAGGTAGAACTATTTTTCTAAAAGACATAGATGCAAAAAACAGTAAAATTGCATCGCATGAATAATAAGCTAACAATTAATGATTTGATAATTGATTTTCTCTCAAAAAACAATTCAAATCTTACTGTCTCTGCTTTAGTATATCAAATTCATTTAATTAAGAATTTTCATCTTTTTTATTTATATCTTGTTATGTTTTTTTGGCGTAGAATTTATGATATTCCATATTAAAAATCTTTATTTTTAAGATTATTCTATTATTTTATTATGGTACAATTTTTTGTTGAGTACTTAATAGCTTAAGATTAATTGAAAATATTAAATATAATATTTTTTTTTTTTTTTGCAAGAATTTATTAGAAAATTAATAAATTTTGGGAAATACTTATGAGTAAAAATAATAATAATAATTATATATATAGCAGGTAATACATTTTTATTGATATATTTATATTTTTTAAATGATTTTTTTAGATAATTAAATAAAATATTATAAATTTATCTATAAATAAAATTACTTTGTAATACTTAATATAATTATATATAAATAAATTATAATCACTTAATTGATTAGGGATTAGATTGCATTTTTGTTATTTTTTTTAAAGAACATCCATTTTCTTCTCCAGGATTACACAAAGGGATGTATACTGTATTAGCTATCTACGTGGAATTTATGGAAAGCATAGGGTTACTTGGATCCAATTCCTTTGCTTTATCAAAATCCTATGAAGCTGAATATTATTATTTATATTTTAATAAATTGTATTTTATGAATATAAAATTATATAATAAATAGTTTACCTTTTTTATATTCGCCTAAGGCTTTGTAAGCAAAAGCTCTTCCAAAATATGCATGTGCATTTTTAGGCTGCATTGCAATGAGTTTAGTGAAATCTTTTTCGGCTAATTATTCCTTTTTGCATTTTTTTTATAAAAATAATGAATTATTTTTAAATATTTTTATAAAACTCAAAACTATACTTGTTAAGTCAGCAGATAGCATTTTGCTCGTTCATGCAAATATTAGGGGTTTTAACGGTCTAAAGCAACACTTTCAGACAGAGGTTCAATAGCTTTCTTAAAAATCTATTAAGAAATTAAATACTAATAAAATATATTCAAATTTTACAAACTAAATTAGTTAATATTACTTGCAAGTTGGCAAAAGATATCCCTATGTGATAGTGTAAATCAGACTCATAAGGAGTTAATGGCCTTAACTCAAAAGATTTATATAAATCATGAATACAGTTTTAATACTCTTTATTAAGGAAGTGAGCGACACCCCTTTTATAAAACACAAGGGCATCGTCAGGCTTTTTTAAGCAGCTATCTTTAAATCATCTATAGCTCGCTAATATTTATGGGTTTCAACATTAATATCGCTTCTTTGAATAAGAAACTACACATCATTAAACCTTTTTTCCAAAGCCATATTAATGTAAAAGAGCGCTTTATCGTAATTTTTCAATCTTTGATACGCTTTTCCTATTCCGCTGAAGACCTTCGGACTGTTGGTTCCCAGTTTAAGCGCTTTGTTAAAATCCTGTATTGCCTGTTCTGTTTGTCCTATTTCTATGTAAGAGTATCCTCTGTAAATGTAGGTTAAATGTTGAGATGGGTCTAAACCTATAGCCACATTGAAATCTTCAATTGCCAATTCATTCAAATTCATATCTTAATACACTTTTCCTCTACTTTCTCTAACCTCTCGATCATCACATTACTTGATTTCTAAAACCTTTTTTATTTGATGATATAATTTAAATATAAAAATATTTTTGGTATAAATAAATACCCTGGTCAAAGCCTAAACAGAAAGATCAAGTTCTTAACTGTTATGGTACATTATTCCCAAATGAAGCCAACTGGGAATATGATCTGCGTCCATGCTTATCGCATGCTGAAACATTTCAATTCCGTTGGGATAGTCTTTTTTTTCATTAAATGCCAGTCCCTTAGAGTGATAATACATGCAATTCTTGGGATTTAATTTAATCGCTAGGTCAAAATCGACCATAGCCTCATTTATTTTTTTCATTTTAAACAAAATATTTCCTCTTGTGTAATGGTAGGCTGAGTTATTGGCCTCACTTTCAATCGCTTCGTTTACTGAATCTAGTGCCTCTTTGTATTTTTCCAAATTATGCAGAGCTAGGGCCTTATTATTACAATATTTTGCATTTTTTTCTGAAAACTCCAATGCTCTATTAAATTTTTCTAGAGCCTACTCATACTATTTGTATTCAAAAAGAGCCAAACCTAAACAAAAATATATTGATTTTTATGCTAGAAAATTGAAAATTGAATTACCAAGTGTATTTATGCATTCATGGTTATCTTTTTCATGTTCCAAAGCAATGGCAAGATCCTTTATCGCATTTTAATACTCGTGGTTTTCCAAATAACAGGATCCCTTTTAAAAATAAATTTAGAACAGTTCAGATTCATTATCTGTTTTTAAAAGGTGCAGAGCCTAATTGTAATCCTCGATGGCCATTTTATATTGCTAGAGTTAAGCGAGAACTTTTGCTCGGTTTAAAAAGTTATGACCGTCACTTGAGTCTGTTTTTTGAGGGAAAAAAAATATATTTAACTTAATGTACTTGTATTTTTTCTTTAATGTTTTACTTAAAGTAATAGCTTCTTCATATGCTTCTAAAGCTTCACGAATTAAATTCAATTTTAGTAAAATGTTACCCCTAGAGGCATGATAAATGGGATTTTTATTGTCTAATTTACAGGCATTCTAATAGGCATAATTTGCTTCATTGTAATTTTCGAACTCCAAGAAAAATTTTCCTTGTAAGTGATAAAATTTGGCCTACTCTTGACTAGGTATTGTGGGAATCGCTAACAACTTATTTCTACCCTCTTCAAGCTTATAATATTATTAAATTATTTATTAAAATATTGACTTGTTTTTCTAAGAATTGTGTTTTATAATATATATTTTAATTTAAGTTATTTTTTTATACCAAGTGAAGTGCCCTCTCCAAATCTTATTTCATTAACACCTTTTTTTCTCTCATCATATAAATTTTTTTGGCCTATTCGTATTTTTCTTCAGCTTTAAGAGCTGAGTCTTTAATATCAGCCGTTCTTTTATCTTTCTTTTTGCTAGCTCTATTCATTTATTATATGTTATTATTATTATTGTTTGTGTTTTTTTTTTTTAAGTCAATGAATGAATAATAGATTAATAGCAAACTATCTGCTTTTGTTTAATTAATATTGCACACAAAATAAAGTATAATACATTTTCACATTTTTATTAAATTTTATTAAAAACCTAGTATAAAATGTTTTAATTAGAGGATGATGAATTTTGATTGAAATTGTACCACAATAATATGCAAATATAATGAAAAAATCATAAAATAAATAAAATTCTAATTTTAATTTTATCTTTTATTTATTTATTTTATTTAATATATATATTATAAATTATTAAATTAAAATATATCTACTAATTTTCCTTTAATTTTACTCACACTTATATTTATATTTATATCAGAAATTGTATTAAGATCCTAATAAATTTCTATCTGTATTAAGATCATTAGAGACGATATTACCCATTTCGTTATTTTATTTTATTTGTATATTATTGTTATGTAATATTGCATCTTATTTCTGATTATATTCTGATTACTTTTAATCTGAATTCTACTATTATCTTTCAAAATATATTGCAGGTATCATTTCACTTTCCACTTCATGGATATAACTTTATATTTTTTCATTAAAATCTGCATTTTTGTTGACAGTTTATCGCGATAAATTCACTAGAATTCCCCTGTTTTTCTTGGCATAATTCTCATAATAGTATTTGTTATAGTCATAAAAATTGCTTTTATCTTCTATTTTATATATATTTCGAAGTAATTCCAGCTTTTTTTGATCATTTTCATCAAGATAGACCTTTAAATTTTACACCAATTCAGAACTAGATATCTTTTGAAGCATTTCCTATTCACTACCTGATATTTACTACTATTAGTTTTGGGTCTGCTGTGATTGGTTAAGTTTTAAATTAAAAAATTTTATTACTACTACTATTCATTTATTTTTTTGCTGCTATCTTAAAAATTCATATTTTTTTCATATTAAGATTTATTTTTTTTCAACTAAAATATTATATTATTGGATTAATGTGCTTTTTTTTCTTGTTGCTGCTTTTGATGCTTTCTCCCATCTTCGTTATTTAACTGGAACGCTTCTTCTACGGTGTTCGCTGATTTAAAATTTTGTTATTTTACGATTGATAGAGATTTTTTGTAGGGTTTTAAAAGTTGTAGTTTTTAATTGCCATCGCCTTTTTAATAAAATGATTCATACATATGTCCCATTTTATTTATTCTGCTTTCACATTCTTACGGGTCTCTAAGTCTTAATACTCTTTCTTATTATATCTTCACTTATTATTATTATTGGGTATTGTAGTTTTTAATTTAGTCGGGCAAATCTTATAAGGAGTTGGCTGTTTCCATTTCCTAATTTTTACTTCTTTTGGTACTGTCTCTCAATTGATATTCATCTTGTTGCTAAGGCGTCTCTCCTGTTTTCAATCTGCTAATTTAAAATCTGGAATTCTTTCTTTGAGTAGATTCTGAAATGGAATCCTGCTATTAGTTCTTGTTATGACTCAGAAAAACTTCAGAGAATTTTTTCATTTTTTTTAACCCGTCTTCATGGGTGATTCCTCTTCTTAATTGTTTTTCCCTGATTTGTTTCCTTTTCTACCCAAAAAATTTGAAGTAGCCGTTGTCGTATTACGAAAATGCGCTTCTGATTTACAATTTCTAATTATTTTCAAAATATATATATAAAAAATTTTAATTACAATATATTCTCTTATATTACCGTGAAGTTGATAACTCGTATTTTGAACGAAAGTCATTTGAGACAAATGGTAGTACCTAAGAAAATGGATCAAATTTAGGCAGAATCTGTTTTTCAATTTTATTGTGTGAATTAATGGGATTTAGTTTGCCTAATAATAAAATATTAATTTATAATAAATAATATTTTAATAAAAAAATGATTATGAAGAATAATTAAATAGATGAGGAGGGAATGGTATATAAATTCTGAAATTTTTATGTAGCAATTTTCATTTTATTACTAATTGTTTTTTGCATGTGTAACTACTTGTCAAATAAAAGTTTTTAAAGTTTTTCCATCGGTATAGAACTTAAAACAATTCGCAGAGCAAGGCCTTTACGATCTAAGGCTTCTTTTGACATTCCATCAGTTGAATTTACTTTAAAAATTTCATCCATTTGAGATTTAGTTGTAGAATATCTTTTTATATTAAAATTTCAGGAATTATTTAATTTCAGTTATAATAATCATAAAATAATTACTGCTTTCTTTGGTCATAATCAATAAAATCAATCAAATCTTTGTTCTTTTTTATTTCTGTTATTCGTTTTTTGTGATCCATTGGAATAAATTAATTTTGCGATTTAATCGCTTTTAGCAATTTTTCAGTTTTATTAAATATTTTTTTATCAGCTTTTTGCTTTTCTGTCAGACTGGTATCAACCAGATCATCTTCTTAAAAATTTTATTTACGTTTTTAAGAACGTTCTTTAATTTGCTAATCAAATAATTTATCATTTTTATAAGGTTAAAATTTTTGGAGCCTTTGGTTCCAGGTAAAAATTTCTGGATTATCAGTTTGATGCTAATCAGGAAAATCTGCTACTGTTTTGTTAAAGTTTGTATAATAGGTTGTAGGTGATTATACCCTTTTGAACTAAAATTCTTGCAAATTTTTATTTTTGCGTAACGGTCTCATTGTATGCTTTTAAAATGAGTATTAATTAGAAAGCACTTAAAAAGTAGAATTTTTTTTTATTTATTTTATTGGTTATTTTTATTAATTTTGATATAATATTATTTTACCAATACTTTAATGGATTAGTTAATTAATGTAGTAATTACTTATGGATTTATTGTGCACAATATATATATATATTCCATACTTTTCTGATACATTATATCATTCCTTTGAATATTATGTACTCCAAAATATTATTTTATTTTTATATTATAATGAATATAGAATTAATTATTTCTGAACATACAATAATAAACATTTTAACCATATAAATTACGGATTTAATTAATAATTTAATTTTAATTAATTATAATGTACATTTAAATACTGTAATAATTATATATATATTTATAATTCAATTAATAATTTTTAATTATTATCCCTACTTTTTTTTCTAATGGTTTAAGTATATGTTTTATGGAAAAATTAATTTCAGTTTAGACTCTAATAACAAGGATGTTATCAAGTTGGAGATGAATTATTACTTACATCAATAATAAACTGACACAAATAGAAAGTTCCTGGAATTATAGCAAATATATAAAATATAGGAAAAAATACAATTGTATTTATGAATGTAAATGCGTAAAACTTCTTAGCTTTATTAAGAGGACCTGGTTCTGTGTATATTGGATATTTTTATTTCAACATGAGAGTTGGACAAGTTAGGGCCATAATAAACCATAAAAGTGGCAAAAATGCGATAAAAAATATAAGTTACAAAAGTAAGTAATTGCAATATAAAATAGACTTTAATATGTATTTAGTTCTGCGTGATCTCTGCTATTGATAAAACATTCCTGGACACCCTATACAGAAATTCCATTTTTAAAGTGATAATTTGAATATCTTTTTTTACACAATAAACAGAATTCATAAGAACAATTCCAACACTCTCCTTTATTATTCCCTATGTAAGTAAATAAATAGATAGATTTTTATTCTTGTTTTATCAGCATTTAAAAATATTTTTGTATATGTACCTGAATAGTTTTAAATTTGAGTATTACACTATGGACAATTGATATCTTTATGTTTGTTAGACTCTTCAACATATTTCTAATCTACTATTTCGTGGCACTCCATGTCTAATATAAATAATTAATTATATTAAGTATTATTAACAAAATTTACCTGGATGATATTATTAGAAACAAATAGAGCAGTGATAGTTGTAGCACTTATTGCACTAAATCTTCTAAATCTTTGGATTCACTTTGAAATACCCTTCACACCCGTGAAAAACACACCCTGTATTTAAGTTAAAACTATTTATTTTATTTTTTATATATGTTATATTACATTTAACATTTGGATCCTAAGATATTTCATAATTGGTCCTAATTTCCTTATATTTTTTATACCATTATGGAGGTAAAATAGCTCTAACATCAAGATCAGCCAAAAAATATTCACATTTAATGTTAGGACACTTAATTTTGTTTATCTAGTTAATTATATGCAAAAATTAATACTATAGTAACGATATGTTATAATTTAATTACGAAGAAATTACCATATTATTATACACTTTACTTATTACATAGTTTTGCAAGCAAAAATTACAAAATGAATGATTGCAATGTGAAGATGCATTTTAAAAATTGGTAACCGGTCTTTGTAAACAACAGATGTCACATGTGATAAGAACTTACGGTTTCCCTGCCTAATTAAGAGTGATATTAGAATTGGATTTTATTCTAACTTCTTTACCCTTTACTTAGTTAGGTTAAGTTTAAGGCTATTTACATTATTGATTGGCTTTGTCAGATTTTTCTGAACCATACTCCATCACAGAAATATTAGGTAATTTGTTGTTGATATTATTGTTGTTGTTGTTGTTGTTATTATTATTAACATTGTTGTTGTGTTGCTATAAGAAAATATAGTTTGAAGAATTGAATTGCTAAATATTATTTGAATTTGATTTTTAACTGCTTCCTCCTTCTCTCTCCTTCCCCGAAATTTTCTTATTATTGGATCGTTTCGGCAAGTTGCCATTATTACCATTCACATTTGTCCTTTTTTCATTTACTGATGGCGAAGACCCTCTTATGGAGTTCTAGCTTTGTTGATGGTAACTGACTTAGTTATATGTGATGTTATTAAAGGAAACATTGTTATTGAAGTATGTGCTTTAAAAAGGATAAACCGAGCCTCCATAAACCATGAGAGACTCCGAAAGCATTTATCGTTCTACTGATTAATAAGAGTGGTTAGATGCTAGGGATTTCTACTTATTTCGAATATTGTGCATGACAGTTACAAAAAGACTACTTTTATTCCTTTAACGGATTTATTCATGTTTTTTCCGGAATAAAAAGGCTTCTAAAAATTATAAAAGTTATATGACAATATTACAAAAATTATATATCAGTTTACCATCAGATTTGAAAATTGTATTTAGTAGTTTATCCAGCATTGTTTCTTTGTCTTGGTGAAAAATATTCAGTTTAAAAAGAAGATGTTCAGCTCGGTGAAAATCGATAGACAGGTTCATACATTTCCAAAGTACCCAATTCTTTTTCTGGTCTCTATATTCATTCTAAAATATTTGAGAATTTGACTTTGTTAATTATTTGTATTTGCTCCGACTACCCAGAGTCTGGCCCCCAATGGTGATAGACCGCTAGATAAAATTATTACTGCTGCCCAAATTCACTAAAGAAATGGTTGTTTGCTGCGGAATACTTGATTGTTTCAAAGGGTTTTTTTTTTCCTCCTCCTCTATCGTTTCTGTTTTGTATAAAAGCTACTCCTTAAATTATTTTACAATATGATTATTGTTTTGATTATTTTGAGAAACAGCGGGCACAGTGGGGGGTTAAGCGTTCATATAATTGAATGCGCTTTCGGAAAGCATAAGGGACTACTAAATTTCTTATTTTGAAGGAATTTTATACTTCATGGGCGCTCGGTTGGAAACTCCCTAGTTGCTTTGAATCTATAGTAGCTATTGCTCTTAAAGTATTAAACTAGGAGTTTGATTTCTTATGCAATCAAAGTTGTTGTTGCTGCAGCTGTTGTTATTTTTTATATTACTGTTAGTAAAAATTGCTGTTGTTGCATTTCGATTGGCTTCACTACTTGGCGGGTGGTATTCTGTAATTTGCAGGACACCAATTCCGTCCTCACAGCTCTTGTACTCTTGGCAACTTTCTTGCGATATATGAAATGAGCTATCCTTAATATGCAAACTATTATGGCTATTGGAATTGCTATTATTGTTTTTAATAACAAGTGATTGAGAGGGTTGGTTCTATTTTTACTGCTAATTTAACGTTGAAGTTAAATTATTTTATTTGTTTTATTATGAATTGCTATTTTTAATAGCATTATTGTTGGAACCCTCGTTATAATTCATAGATGCGTCATCTAGTTCTTGTATGTTATACTACTGTTAATTAGATTGGAAATTGAGATTGTCACTTGAATGGGGCATCATCATTTGAAGAGCAGAATTGTTAAAAAAATCTCCATTCTGCAAATGCTATTGTTGTTTGAAATTATTGGTGCAGCTACTGTAGTTGAAATTTTCGCTTTATGGGGTGCTTACGGCAATTCCATTAAAAAGTTTTGAACAGGTGCTTTGATTTTGCAAAGGACTCGGATTCTGGGTGCTTTAAATGTCTTCCAAAACAGGTTTCAAAATGCACTAGAATTATCTGCCCTAATGCTGATATTTTCGAGCATACTATTACTATTAGGTTGGTTGTGTAGTATTTTTTAATTAAGAATTTTACTAAAGTTGGAGAGAGTTTTTGCTTTTTTATTATTGCTGTTGTTGATTCTAGTGTAGAGACTGGAAACAAAGATGGTATTTAGGAATCTTTTGTGCTGAAGTAAAATGCTATTGATTACTCTAATTTTCTACATTTTCTTCATTACTGATTTCCTTTCCATGTTTTTGCTGCTTTTTAATATCATTCTCATTGAATTCTAACAAATCGGCAGGGTCTATAATTGTTTCTTTCACATTACGAACAGATTTTTGGCTTGAAGCTTCAAGTTCGATACTGTTGGACTTCTGCCGAATTTTCATTAAATTTTTATTTTTTTAGGTATAGGGTCGTTTTAATTGATATGGATAGTTTATTTTTTAAATTATAATTTGCTTGTATGCTAGGTTTTCTAATTATTTTTATTTTAATTTTTTTAAATCCCTCTCTTTTTTATTTATTTATTAATTTATTTATTTATATATATATTTATGTATTATGTATTTTTTTTTAATAATACCTTCTCATCTCTTCTCTTCTTCTTTTAACTTGAGTAATATGTCAATTAATAATTTGCTAATACTAAAACTAAGTGAATAAATATATACATATACCTAATACCTGACTCACTGTATTACTCTTAATTCTCACTTAATAAGGAAGTTTATATTTATAAAAAATACTGATATAAAGAGTATATTTCATTTAATTTTTATTTCTTAACGTTAAATTCAATAGACATAAAACATGAATCACAATTTTAAATGTTGACTTTTTAAAAGAATTTATTATTGTTCTAATAAATTGGTTTAATAGATATAAAATTATTTCTCATTTTTATTATCAAATTGTTGCGAATGTGTCCTATATATCTAATAAATTAAGTTAATATCAACATTTATTATGAAATAATAATATATTATTATATTCTTTAGAAAAAATATAAATAGAATTGAATATGATTATTATTTTTATTTGTATTTCATAAAGATAATTGCAAATAGACAAATAAACCAGTATAAAAATTAACCATAATATTACTTTATAATATAAATACTTAACACAGCTAAATTTAAACATAATATATGTTATAGATTTAATAGAAATAAAAATAAAATTTTGATGCATTCATAATTATTTTCTTTTTTATAATAATAATAGTATTAAATTAATTCTTTTTTTTCTAATCTTCATTTTTTATGGGAGATTTATATAGTAGCAAAACAACAACAATTAATTTTATATATAATAAAATTATTATTTAATTTATAATATTTCCAAATCAATTTTCATTATAAATAAGAATTAGCCAAAAAATTATTAAAAAAAGCAGTATAAAAAAGAAATATTCAAAATTCTAATTATTGGCTTGCTTATTATCATAATTTTGTTATCAATTCTCAAGCCATTAAGCTGTATTACAAAAACAACAGCCTAGTCATAAGAGGTAAATGATTCATATTAGAAAGTTAGAAAGTTAAAAAATCTTATGCAAAAATAGCATTGTAATTAATAAACTATAGCTTTTATTTATCAATGCGATTGTCGGCATAATTCAAGTTTACATCACTAATATTTTTAGAAATTAAAAACTCTGTATCTGATGAAGAAAAATGAGTAAGCAAAATTTTTTTAGCACTAAACAGGAGCAAAGAAAAAGTATAAATAAATTACAAAGAAATTATAATTAAAAAACTGTATATTACTTCATTTTTCTTCCAATATCAATAGCTTCAGAAAATGTAGAATGCTGTTTTATTACCGCATCTCTTTTTTGTCATCGCTGAAAGTACACTCATGAACTAATAGGTCAGCTTCCTAACCATTCACTATCAAATTCGTAGATGGCCTCGTGTCTCCAGTGTATACAATTTTAAAGGATGCTTATTTTTGTTTGGCTTTTTCATCATTTCCACTCGGGTTTTCAAATTTTATACAGACTCCGCACGAGGATGGACAATGAAATACGCTGACGGGAGTAATTTAGACTTTATATTTTTACAATAATAGCATCAAGGCTTCAAGGTTATTTCTTCTTTTTTTAATTTCTATTTCACATTCCATTTCTTCACTTGATTTAATTATGTTTATGTTATTTCGCTTCGTGTCTGTCTTCATCTAAGAGGGCTGGAGAGGAGTTGCTGCAGATAATAAACTGATGATGTCGTCTGAATCTTCACTATTATCTCTTATTTTTGCTGAGTCTTTCTATTTAGGGGTGTTGCTTTTTTTCAAATGCCCTTTCGGCTGTGCATCTATGTACTCAGGACATTTAAGTTGTAATTCTTAAGAAGTAACGAATTTAGCATGTAAATTTTGCATTTAATTCGTAAAGTTTTAATAAAAATCCACCAAATTATCGGGAAGCACTACGAAAATAGGGTCAAAGTTTTCTCCATATTGTGACAATATTTTTTGCCTTTAATAGCAAAGGTCTTGCAATCCCAAGTGATGATCTACGTGGTAATGCGAAATAAAAACAACTTTTAATTTCTTAAGTTCTTCTTTTAATTTTTCCTCTTTTCCATCAAAATTTAAGTAAAATTATTGGAAAGTCCCGGCTCCGCAATCCAAAAGAACAGAAAAATCATTATGGCCCTGAATTAGGTAGCTTGAAACGTTTCGATAAACTGTCGCTTTGGAAGAAGATGATCCCAAAACTGTGAATCGCGGACTTTTTTCTTATAATGGGTCCTATTATTGGGCAAACTCCACCTAGTTGCGCACATTTTGAACTAATTTTTTTAAAACCGCTTTATTTATTTGACCGCCTTACGGAGTCATGATTCTATGAAAAAACTTGTTTAAGGTGCTCACTTTAATACCCTCTTCATTTTATCTGAAGTCTGATTTCTATAAAGAATTGTCTTCATCTTGTTGCTATAATTATGATTGTTATCCTTCTTCATTTTTTAAGACTTCTTTCTACAAAACCATAGTAGAGTTCCCAGGCCATAAATACATGGGGATATTTAGCGATTTGCTATTGGTTTCTTACATTTATATTTGCTTCATATTTAATTCTTTTAACAACTGTAAGTGTCTTTCTTTTAAAGACAATTCACAATTATTATTTTCCTTTTTCATCATAGATTGCACTTAATTTTCCTGTGGAATATTGTATGTTTTCAAGTGCCAATGACTAAATTTAGGAAAATGAGCTGGGAAATATTATTAGAATTGTTAATTATTGTAGACATGGCCTAGTATTTCTGTTTAAAATGAGCTTTTTTCGTGTATGAAATCTTGAGGCTAGGCCGATTCATTTTTAGAAATATTCGTATAGTCAAACTGGTCCCCAAAGTACAGGGAATCACAGCAAAATACATGTTTTGCCTTAGGAGAGTTTTACGCTAAAGATTATAGGAGATCTTATCTAAAAATTTAAGAAGAAGCCACTATTTCTCTTCTTGATAAGTGGAAAACGTAATCGAAATCTTGCTATTAATTATTACACTCAACTCCGCTTTTTTCATTTTATTCCATCGCTTACAAATTTACTTTTGTTTATTCCAATTTTTCGTAAAATTACTTAACTAAATCGCTATCCAGGTCTTTGTCCCCGTCTATATCAATAATTGCTATAAAATTTGACTTGTTTTGTACCTCAAAATCTTCTAATTTATACCACACTTCATTTATTCTTAAATCAAATAATTATTAGTTTTATAAAAGACCAAAAATAATAAATTTTTAAATTTACTTCATTTTGCCCCTTTTAAATAAAAATACTTTTTGATGTTTATTCTACACTATTTTATCTATTCTTTCGCCATCATACGAAATCCCTGTCTTTGTTTTAACGACATAACTAATGGTTTGGTATGCAGATCCAGGAGCGAAAACAATGGGGGCAATAATACAATTTTAGTCTTCATAATAGCCATCTCCATTGATAGAGTTTTAAGGGTCGATCAATTTGTCAGGCAAGTTTTTTTTGATAAACCTTACAAATATTATAAATTCAAATTTACTTACGAAGTAACTTATATATGTTTAATATTCTATTGTTTTTACTCAATAACCTCATTAATAGATGAAAATTATATTTACTATTTCTCAACCAAATCAATAAAGGAAGAGAAATCAGTCAATCCAGGATATGAATCGATTAGCTATTAATTCTTACTTGCGACTCCATCGTTTATCTGTTTTCTTTTATACGTTTCGGTTTCAATATCAGCTGTGCCGAAATTGAAGAGTTTTACTCCTAGACTCTAATATAAATTGTGGAAGAACTGGAAAAAGCGTTTGTCGGCAAAAATTTGAGATTCTATGCACTTTTTATCCGATTGAATCTTTATTAGCAAGGACAAAAGCCCTGACTGTCTCTCTATATCAGATTTTGTCATAAAAATTTTTACATTATTGTTCATTCGAGCCATTTAAATAGGATAAGTCTATATAATTGGGATATATTAGCTATTATTTATATTTTTATTATAATTTTACCCTGTCAAAACCCTCTACGACATTAAATATATAAGTTTTCGGATTTTAAGTAGACTGGAAGTTCATTATAAATGAAGGATAGGACTGCTATCTGTTTGGTTTTATTAAATTGAAAACAATTCTCATTTTTATAAAAGCTTCAATTCGTATTTATTATTGCTTAAATTGATAAAATATATAAAAATTTAAAGTAATTTTTGGGACTATTTACTATCTAAACTAGTATTTTAATAACAGCGATTATATCTACGAATAGAATATCAGAATTTTATTGATAGTAAATTCTATGATAAATCTAAGAATGCCTGGTCTGTTTATTCTTAATTAATTATAAAATTTAATATTAATATTATTAATTGTAGATTCTATAATTTTTACCACAAGTTAAATTAAAATAATAAGTAAGACTTTATTTTTTCAAAATAAATTTTTCTTAAATAATATGATTTTTTTGATTTTAATAATTATATTTATTTTTACATTTTTAAAATAAATAAACTATTTATAATTTATGATGTTAATATAATAATTTTCCCCAAAACTCCATTAAAAATATAATAGTATTAATAAGTTTCTTTTTCTTTCTTTCAGACGAATTTATATATTTACGAAAAATAAATAGTGGTGCATAAAAAGAGAGAAATTTCCAATATACAATAGCCGTAGATTAAAAATTAATTTTAATCGGAGCTACTTAATGAATATATTATTAAAATATAGCAATAATATAAAAACAACTAAAACAATAATTTAAACTTATTAAATATAATAAAATAATAGAAATATAAAATAATTTAATAGTATTTACAAGGAGAATTAAAAAATTCTAATTTTACTATACAATTTTATAAGCAACATTAAAATAAAATAATTAAAATTTGCATATAATTAGCAAAATTGAATAATATATAATAATAATAGCAAAGATATAATATTTATTACGCTAATTAAAAATGAAATCCACATTGGAAAAAATAGTGAAAAAAGTACCATTAATTGTGACTGATGTTGATGGCGTTGTAGTACACGATGGAAAACCAATAATGAAAGCCCGAAGAACGCTAAAAGCACTACGACAGCCACTATTTAAATTAAATAATAAATTATTTAAACATGATTACAGACAATTGCCTCTCATTTTCTTAACAAACAACTGTCAATTTAATTTGCTGGAATACGAAAAGGCAAAAATATTAAATGAATAGTTTCATTTAGATTAGAAAACGCAGCAGGGACTTACAGAATTAAATGTGATTTTAAACATAACGCCAATTAAGTAATTATAATTGAAATAAAATAAACTACATTTTATCATTATAGGAAAATTAATAATAAAATAAATAAAAGGAATTACATTTAGCAACATTAAGAAGGAATCATTATGATGACAGGCTATGATAAAATGGAAAAATATGCGAAATAATGGAATTTCAAAAATTATGTAACACTTGAAGAATATGCGGCCCTTTTCCCGAAACTGGTACCCATAGTCCATAAAAATCCAGAATATACTGAATAAGTAAAGCGAAGAGTCATGTAAAGATTGCCTTAATTATCTGAATCGGATTTCGATTGGCCGTTTAAAATTGATGCGCTTTTCGTTTTGGGAGATTGCATTTCATGGAACGAGCATATTTAGATTATCTGCGATTTACTGTCTTCAGAAAATGGAGTTATTCCCAAACAGAAGCCACTGAAGGCTCCTTCAACAACGATTCCAGTTTACTGGGCCAATAATTCATCTCTTTATAAAGTAAATTAGCTACTTATTTAGTGATTTTTAGGCTTTTGTTTATTCTTAATAATAAATTTGGATAGGGCAGAAATAATATCCCTATTATTGGAAGTGGTCTTCTCAAATTAGGAGTCGATCAGGCCTATCGAATCATGTATGGGGAAAGTGTTGATAGTAAAATACAGTTATTTGGAAAGCCTTACAGATCTAGCTTTTAGTATGCAAGTACAAAAAAAAATATAATAATCAATTAACTTAAACATTATTTTGTTATTAAATTAGAACTTTAAGGGGAAATGCAAACTCCCTACCCAATACATAAAACATATATGATCGGAGATACAATTTAAACTGATATAAACGGCGCAAATTAATTTGGATGGGAAACTATTTTGATAAGGCAAATAAATACAATAATATTAATACAAATTTAGTTTGTTTCATTAAAGAAAATAAATTTTATTTTCATAATTATTTACCCTTTTTTTAATTTAGAACTGGACTTCATAGAAGACTTATCGATAATAAGCGAGAAGGAAATCCTGCAAAGTATGTAGTGAGAGATTTTGAAGAGGCAATAAAACTAATATTTAGTTTAGAAGATTTAGACTACATATATTGATGATATGGAATGCAATATATTTAGTAGTAAATAAAATTAAATGTATAAAAAGCTACTAGATTAAAACACAACAATACTTGCAATTTAAATCTAAATTAAATCAATGATTTTATATAAAAATAGATGTTTTCTAAATTAGTAAATTACTATATTCCATTTTATATATCCATTTTTATATCTATTAATAAAGATGACTATAACTAAAAATATATATAAATTAAAATATTAATATAATAATAGAAAAAATGTATAATTTATGTGAACCGATGTTATAATAAAAAAATACACAGCATTCTTTATTAAAATATAAAATAATTTAAAACTATTTAAAATAAATTTCTTTAGTTATTTATATAAAAAATAAGGATTATATTCCATATTATATTACCAGTTTTAATATATAATTGTTCTCTCATTTTTTGGTTGTTTTCTTTGCTGTTGTATTTTTCTGCGTCTATTATTACTACTACGGTTATTAACTTTAAACTACATTTAATTTAGATCTTTTTTCAAAATTGATTTAGTTTTTAAGATTGGCTGATAGCAAAGAACTCACAAAAGAATAGAATTTAGATATTTTCTTCATAAAAGCCTTTTGCAATTATACAGCACGTTTATTTTTAAATTCCTCTTCTATTTTTTTTGTCTATAAATAGTTTTCTTGCGTTCTCAAGACAGTTTCCAAAACTAAAAAGTCATTCGTAATTATCTAATCTTTTTCCAAACAGAAATAATCGCGTTCTTTCTCTTCCAAAGCTGCATTTAAAAACAATATATTTCTTATATCTTGCACAATCTTTTATAAATCAAAGAAAAATGAGAACAAACATATGGTTTTGTTAAATAGTGTGTACTTTCATAATTCGATGAACCCAAAAATTAGAGGTCGCCCTTTAAACACTTAATCAATATCTTAAGATTAAAATTTGGATTGTATTAATTATTCTATTTCATTAATTTATATTGAAAGTGTCTCTACTCCCAGTGATCTCCCAATTTGAAACAGCGGTTTCAAAAAGCTTTTCATTCTCAAAAATGTGGAAATGAAAATATTATATTCATTATTGCAATCATCATTAGTTAATTCAATTATTACATTATCATTTTCATTATTATTATTAAATGGGGTATTACTGGATCCAAACATTTGATAGCTGAAAGAATCAGAGTTGGCTGATTTTCTAGAAAAATTTGGAGACTGATGCTCGACTTTCAAAGTTTGAACCACACTTTGCTGAACCAAATTGCTCGGCAGTTTTAAATATTTAATCCAAAATCCACTACTTGTGGCATACGCAAAGAACGCCTCTACCGTAACCTGATTTTATATAAAATTTTTTAATTATTTTTGATTGTTTATTTAGATTATATATCATTTGCAACTGCCAACTTACTGTATTTCTTCCCAAAGAATAGGCTCCTCGGTATAACTCTGCCATTTCTAGGTGGGAAATATCTTAGAAACTCATTTGAATGATTTTTTTGAAATGATTGAAATTAACACTGAATTTCCCATGTCTGTCAATCGTTTGCACCTTAATATTAATTATAATTTAAATAAATACTACACATATTAAATCACTATTTACAGCTTGGAACGCCTCTTATAAATTTCTGAACCTTTCTTGCTTTTCAACCTGGTAGTATTTAAGCAAAAGAGCTAAAACAAATCCACTGTCTATTAAATTTAGCTTTTTCTCCT
Source organism: Miamiensis avidus (assembly GCA_037039885.1). Classification (NCBI taxonomy): domain Eukaryota; phylum Ciliophora; class Oligohymenophorea; order Philasterida; family Glauconematidae; genus Miamiensis; species Miamiensis avidus. The sequence continues at coordinate 710,111 of JAWVGU010000011.1, read as the reverse complement.
TTTTTTCCTTATTCTCTTGGTACCGAACTACCTTTTTATTCATTCTGTCTCTCAATTCTGTTTTTAGATGAACCAGAGAAATGGGCTCATATTTTTTAAGTACTATGTCTATTACCCTGTCAGCATCTTCGATTTTCACATATTTAATCACTTCAAATGCCGCATTTCCATGCTACATCATCTGGAAAAAATAAAAAAATATCAAAAGTTAGAAGCAAAAAATTTTTTAATTTATATTTGTTTTACATGTCCTTTAAACAACAAAAATCGGCAATGCAAGTAAAAATAAATTTCATCCAAGGAACATTTTTCGGCCAAAAACTGTTTGAAATTATAGTACTCCCAAAGAGTTTGCAGCTTTGGATTTAGTAAATCCAAAAGAAAAAATACTCCGGTTTGGTCTGCTTAAACTAACTCATTTTGGTTTAAAAATCTGATTTTACGCTACTTTTCGTCTATCGTATACGTATTGAGCCAGGAATAAACGAAATCAGGAAATCTAGAAATTTATCTGAAATTGTTGTCACACAGCAAAAATTCGTTGTATTTAGCATCCAAAATAGCTCTCATCACCCCCATGTAGTTAAGTGAAATTTTTCTTTGACCTATATTATTAACTTCAAGTTCTAAGTGCTTCATTGAATGCTTGTTAAAAAATTAAAATTTGTATAATTCCAAATATTTTAAATAAATATATTGCATATGTTTCTAAATCATAAATCAGGTGCATATTTACCTCAACAAGAACATAGAAATTAGGAAATTGAATCTAAATAGGAGAAATATCAATATTTTCTCTTTTAAAAGTTGAAGATTCAGTAAGGGCATCTTTCCATTTTTCCATTATTTTTTATTTAATAGGATCGGTTAGTGTGAAATCCTAGGTTTCGACATTACAAATCAGTTGCTGTAAATATGTGCTATGTTCTTTAAACTTAGTTTCTTACTTTTCTAAAAAAACTCGGTCCTCGTCAAATTATTGCTTGTCTCCTGGGATATCAACTTCTTTGGTCCGCATTAAATGGAATCTATAAAAGAAAAAATAATATAATTATATATCCATCTCATTTATTTATTTACTTACTTATCCAATTTCGATTTTAATTTATTTATATCTTGACTCAATGTATTTATCAAATGCTTGTCAGCCAACGAACGCTCTTAGAATCCAAGTAGATCCTAATATTGCATGTGACCTCTTTCTCTATATTGATCTGAAGCTGCTCTGCAAGAAATTGAAAATAATCAAAATTACATATTAATATTCTTTTTTATAGTTGATTTTTTTAAAAATTAGTACTTATAAAATGCCTTTTCTCTGCTTAAATTATCATTTTTTCTTAGTGAGTATCATGAACTTCTCTTAACTCTTTGAGTTCTTTTTCCATTTTCAAAGAATTAGACTGCAAAGTCGTCGAAGAAGCCTTCAATTTTGAAAGTTCTTTATTCAACCTTTCGATTTCTGTTTAATGATAGAAACTCTTTTCCTTTAATTACTTTCTCAAATTCTCTAATTCTTCTCTATTATAATTTAACAAAAAAAAATTATAAACAAAAAAAAATAATCTTCTATTTTACTCAGTCTATGTAATTTCTTATCCAGTTTCCAGTTCTTTCACTCTTAAAGACAATTAATTTATTTAGGCTCCCAATTTCTGATTTTCAAGTCCCAAAAAATTTTGCTGCTTTTACTGTTTTTTGCTATCCCCTTCATTATCCAACAAAAAATCTTTTAAAATATTAGTCTTTTCACTCAGCATTTTCGAAACCTCTTCCTTCTATAAAAACAAACTTTCAATTCTCTTTTCCTGTTACTTTTTATTTTACTCAAGCAGCTAATTTTTCTTAAATTGTTCAAAAAAATTTCCATACATATCATCTAGCACGCCGTGGCAATATCCAAAAATATCTACTATTTTTTCAGCTATAACATAGAAATTCGGAAATTCTTTGATTTTGTCCACCATATCAAGCTCAAGAATGTTAATAATTTTTTCTAAATGTTCTAATTTCATCTTACTATCGCTTTCTAAAATCGAATACCCTTCAATTTGTTTTAATCTTTTCTGCCTTTAACTTTCAATTTTCGCTTAATACTTTTAACATAAGCTGCCACTTTATAAATTTATTAGTTTTTTACCAATAACATAAAGAAATTTTAAAAATGATTTGAAGAATACAAATTTTTTTATTTTACTTTGAATCAAGTCGTGCATTCTTATGAATATATAGTGAATTTTTATCCTATCTTGTTGACATATCAATGATCCCCTTCATTGCTACAGGCAAAGAATTTCTTTGGGCTTATAAATCGATATTATTAACAGAATTGCTCATTTATTTGTACTATTATTCTATATTTTAACTAAAATGAAACTCTTACATAAAGATATAATTATAATTAAATTCTTTACCTAAAAAATCCTACTTATTAACCTAATTGTAATTTGGAATTCTTCCGAATTTTACATCTTTATTCTTATCAAAATGTGCATGGGTTTAAGATAAAATATTCTATTCCCTAGTGCCGTTATTATTAATATTTTAAAACGAAGTCCAACTTCGTTCATTTGGCTATTTTATACTTGGCTAGCTCATTGATTTTGCCTATTATTGCTACTTATACATGGATGATTTTATTTTGTATTAACTATATTTATTCAATTAAACATCAAGATTTTCATTGATTCTCGAACCAGGCTGTTACTATGATGTTGACCCAAATGGGATATTATTTATATTTTCTCTTTGTAATCCTGAATTAACCCCTATCCTACCCTATTTACTCAAACCTTTCGAATTCTTTGAACTATTTTAGTTCATTGTTATTTTGGGTTCGTTTTAATTTTATGTTACTATTATTAATTAAGTTTTATGTTACTTTTTTCAAGAGAATTATGTAGCTCATTAATTATTAATCTATAAAATAATAAAAGTTATTAAAATTAATGCGAACTTATGTAAGATAATTAAGAAATTAATTTTTTTATAATTCAACTTAGTTTTAATTATTTAAATATCTAATACATGAATTTATTTATATACTTATATAAATAAAAAATATTAATTTTAAATAGTAATTTTTAAATATACAGTATAATAATATAATTTTATCTATTTATCAATTATTTTATATTTTTTCATAATTCTAAAAAAATTTTTGTATAAATTTCTAAAATGGAATTAAATCGCAGTAAGTCAAAGCAAATTCACATCTTCTTTCAATATCCAATACACATGTTTCAAATACTTTGTATCCACCTCCTATCTTAAGGCATTTCTATCCTTCCCTTTTTGTTAAAAATTATAATATATTGAAAATTAAAAAATAATTATAAGTACTCATAACATCTTTATTTTATAAGTCTATAACACTCTGCTCTTGTAGAATTAGTCTGTGATGAGGTAAATAAAAATTAAGTAAAAAATATTGTAAGCAGCAGAATAAAACAAATTTTTTTCATATTTAGATATAATGTTTTTTGTTTTTCAAGTATAATTTTCTTTTATTTATTTATATTTATTTTTTTCTATTTATTATTAATATTATAGCATATATGTTGTTACTAAAGTGGATAAATCCCACACTATAATTATTCTATATCCTGCCTCTTTACCAAATTCATTAAATTTATTAAATTCTTTATAATTGATTTAATTTTTAGAACTTGGAATTTTCCCATTTTTTGATTATAAAATTAAAATCATGTATCATTTAATATTTGTGATGTAAACAATAGATATAAAATATCATAAAAGAATAATAGTTAAAAACTCGATTATAGTAAATATAATAACAGTATATTATATTTTTAATAGGGTTTCTAATTAAATATAAATGGTTGTAGTCATTAGGAAACTGACGTATAAATAAAAAAAAAAAATATTTTATATCATCACCCAAAAAGAAAGCTGGCATATAACAATTTAATTCAAGCATTAAATATGTGATTAGGAAAAAAATCTCACTAAAAAACTTTATTCCAATTCAGATAATATCCAAAAATTAAATACATTTTAAGTACACCTAAATACATACCTGAAACTTCATAAATAGCTGAATCTATCTTTTTTAATTTGTATATATTAATAATTTTGTTATTTTTATAGTTAGTAGATATTTATATTACTTTAAATTATTAGAATATGTTTTATTAACTATCTATTTAATAATTTTTTAACAAATGATATGCCTAATAAATAACAGGTTCCTTACTCCCCTATTATTTTAGTATTAATAAAATATAATATTTAAAATACTAAATAACCCTCAAATTAAAGCAAATTTTAATAAAATTAATTTTTTCTATACTTTAATTTGAATAATAAAAAAACAACAATTTTCTAACAATGATATTTTTTAGAATTAAAGTTGTAGTTAAATTGAAAATAAAATAGTATTTTAATTGAAAGAAATCATTACTATATTAAGAATTTTTTTCAGTATTTTATAAATTTAAGAAAAAAATAATTAGTTATAATAAATATATTCACTCATTTTAGATACTAATATAACTTTTCAATAGCTATTTTATAAAATGATTAAGTAATTTATCATTTGGAATATGATAACAGAATTTTCTAACTTCAAGAAATACTTAATCAACGGTGTTAACACAGTTTAGCCATGCACCAAATCCCCCTGGAACACTTAAACATTTTCTTATTTCCCTTCAAAAGAAATTATTTAATAAAAAAAAATTCTATATTAATCTTTACTCATCATATCTATCTTATAACATTTGTAAACATTCGTCTCTAGTCCAAGATTATTAATAAGTGAATATAATCTATGTAAAAAGCAGTGCTATTAGTATGATAGATAATTTCATTAATATATTTTTAGTTAGTTTTTTTTTTTATTTTAATTATACTTTAATTTTTTATTTATACAATATTAATCTTAGTTTGAGCAAGAAAATAAAGTTGATAAAAATCTAATTTAATTTTTTTATCATAAATCTTACCTTACTTTAATTAAAAATAGGGTATAAGATATACTATTAAAACCAACTAAAAAATTGAATATCTATTCTCCCCACTTTTTAGTTATAAAATTATTATTGTTTTAAAGCTCTATATTTTATATTCCATTATTAATGATGTAAATTTTTGTTTTATATAAATTGGAATTAAATACATAAGTTTAATAAAGGTGAATTATCTAAAAGTAATTCTATATTAGTTATTATGTTATTTAATAAAATTTAAATATTTTTAATAAAATTTATATTTTAGTTCAAAAATTAGTATATCCTTCTTAATATTACTTGCAGTAAGATAAAGCAAATACTTGTTGTTTTCAAGGAAAAAATTTTTTAAAGTTAAATTTTTTTGAATAAAAAAAGGTTTTATAGAATATCTTTGAAATTATAAAAATTATATTATTTTTAAAGGATTTATGTTACTAACTTCTATTCCATATATATGAATATAATAATTTAAAAATTTAAAATAAAAGTAATATATGAATTCACTAATCTTTTTTTATTCAATGATTATTGGCTTCTCAAACCTTTCACTAAGTCTTTTTTCATATTTATGATGACTAGTCGTTCCCAACATTAGTAAAACTTAAGCCATTAATTATAAAAATACAATGAAATATTATTATTTAGAATCTAAGATTTGGTTTTTTTCTTCCAAATACATCATTTTTCCTCCAAGAGCAAGGCATAATGCCCCCATGATTGAAAAAGAATAACTTTTTTTTGATGTTTTTCCTTTTTATATAGCGAATATAATAAACCTAAAATAAATAAAATAATTTATTCATAATTACCAAATCTTAGAAAACTTAAAACAATGAGAGTCATCAATAAACCTCCAGCCATCAAGTTTATATAAGATAAAGGATTTTCAGTGAAAGAAAACAAAATTTTTTCAAAAACTAAACCGTACAATGTGAATCCAGCTAAAACTATATATCTGATAAATTTAATTATTATATTACTAAAATTGTAGTGGTAAAGAGAAAATAATTAATTAGTTACACATAATAGTGTCTGTTCTTTTTAGTACTCAAATTGTGGATGACAGAATGGATATAAAATAGCAATCCAATGGCGAAAAATCCTAAACTTATAGACTCATAATTTTAAGATTGGAATAAATATATTACATTTCCAAACATTGAAATGAAAAATCCAATAAAGAAGAGGTAATATATTTGTGTGTATTTTATTTTATGAGATTAAATGTAAAGGCATATTAAGAATACTCCAATCAATTTAAAAATAAATACAACATGAACTTAATCTACATGTTTAAGTAGGTATGTGATTTAATATTTAATCTTAACAAATATATATTAATTTAATAATTATTAAGTAAAAATTTAAAATTAATATTTTATTTTTTACTTCTTCATAAAACATAAGAGTAAACGCGTTATTTAATACAGATTAAACTATTTTTGCTTTAAAACCTGCATATAATCCTGTGAATCCTTAAGTTTAAACAAGTTGTTTTATTAATGAAAACATCCCTACTTTACCTTTTTAAATATGCATTTTTGTTCTCAATAATTGATACGGATAAGTAACACCAGTAGCTAAAAACTTTCCTAACGCTCCTGCCAAAAAACAAACTATTAGAAAGTGCATAGACTAGCTTTAGGAATCAGCATCTATTATATAAGTGTAATTTAATAAATAGATATTTTTATATTCTATTACTCATATCATCAGTCACTAATGATTTTATATTCTCATATGTTAAATAATTTATAATAGGGTTAACAACTAAAACTAGAGATGCAGATAATCCTTTATACAATCCTTTAAATTTCAATATTTTCACAGTTTATAAAATGGACTACTCTGTCTAAATAAACAAATTTGCAGGTATTATTTTATTGATGATATTATAATAAAACATTTATATTACTTTATTTTAAGTTTATGCCGTCTAAATTGCCCAGAAAGGGTTAGTAACTATAGAGGTTATGATTCCTGAAATCAATACACTAATAATATATTTTATTTAGTCTCCTTTCTAAATTCCTACATACTGCTTCATTGAATTATAGCTATATTTCATTTTAATATGAAATAATATAAAACTTTTGCAAATATATAATAAAAATTGATTACCATAGAAAATAGGTGAAATTTGATATAAAGTTTCCTAATAAAGTAGAACTAATTCCTTTATAAAATCCTATAAATAAAATAAAAATTATATATTTTATTAATTATGTTGACAATTAAAATAAATGTATATAATAATACCAATTATCTTCTCCTCTTTGTAAACTTTTTGACTTGCTATGCCAATGATAATTTTTTATTTTTGGGATCTCTATTTGTTAAATATACTTTATTTATTTATAAAATGAAATTCTGCATAAATGAGTACCCTATTTGCATTCGAACCTTCATATTATCAATAGGGAACAATAAAAATACTGACATTACTGCTCCTATAGATCCTGAAAGTCCGTGTAAAATGAATTTCGAATAGTTATTTTCTTCTTATGACATTAGATTCAATTTTTTAACTATCACTTTATTTAATATTAGCTTTGTATTTATTTTATTTTTTTAACAATAATATATAATATAGCTTAGATTTATTAGCATACTAAATAATATGTGTTTGCTTTACAAGCTGTAAACTACTTCCACATCATTATGACACTTTTGAATATAAAATATTTACTTTGATCTCTATGATATATTATTACTAAAAATTATTTAGAATAAAAATATAAATAGACTTACAATCAAATTAAATTATTTTATTTTATCTAGCTTAAGAAATATCTCTCACTATACTTAAATTTATAAATAATATATATATATACAATGTTTTGTTGTTTTATTTATAAATGGATAATTATACGTATAAAAATTAAATTTATAACTAAATATATATAGGTTAATTTAAAAAATTGTCATATTTATATTTTCTAAAAATATTTAAATTTTAATTTTTAATTTATTTTTATATTCAATTATTATTATTTTTTTATAATTAATAAATATGTATGCTTATTTAATTTAATATTAGTAACGAAATGGTCTAGGATTATAGATATATCTTTTTTATAGCTTTTACACTTTTTTTTTTTTGGTATTATTTTAATATACTTTAAAATTATATTTTTATACTAGAAAAGTATATTTATACATGAAATAAAATTAGTTAATTATATACATAAGGGAAAAATAACCATTAAATATAATTTAAAAAATCTAAAATTCTACTCATTTCTTTAGAAATAATAATAATAAAAAAAAATATAGAAATATATTATATTATTATAAAGCCGTATTACCAATATTTTCAAAAAGCTTGCTGAGATAAAATTTAAGAAAAATGTAAAATAAGAGGAAAAAGATATTTTTAAAAAAATAAATAAAGACATAGTAAAAATCTAATTTAGGATGAAAACAAACTAAATAACAATTTTATGATTTTTTGATATACTTTATTGATGTAAGTATATTTTATTGCATAAATATATAAAGCTTAATATATTAATAAAATACATTATTTATTATTATTTTTTCTCGTTGATAATAATTAGAAATAGAAAAAAAAAAAATAATAACTAAACTATATTTCATAAATTATTAATAATTTAGATTCAATGTATAATAATAAAGAAATTGTTACTGATATCACCTTAAGAAAAAAGAAACAATATCGTAATTTAAAATAATTGCTTTTTATTTTTTTACTAAAATTTTAGTATTTGGCATCTAAATATACTTCATCAAATAAATATAATAAATAAATTAAAAATTAATAATTTTTAAAATTTATAAAAATTATAAACAGACTTGTGCTAGAGAATCTTTTGTTGCAAATGCCTTAACTGTTGTTAAGTACTTACAAAATTAATATTATTTATAGTTCAATTATTTTCTTATAAAACGATATATAAACTATATAGGATGATGATGAAGATCTTCTTTACTCTAGTGACAGAAAAAACAAATCAAAAAATTGATAACGAAATGGAAAAAAGAAAGAACATAGGTATTTAGAAACAAAACTATTTTTCTATAATTTATGAGTAAAAAACTATTTCTTAAACTTTCTGCTAATTTAAATAGGCAAACTTAATAGTGGATCCTTTACAAATTCTTATCCGTCTTTATATTGGAGAAGAAATGACCAATGCGGTTGAATTGCTATAAAAGTGTAGGTACTAACTTAATTATTATTAAATAGAATATATATTAATTACTTATTAAGTATTAAAAAATAAATAACAACTTTTTGTAAATTTTTCAGATTAAATCCTAACTTTACTCCGTTGAATTTTCAAAGAAATGATTTAGAATTTTATATTCCCTAAATTGTAAATTACTTTGTTTTTCATGAAAATCTAAAAAGCGAACAATTGAAAAACTTTTTAAGATAAGCAGGATATATTAATTTCTTTTTTGGGCATTTGCTTTGCTTTTATTTGTAATCAGTTTCGAAAACTATTTACAATAAATACATAGAAACCTACAAATAGTAAGATTTGTTATTAGAACAATAACAAATTTGTATAAATATAATAATATTTTTTTAGAGTAGAAGATGTGTTAGCTGAATTCATTTAAGAGTTTTCCAATGACTATGGAAATAAAATATTAATAGCTTCCGAAATGATAAAGCGTAATTATTTGAAAATTACAGACATTCTTCTAATTTAAAATTAATATCATTTACTATAGCGAGAGAGCTGCTAAAAACTGAAAGATTGCAGACTTAAGATGGTTGGGAAGAAATTCAAGATAAAATTAAGTGCTACGGAACTACAGAATGGGAAGAAGAAATGTTGGATTAGGGTGGAAAATTAAAGCCCGCCCATATCGAACTCAATAACTACTCTTCTGTTTATAATAACAAATGTGATAATAAAACAGAGAGCAGTCAAAGCAATTCTTCATACCAAAATAACAAAATTTAAAACAAAAACTAGGAAGATTTGCAAAAGGATACAGTTCGATCTACTTCCACTCAGCAAATAAGTGAAAACTAGATAACCGCTAAAGATATGTATAATAATGGGTTTATGTCATTGATCTATTTTATGGAAGACCTAATACAAATAGCAGAAGAGTTAAAGATGGCGGACCCGAAAGTCGTGGCCTTGAGGAGCGAAATTAAGAAAATAAATCAGTAGTTACCGGCAGCCATTTACATTCCCTTTTTCTCTGAATCTATTAGAAACTATGTCGTTTTGAATATTATAACAAACCAATGCAGAGTTTTTTCCACTAAAGAAAGGGCTCCTTACTATATATGTCTAGAACTGTTTAGACCTGAAGAGGAAGTTGAATAAGAAACCAGTTTGACAACCAAAATTTATAAAAAAATGAAAGAAAATCATGTCAACACACATTTAAAAATTTGGAGTTATGACTTAAAACTGTCTCATCCACTTACAACAAAAGTATGCATTTTTTTAATTATTAGTAAGTTTACTTAATTTTATTGTATTTTTAGAATGTTAACCCTATAACTCATACTAAATTGCCTTCAAATCGTATCATCACTGATAGTAGTCAGTCGAATAATAATGATAAGTCTAAATCAGCAAGTATTGAAAGTATGCACAAATCTAGAAGTAAATATGCTTCTTCAGACCAATATCCTTCTTAAAAGTCTTCAGTCATTGAGATAAAATAATTAGAAAAAAAATAAACTAATTCTTAATTAGAAGAAGATGAATAGGTATTAATATTAAAAAAAATAAACGTTAAAATACTCAAATTTTTGAAAAAATATTAAATCATCTTAGGTTGATTAAAGAAATACCACAATTTAATAGAAAAATTCGCTATCAGATAGAGGGGATGCAATAGATTAAATTATTTTACAATAATAAGAAGATTTAGATGAAGAAGAAAACAATGAGGAATAAAAGGACAAAGTAGAACTCTAAAACTTTTCCTAACGTAAATAGTCCTAAAAAAGAGCTCAAGATTCATCTAAAACTTTCATGGACAACAGGTCTTCCAAAACCCATGAAAATATCAACGAAATACTCATTACGAATGTTGGAAAGGCCAAAAGAGCTCGTTCTTTTACCCAGTAACAAGATTAATTATCGATGGCGGCTCCCTAACCTTAAGGTATAGGGTGTTTTTATGATATCAAAAATAATGAGTTATCCGAAATAAATGACGATATGTATATGAGTCCTGAAATGCAAAAACACTACTATTCTGAACAAAATAATACGTAGGTTAGTTTAGGTACTTCTCAACAATAGTCAAAGAGAATAACTGATAATAGGTCAAAGGAAAACTCTTTTATTGCTGATTAGATCGTATTCCAGCATACTGTTATAAAGGGAATTTAGCTAAATAGCTAAATCGAAACTACTAAGGATATATAACAGTTGGGAAAAGATATTTTTGGAGAAGATCAAGAAGAAATGGAGAGAAAAATTAGGTAAAATTCAATTTATGGCCATTTGAAGTCTTGGAAACTTATCCATTTGATTGTTAAGGTAATACAAAAAAATATTATTATTACTATATAAATATTTTGTATAATTCATATATAATAAAAGACTGGAGACAATTTAAAATAAGAACAATTTGCGATTTAACTTATATACCAATTTTAATAAATCTTTAAACAAGAAGGATTGAAATTGCTCTTAAGACCTTATGAAATTATATCTGTGGGACCGGGAGAAGGACTTATGGAAATGGTATAACATATTATTTTTCTTACTTTGTTCTCTTTTTTTTTTAAATAAAATAACTTATTTTTTACTTCTTTAGGTTAAAAATAGCACTACATTCGATGGACTTCACAAAACCTTACATGAAAAATATAAGCCAATTAAAAATTTAGATCAATTTTTCAAAATTTATTATGGAAATTAAGACGAGCAAGCTAGAGAAAATTTCTGTAATAGTTTAGCTGCCTACTCCCTAGTTTGCTATTTCTTGTAAATTAAAGACCGTCATAATGGAAATATTCTTTTACATAAAGATGGATATTTAGTTCACATCGATTTTGGATTTTTACTTTCTAATGCTCCAGGTAATACATAAACAATTTCAGATTTTTTCAAAGAAATATTCCCTATTTTTTTATAATTTATAGGTAAAGGACTTGCATTCGAAAAAAGTGTTCCTTTCAAAATGCTTGCCGATTATGTTGATATTTTGGGAGGAGTAGATTCAGAATTATTTTCGAAATTTAGAAGAAGATTTTTCAAGTACAAAATAATTAATTGGTTTTTTGTTATTTTATATTTTTAATTAATAAAATTTTTATATAAAATAAAATAGAGGATTTTTGGCTGCTAAAAGACACCAGGATAAAATTTTAATTTTGGCAAAAATGTTATATAGTGGATGTGGATCTACTTTACCTTGCTTTGAAAAAGGTAACGATAATTTTGAATTCTAATATTTTAGGTTAATTTAAAAAAATGAATTATTTTAGGAGAATAAGCTATTTAAGAACTGCAGGATAGATTTAATCCTCATGACATTTAAAGTGATTAAGAATTATATGTACATACCTAAAAGTAAATAATTAAATTTTTAAAAATTTAGTATTTTAATTAAATAGCTATAAAAATATTATTATAATAGTCTCATCAACTCAAGTATAGGAAACTGGAGAGCCAGATGGTACGATAAGTACCAGTATTTTTGTTAGGGAATTTTTTATTGATTTTAAATAATAAAATTTTTATAATAAATTATAATAATTAATAATATCGTGTACATAGTTTTAAATTTATATTTTATATTTATTAATTTTTAATCTAAATTAATTATATATTTAATAATATTATTATCATAAATTTAAATAATATTTATTAAAGCCATAATATCTTTAATTAAAATTCTTACTCTTATAAACTTAGATTTTTAGATATTTTTCAATAAAAGGATAAAAAAAAAAAATATAAATATGATTGATATTTTATATATATTTATTATTTATACTCTAATAGTAAAATAAATATATGCAAAATTAATAATCTGGTACTCGTAATATTTATTAATAAATAATAATATCATTAATACCAAATAACTACTTAACTTTTTCTATAGTATATATATAATACCTAATAATACAATACAATAAAATAAAAATAAAAAATTCTGTCATAAAACAAAGTTTAGAAGAAATATGAATTATGATGAATTTCCCAGTCCTCTGATAAATGATGATATCAGAAGTTAAAGTATTTCTCTAAAGGGAATATAAATGCCGTATGCCGGATATGGAAATAAAGATTCTTATTCGTTTTCTCCCCAAAGGGAATCTCTACAGAGATAAATTGATTTGAGTGAATCAATAATTCACCAGATGAGATAGGAATAAAAAAATGTATATTCTTAAGGAAATGAAATGATATGGGATAACTGCAAAACGGAGTTTATTAGCGAAATAAATAAGCAGTAAAATGAATGCAACTATGATTTATTGCGAATAAGAAATAAAAACGGATTTTTTGATGTCTAAAATAAAGATGACGAAGATGTAGACCATCAACTTGACAGATTAAACGAAGAAATTAATGAACTTATGAGTACTTAATAAACTAATTTAATATATAATCTTATTTTAAAAGTAATGTGTACCCTAATATAATATTTAAATACTTGTATACAGCAAAAATAAATATGGTGCAAGAAAAAGAAGCGAAAGAATTCCAAGAAAAATAACAACCTATCTTAGATAGAGAAAATATCCATGCGAAGGAGTTCGAGAGAATGAAAGAGCAATATGAGCGCTAACAAATGTACGTCGAAGATCTTGAAATGCGTATAATGAATTTGCTTTAAAGAGATTAAGCCAATAACTAGTAGGGTGTCGGTAAAAGAATAGAAAACTCCATGAATAATTACAGAAATATGCGAAAAAAGTCAAGTGTTTCCGAACTTCACAGCAGCCAAAGTTTGGATAGAGGAATTTAATAGTAAAGTAATCAGAACAATTTTAGGCCCGGCTCCTTTAGAAAAAGTAATGAAAATAGTACTAGTAACCACAACAATAACAACAACTGTAATCAAAGTAAATTTCATAAAAGTTGGATCAATTTAAATGAAGGTGGTACTAGTGAACCCAACTCTTTGGAGACAGGAAACAGCATAATTATCCCGAAACTAACGAGCACAGATTCATATCCTCACAAAAAATTAGTGACGATATTACGCAAGAAATTATAGTTGAAGCGAAGCATTATTTAGAAAAGTCACCATGTAATTAAATCTTGGGCGATAAATACTCCAAATAAGACCATTTGATAGAAGATCTGCAGGGCTAATAATAAAAAAATTAGAAAGAATTCGATGATCTTGATATTGCAGCTAAGTTATCAGGGCAAACTGTGGATCAGGTGTTGAAAGGCCGAGTGAGTAAAAAGTTTACAGACAATTAAGACAGCAAAAGTAGTGTGAAAAACGCCAAAAATTTTTCCAAAATTTAAAATCTCATTTAAGTAACCGAATAAAATGAAGAAACTTTAACAACTGAAGAAACAAATCCTGTCCTAACGAAAAATACCCTGGTTTATTAAGAAAGATATAAAACATTGAATTCTGATAAAGATTTGTATGAAATTGATAAGGAAAGTGGGGGATCTAAATCAATAAACTATATTGAAGGCAGTGATTTAGAGCAGTAAATGGAAAATTTAAAGTTTCAATAGTTGTAAAAGGAGCAACAGATGGAAGAGTAGTAAACTCAACTGAAATAAATTTAAGAAGAGTATGATGAATTAAAACATCAAATGTTTTTGAGGGAGGAGTAAATATCCAACTTAAAAGCACAAAATAGTAGACAGAAAAACTGCTACGAAGAAGAAATAAGTCAGTTGAAATATGTTATTACCAATGGTGAATCATACATAAAAAATGCGGATTTGAATATTTAGAAATGGAAGCATGAACATAATTAGTAAATATGCAAAATAATATCAAAATTTTAAGATGAAAACCAAATTTTGAAACAAGAATTAGTAACTAAAACTAACTAAGTATAGGATCATTATGAAAATATTTTGCAGGAAAAATAAAAAGAAATTGAAAAATTATTAAATAATACGCATAATCAGGAAAGTTAAACTTCTCTATAAGAGTAATAGGAACAAAAATTGAAGGCCGAAAAACTGAAATAAGAATAACTTATTAAATTATAGTAATAGTAATAGTAATAGCAGCAGCAAAATACAGCAGATAAAGATAAATTAAATAAATAAGTTGATTACAGACAAAGGGTATAGTAAATGTACAAATAATTGCTATAGAAAAATATGGAATCCAATTCAAGAGATTCAACAGAAAATCTCTAAAAAACTCCTAAACTAAATGCAACCACTCCTTTTCAAGTTTGATATATCAATCAAAGTTATTGGTATAATTGTAAATATAGAAAAAATTATATTAAATATAAAATTTATTTAAATTTATAAAATTAATAAGACATATTTTATTACAATTTATATATTATTAATAGAGATTGTAAAAGTTATATTAATAAAAGTCAATAGTATACAATAAAAATAACATTGTTTTTATGTAATTTATCATTATATTATATATATATATTATATTTAAAGTCGATTTTACAATTAAATTAGAGTATAATTTAGAATAGTATACAGTAAGTAAGTAATTAAATAAAAAAAAAAAAAAAATTAATTATATTTATCAAAATTTTCATTTGTCTTAACTATTTCTAAGAGATAAAATAGCTTCTGAAAACTAAAGTGTAGGAGTCGGATACCACTATAATAAAACAATAACAATTTAATAAAAGTATATAAATAATAACAAAGTAAAAGTTATTTGATTACTCTTTTTGGTTTCACACCTTCGAACCAGCAGCAATGAGCTCCATGTTTGGTTGTCACATAAAGGATATTACTGTTTTGGTAAATTATTTTTTTCGGAATTTAGTGCGAAGAAACAATGGGATCATCAAGACTTTACATTAGCAGCAAAGGGATATTAATATTTTCTACGTGTTCATTGCGTACATCAGAATCTCTAAAATATTCTTCCACAGTATTGTACCCAAATAATTTTAGACTGATGCTTTCGTGAAATTCTCTAAGGGTTGTTGCTTTATTTACTTCTTCTAAGTCAATTCCATGTGATTTTTCCAGATTTCGCAACATATCCTAGTGCGGATATATCACATTGGCTTTATATCTATTGACGAAAAATTTCTCATAAAAGGGCCCCATGGTATCAATGCAGGCTTACACCTAAAAGGGAACTGCCAATCCGATTAACCCTTGCAAAACATCATTTTGAGAGTTAAATTATTTGTCACCTGTCCATCTAAGAAGCATATTCCCTCCAAAACTAGTCCCTACTCCAAAAATTGGAGCATTAGGATATCTAGATATTTAATTTAATTTAATTTAATTTAATTTATTTTAATTTAATTACAAATTAACTAATTAAGTTTATAAATAATTTATTTTTAAAATTTACTTTTTTCTTATGTATTTTAGAATTATATCTAAGTCATCTATTTTATTTCCAGAAAAAGGCATAGGAGTCGATAGTTGAGTGTTAATTCCTCTTGAGTTATAGGCCACACAACGATATCCCTATTTTTGAGCTACTTAGCAGAGATACTTAACATAATTCATCTTTAAATTAAATTAATCATAATATTTGCAAATATCTAAAATTTTTATTAAATAAACCATGTTTCTTATGTTATTTATTTTACATTAGATCCTCCTGTCAATCCATGTAAAACAAATAATATTTTGGTGTCATTTTCTCCTTCCACCTCTTCAAATTCATAATCATCTTCTTCATTATCACTGGGTATTCTGTTTTTAGCATTTTTATCTTTAGGTACTTTTTTTGCGGGCTATACCCAGTCTAAACTTGCTATTCCCCCGTCTTAAAAAGTATAGATTTCTCTGTAATACCTTATTTTATCATTTCTACTGTTTGCTATTTGATAGACAGATTGTAAATGAAAGTTTTTAAAAATGGAGTTGGTATATATTCCTTTTGTGTCAGAAATGCTAGTTTTTCTATAACTTTTTTCATTTTTTCATTGTTTAGTGAGTGATCATAATGAATTTATAATTTATTATCATCAATAAATTGTTCTTTTTCATCTTATATGTGATTCCTATAACACAATATATCTTTATTTGTATATTTTTTTATAGTTGAGAGATAATTTAATATTTTGTTTTCGTACCTTGGTGCACTATAAGCATGCTATTTTTGCTTTAAATATTTTAATAATTATACACCTGCCATCCCTGCAACTCCAACACTCGCTAAATATTTGGAATTTATGTGTTTTAAATGCTTTAGAATATTTTTATGGTCAGCTTTGTTGTCACTCATGATATGTTTAATAGAATTTATATTTTTGGCTGTCATATTTTTTTCTTTTATCTAATTAAAAATGCTTTTAAACACCATTTTTTTGTTTTTTTTTAGTGTAGTAGGCTTTTATTATTTATAAAATAATATTTAAATAGAGATAGCATAGAATGTAATTAATTTTAAAAAATTACAATATAAAATCATTTATTATCAATAAAAATAAATCGCACAGTCTTATATAGAAATCAACTGGAAAAAGATTTATATATTTTAAAATTATATTAATTTAATAAAATTTGTATAAAATATATTTAAATAGATTTTAAATAGATATTTTTGACAATATTTGAAGGAAAAAATAAAAACCACAAAATTATTCTAAATAAACTTCCAAAAAATTATACTTTTATTACGTGTTAAAAATTATAATAAATTTAAATATATTAATATTACACATAATAGGTTTAGCTAACAAAATTTTATCTTTTGGTAAATTAATCTTAATCAGTAATATTTTGTTTAAAAATAAAAAAATTTATTCTTTTCTAAGCTAAATAATATAAAAGCAAATAGATATATATAAATAATACAAGATATATAAAAAATCTAATAAAAAATTACTTAAAACAATACATAATTAAACACAAAAAAAATTCATTTATAATGAATTAGCTTTTATGATGGAATATATAATTTTCTTAAAAAATAATACATTTTTAATAGTCAATACTCATAATTAAGTTATATTTGGTAAATCAAATAGAATTTAGTTTAATTTTTGCCTCTAATTTTGTTTATTTATTGTAAAATACATGACTTCTTATAACAAAATATAATTAGTAAATAAATAATTTATTAATTTTAAATACAATACTAATATATGTCGATAAAATATATAAATTAATATTTAAAATAATATTCAATTAAGAATACACAAAATTTTATTAAATATAGTTCTCATAAATTTGATGTATAAAGTAACAATTATTATAATATAAAATCATATAGAATATAAAATAATAAAAAATCCATTTCCCATTTATCTGAATTTACAGTATTAATTCTATTAATTCATATTCAACTATAGTTATCATATTTCTAAAATAATATAAAAATTTCCATATATACATCTGTAGCAAAATTGTTATTTAAAATTTTATAAATAATTTCTATGGATTTATAAAATAAAAAGGATTTTAAACATTTAATATTTCATAAAAAATTTATACCATATTATTTAATTCAGTTACTATTAATTATTTGAAAAACTAATTATAATTTTATAGCTGTGAGAAGCACTAAATAATAAGTGAATTAATAAAAATTATATATAAGTAATATTCTATTATTTTTTATATATTTTACACATATTTTTTATAAAACTAATACTACTTTAGTTTTTTATCACTAATTTTTTTTTTATTTCAATGAGACAGTAGACGATTTTTACACATATCAAATTATTTAATAGTTTAATATACTACTTCATACCCATTATTGTCCGAAAGCATAAAAATTAATAATAAACTTCAATACATTCTCAAATATTAAAGGAATTTTTAATATTACAATTATTGAATATAATATTTTATAAAATAAGTGAAAAAAAAAAAAAAATAAATAAAAATATAAATTTTGATTTTTTTTCAGTATTTAAAAAAAAATATTCTTACCCTAAGTAATAGGATTATACAGAAACGATAATTATAGTAATCAATGGGAGAAGTATGTTCGACAGAAAAATATAAAAACGATGATTTCCATGAAAAAGAATAAACAGGAACTTATACGGATTCTTCAGCCACTTATAGATATAAATATATTTAAATTTCTTCTTACACGGGTGATATAGTGGATGAAGATGTCGGAGCTATAGTTACAATTTAAGATCCAGAAGTGACCTTCATGGATTAAACGACTGCGCATTTGAAAAAAATAGGAGGAAGAGATATATAACATGAAGTTGACTAATGGAAAATAGAGAAAGGAATCCCTAAAATAGGGAACATATTATATACCCATGGGGGGGACCTAAATTGTGAATATATATTTCATGCCATATTTAGTTACGATATTAAGTAAAGTCTATTAAAGTTAATATGTTTTTTATAAGTTATATTATTGTAAGTTAAAATAAAGTATTTTAACCTGGGTTATTTAAATTCTAATAATATAAGTTTAATTGAAGAGATTAGAAAAATATGTGATTGATTATATCACTTCATTATTTTAAACAACTATTTTAGTATTGTGTATATTTTTTTTATTATTTTAGTATCGTAGAACATATTAAATTTAATTTTAAATAATGTATTCTAATTCAACAATTTCATTTATATATTAGAGTTTTAAAATAGAGTTAATAAAATATGATTCATTGCGCAGTTTTGAATTGCTTGGAACAGGCTAATAATTTTCATTTGGATAAGATTGCTTTTCCTTTAATGTAAAACGATATAATGAATATTTCTACATTGTAGATAAGTAATATAATGTGCAAAGCAATAAAATAGTATATCGACTCTATGGAAAAAAAAAGGCAATATATTAAGCATATCTTTATTCTGCTTGAAAATGACAATATTCAATAGAAATTTGCTAAGTCCATGTGCGATATATTGGCAGATGGAAAAATGCAATTTTCTAATAAACGTACTGAGTTGTTTAAGAGTGGATATACAGAAGAATTTTATAATAATTCAGACATAATAAATATTTCAAAATAGCATATTGGAAAAAATTATATAATTCAGAAAAATGATGATATGGATTTATGTACATAAAAACTAAGCAAAAAGAGTTTTTGAATCAATTTTAATTTATAAACTAGTTTTTTTATAAATAATAAATTATATTTATTGTAACAAATTTTTGCATAATATTTATACTTATATAATTATTTAATAAATATCTTTTATAATTTAAATATAAATAAATATATTTAATTTATATGATATTTCTATAAATAACTAAAATTAATTAGTTTAGAAGTTTTATCTATTTGAATTTTTTACAATAGTTATTAAATTTTAACATTAAATTGATTATTATTGAAACTATATTCTAATTTTAATATAAAATTTATTATAAGAAGAATAAATATAAATTGAGTATTATATATAATAATAATATTAATTAAGTAATTATGATATATATATATTGGTGTGATATTATTAAAGCATATATATTTGTTTTGAAAATTAATAATTTAGAATCAGAGGTGTTTTTTTAAAGTTTAAAGGATAGATTATTCTAAAATATTAATTTCTTTAGGTAAAATTTTATTTATGCAAATTTTATATTAAGTTTCCAAATATTCTTCTTAAAGAATCCGGAATAAATACCAACTATGTTTGTCTTTATCGGGTTATTGTAGGTATGTATCTAATTTCCTAAACATTAGTTAATATTATTCTGTATAACTATTGGAAATTATAAGATTCATTCTGTATTTCTTTTTGATTTTATTCCAATTTTACTTGACGTCTTGAACGTTCTGAATTTTATCATTATGTGATGTTTATAATGGGATTAAATTGCTAATATTTCTATCATTGTTGTTGACATTTTGATTATTTCCATTTTATTCAATAAATCCTCTTTGCACTTGGGGAGTTAGGAAATAATAGTCTTCACAAAATTAAGAAAACCTGGTTAAACACATCAATATCTGCTGATCGTTTCCCAACTCATTTCCATTTTAATTGAACAATTCAATGTTGGGAAGCAATTTGTAATGGGTGGAATCAGCATATTTGATCAAAATTAGGAACCCATCAACAGTAATGAAATTATTTTCTGACATAATTTCAAATATTAATTTATACTTTTTATTGACTTCTTAATGACGCTAATGATAGATATAAAATAACTGTTCGGCGATATGATCGATTTCATAATTATTTTCTCTTTTAAACCCTTATATCAATAGGTCGATGGCATTTTAAGGCAAAATCTTTTTGAAGAGTTAGTTTACACATTCTTATAAATTTTCTTGATAAAAATATGATTTATTAATAT
The DNA here is from genome assembly GCA_037039885.1 of Miamiensis avidus. NCBI lineage: Eukaryota > Ciliophora > Oligohymenophorea > Philasterida > Glauconematidae > Miamiensis > Miamiensis avidus. The sequence goes on along the minus strand of JAWVGU010000011.1, from coordinate 688,794 downwards.
TTATTGTTTTAATTTTAAAATTAGTAGAAATCTTCCGAAATTACCTTCTTAAACGTATTTGACCTCAATATTCTAAAATGGCTTGTCATACCCTTCTAATAACATAATTGATTTTAAATACATTGACAGGTCTCGGTAGTTAGCTTCCTACTATTGTCGATTCTAATTCAATCTAATAAAGCGGGAAAACATATTTATACGGGGATGGGAATGAGAAGATTTTTTAATTTGCAAAAAAAAATCATGTAACTTTTTCTGGCCCAGTTTTTTAATCCCAAACATCTACTGATATAGTTCATAACATAGATAAATCAAATTTTTATATATATTTCCTCCCTTCAAATGCTTATAATATTCTTGATAAACATTACTTATAAGTTTGATCAAAGTAAAAATATTTTTTGGGTTAATTTTCGTGCTTTAATTGGGATGATCAGCTGCCTTAATATTATTATTTTAATGTTAATTTTAAAATACGATAAAATTGTTAAAAAAAATAAAAGTAAAACTATGCTTTTACACTTTTTAGGATATAGTTCGCTCCATCTAACACACTTTTTCTCTATTTCCTCAAATTTTACATTTGGTCTGCTCTTCTTTGCAAATCATAGCCATGAACAAATGATTTTCGATTTGGATTTGAAGGCAATTGTTATGCTTGATTTTGCTATTATTAAGAGGATGATGATTATGATAATTTTTTTTTTTTTTCCAAATCCTTTTGTAGTTAAGCCTTGTATTCAGGCTAAAGGGTTTGCTAAGTTAAGTTCGATAAATTTCTTGAGATAATACTTTTTTCTGATTCATTAGCATCATTACTTTACGGATATCCAATTGTCAAAAAGTGAGAAGATCTATTATTTGGTAAAAAAAAGTAAAAAAGTTAAAAAGACAATAAAGTGTTATATTTACTCTAAGTTTTTCTTTTCTTCTTACAATGCATTTTAAGCATTGCTTATAAAACTGCTTTTCCTTTTTTTTTATTGGCTAGACGGTTCCTATATTTCAGTTCTTTTGCTGTTTTTAATGCTTGAGTTTCTCTTACTTATTTGAAGAGATTCCTACACCTGCAAATTATCATTTTAAGATTTCCTTTCTTCTACTTCCGATTACGAAACATTTTCAAGATCTTAAGAAGATCTGACTCTTTACTAGCTCGAGTTGAACGAAGCCTTTTAACAGTAGGATTGCTCTTATAAAGATTACTAATTATTTTCAACCTATTAAAGATCAGATATTAAGAGATTGGACTCTTATTATTATGACTTAAATTAATTATTGTCGTTTTCATATTAGCTTTTCTAAGATACAAAATGCTATAATCAGTATTAGGATTTTCCTAGCTTATTTATTGATTATTTCTTTCTTCTTCCTCCTCATGAATTAATTAAACTTCAGTTTTCTAAAATTACTAGTTTACTTACTAAATCAAAGAACCGAAATTAATCACAGGTTTCGGTTTTTCTTATTGAATTTCTTAAATACGCTATTGTTGTTGTTACTATGGCAATTATTGCTGCTACTATAATTATTCTTATTACTATTATTGGAAAAATTAAAATTAATTCTGTTGAAACACTTTAGAACCTCTTTTTGTGTATTACTATTATTAAGATTTTTGAGATGCCAAGGTTTAATTTCTTTATGAAGTTTGTTTGCTGGAGTTATTGCTGGTCGCTGCAATGGAAGTGTTATTCTGGTGTTGATTTTTATTTACTTTTCCTTGTTATTATTACATCTACGATGAAGTTAATTGTTGTTATTATTTGCTTACGTGGGGAGGGTCTTAAAATTGTAAATTTATTTTACCTCCTTACTACTTTTGATTCGCATTATTAACCGTTTGATTGGATTTTTTATTTTATTTACTTTTTCTCTTTTCTATTGGCTATACTTTTTGTTGCTACTTCATTGTTTGGATTGAATCCTGCTGCATTGAAGAATTATCTTACTACTATTGGAACTAATATGATTCAATTATTTCATTTTGTCCTGTTATCGCCTAAACAGCATCTGATTAGTGCTGCTGATGAATCACTATTTCTTATTTTAATCTGGTAGGAGAGTTTTATTCCCCATTTTTGCTTTCTTCTTCACTATCTGATTCATCATTTTAAAATTGCAAATCCTCAGCAGTTAAATTATTGAATAAAGTTTTCAGGTTTTAAGCAAAATAATTCAAAAATTATTGTTTAACTTGCCCTTTCTAACAAATAATAAAGAATTAAGAAAAACATTTTAAAATATTAAAAATAAAATCACTTTTTTTTTGTAAATAGGTGATTCAACGAGTTCTTACTACTTTTACTGGAGTTGTTCCTATTGCTCCTTATCAGTGATAGTTAATTTTTTCACTTTTAAAGTTAACTCTTCTATGTCTGCTTTTTTATTCAGCAATTATTCTTGAAGCCACTCATTAACCCTTCCCAACTCATTTTATATACTCAGTGTTTTTTTCATAATTTCTGCGATCGATTCTTTCTGCAAAGAAACCTATTCTCTTTTTTGTAACTCTAAAAATTCAGAATACAGTTTTATTTAAAAATTGGACAATTAAAATAAATGTCAAAAATTTTATATATGAATAAATGCATTCATTACTTATAAATTCTTTGTAGGTTTCCTTCAAATTTTTATTATTTTTTTCCGAAATTTCAAGAAGTTCCTAATCTTCAATTTGGGCTAAATTTAACTCAGCAGACCTTAAAAGTTTAAATTCTTCACTCTCAGAATCAGAATCTTCCGAGTCGTCACTATCCGAAAATGAGTTGATACTTTTTATATCATCAATATTATACTAGACCTCTTGCTCCTAAAATTATTTTTTATTTAACTAATTTTGAAAATTCTAACTTTTTTTCTCTTAGTTTACATTAACTTGTTTATTCAGTTCTGTGGTGCTGAGGGCCTAATCTTATTTTTCAACTTCAAAAATAAAGGAAGTATTAACTCCGACATCTTGTAATTCGTTTTCATCATCCATTGACTCATCTTCTAGATTTTTAATTTGGAGTCGCAACTCAATTTCCGAATCGATAGACTCGGATTTGCCTCGAATTCCCTTGCTAAAATCATTTCCCTCTGCATCTTCTTCATAGTCATATTCGTTTTTTGCACTCATTTCAGATGACGCTAGTTATTCCTGCTAAAAATTACTTGGCTTTGCTTTTAAACTCTTCATTAGTTATTTTTTCCTTAGTTTACTACTGCGATTAATATTTGGATTAATAATAGTTTTAGCATTTATATTGTAATTTTCCAGTAACTTTTCTAAGTCTTTTAAATTTGTTGTTGATGATGTTGTTTCGCGCAATTGTTAAATGGTTTGATATAAATCATAAGTCAGAAGAGAATACTTTTCTTCCACCTGATCTTGTCGGATCAAAATTTCAGATCTTTCTTTTTCCATTTTCTTTTACTTTTTTCTCAAATAAAGATTTTCATGATTGAGTCTCGCTATGCCTTCTTTGTAATGATTTATCTTAACAAATGTTGTTTATTTAAATTAAAATTATTATTTCTAAAATCAATAACTAGAATTTAATTAATTCTTTCATTACTTCTTCTTGGATATCGTTACTGGAATTCTCTATTTTTTGCATATGTTATAAAAATACATCTTTCAAAGTTTTCATTGTCTAAAAATCGTTCTTTTGCTGCTGTTTCGTATTTTCTTTTTGCACTTTGAAAACAGCTTTAAGTACTTTCATATTTCCCTCCCATATTTTTCTATAAATATGGCTCTTTCCTTGCTCTGTATCCTTATCTGCCTCACCAATTCATCAAAACAAGATTAATATAGAATTTGTAATTTTTCAAAAAAAACTGGGACCTATTGTTCTTAAGCTATTTCCGCTACATTAGACTCGTACCATTGAATTAAGTTTAATACTTGGTTTCTCTCGAAATTGTTATTATTTAGATTATTATTTGAATTACTAACAGGTAAAATTTTTTAATTAAATTTTTGTTCCTCCTATTTTTCCCTTAAATGAAAAATAGTATTAAAACCGAATTCCAAATTCTTTTAATAAAATATAAATGTATAATAAAATATTAATGTTTTACTTACTTATTCAGGATTTTAAAATTGACATATCGATTATTTACTCTTTTGATTTCACAAATCGTTCCACAGAATCATTAAACTCGTAGTCTCGCAACTTATTTTTTTAAAAATGCTCATCTTATTGAAACCTTTATTATAGAGTTTCAATATCAGTGTCAAAATAAAAATTCTTTTTTTAAAGAGAAAGCCCCTTCATTTTTAAATAAAATTGGTTTTTACTATATTTATGCCCAATTTCTTGCAATTTCATATTGTTAGAACATAGGAACGATGAACTCATCTCCTATTATTTATTTTCTACAGAAATGTTATTTTTTTCTTATTTTTTCAATAATTCTTCTTTTAAATTGCTTGAAATTTCCTGTTATTTCGAGTTGCTTTGAGTATTACTAATACTTGATATTCCATTTTGCTAATGGCCTTTCTGATTCATTTTTTTCAAAATATGGTAATTCAAACTGAAAATATTTTCATCTTCTTCCACCCAGTCCTATTTCTGATCCTGCCCCTCTGTTTTCACAACATATTTGCTATCATGTCCAAACACATTAATATTTTTGTTGTTATTCTCTCCGCCAGAAGTGACTTCGTCTTCCAATTTGAGAGTGGAGTAGTAGTTATGAGTGGCATCCATCGATATTTTATTTTTTAGGTGCAAATTTTGAGCTGATTTTTCTTTTTGTACAGAAAAAACTTCTCATTGCTAGTCTTATTGTTACTCCTATTATAACTTGTGCTTGATATGTCAATCGAATTTAAGTTTCTACTGTTGAAGGGATTGCTGCTGCCCGTGCTTCCCTGTCTCGCCGTTTTACGATACATATTCTGCTGCTACTTGGACTTTTCAAGTTTGTACTTCATAATTTTATCATTTTTAAAGTGATAGTCGTTGTAATTCTTGGGCGAAACTGAAAATTTCATAGTAGCGGTGGCAGGCAAGAAACCATTACTTCTATGCTCTCTATCTGTTAGAGGGGCGGCTTTGCAATGTTATTAGGTGCTTTCTGTCTCTTGCTGGGCTAATTCAAAAATATTGTGCAAATCGGATCCGATGCTCGGACCGCCTGACCTTATCATATTGTTTTGACTTTTTTTTTTTTTAAATTAAAGCTCTCAACTCCCCTATTCAGTGAGATTTATTATGGCTATTAATTTTAAGGAAATTGCCAATTCTAAAGAAAACTGTTCTGAGAAGTTTTGGTAGAACAAAATAAATTCGGGGACTGCAATTCCTCTGATTATTTAGGACCGCTGTATTATATAATTAATTTAATAGTTATTTTAGTTTAATATTTTTTCAATTATAAGGAGAATATATGATTACTAGAAATCTGCATTTTTATTTTAGTTTTTTTAGGAACTTGACTCCCTATCAAATCTGTGGGGAGTTGCGGTTGAATACATATTGTCAGAACGTGTTGTAGGTTCTCCGGAATCTGCAATTGCATTATGTTGTTTAGGATGGATGTTTATTTTATTCTTTTTAAGATGCAGAGGAGGAATATACATTTTTTTTTATTTTTTTGTTTTTTTTTTACTTGTAAAGCAAATAAAATATTTTTTCTCTCTTCATTAATTATAATAAATTAATGTATATCAATTTATTAAATAATAAATAAATAAAGAAACATAGTTTCTTTACTCAAATTTCTATAAAATAATAAATTGATGTTGCTTTACTTTTACTTTTATTTAATCACTATATATCATTATATAAATAATAATATTAATGCAATATACTATGGAGAAATGTTTATTGGAAAAATAAGAAATTTTTTTTACTTTTTAATTAAATTGCAGCTTTTAAAAAGTAATTTGTATATAAAATATTATTATTTATAAAAAATATTATATTATTTAAATAATAGTTAAAAAAGTAAAAAAATCAAATTTCGCTGAGGAGCATTTATTTCATACTTTTTATGCTTGAAGTTTCTGATATACTCTTTACGAAATTATAAGCTTCATGACTTCCCATTAGCTTCTATTAATCTGCAAATTGTCCTGTAGAGTTAGAGTTAGGAACTTAAAAATAATTCCCATTGTAGGGATGAGAATTCGAAACTAAATCAACGGTGCCTGTATGGTTGACATTTTATAATGACCCAGTTCTATTGAAAATAAAAATTAATACATATATTTATTTGCTTTAATTATTCAATATTACGCATTGTTTGAATATTTGTTATAACTATCATAGCGATCAGCGGCCGGATCAAAAAAGAAGAAGACTAAAAGTCCATGTTCGACTCCGGTACATAAGGATTGTAATAGGGATTATCATTATTGCCATTGTCACCTATATAAGATTGGGTGTTTTATTTTTATTGGTAAAATAATTGCGAAAATACGAAAAGCAAAAGCAGTTGGAAAAAGAAAAAAACCACTATATTATAGATTGATATTCCTGCGTAAAATCCTGTTTTACAAATCTGTTAGTCCAAAGATTCAGAACTTGCAATTATCCAAATCATTTCGCATAAAACAACCAAAATTTTTAAAAAAACGATCACGATAAGAATGAGAATCTTAGTTTTGAAAGACAAAATATCTTTACATTATTTTTTCACTTTTTGATTATTATTTGACTCTTACTCATAATTTTCATTTTAAAAATTGTTTTTCGGGGATGTTTCGTTCTTAATATTAGAATTTTCCACAATATTCAGCTTTATAAACATTTTATACAACTGTATGTATCCAAAATATAGAACATATATACCCATTGTTAAATTCGCAAGCAATATAAGACTCTTTGTTATGATTTATATGAATTCTGTCGCTTAATTTAGTTTATAGGGATTTTCTGTATTGGAAGTATATTCCACTATAAATAAAACTACATTTATTAATAATAGTATAGTCAATATTATTATGCTAGTTATTCTATAAGTTTTCTTTTTTTTTAAAGCATCACTGATATCAGTCTAATAAAAAAATATAAAATATTTTTTTTTTTTTTTTGCAAAAAATTGATTCATTAATTAAAATATTAAATACCTAATTCATCATTAAATAAATTTTATAATATCTGTAACATGCCATGTACGCTATGCATAGCAGAAAGATATCGCCGAAACTATATGCTAAATGATAAAATAGATAAGTTACAGAATTGGCATTCTAAGGATCTTCTTTAAAAATTATAAATCGTATAGTGCTGTAAGAGATCTTCAGTAGGGAAACAAGCAATATAAGACCATAATATTTTAGAAAAAAATAAAAATGTGCTTCTTACTTTTTAAGTTTGAACATTAGAATCGCAATAAATATAAAAAAAATTGACATGCAAGCTAATATTACTAACTATGTCAGTTAAAGCTATTCATTTAGTTTAGAATCATGGTGATTATAATCACATTCTTATGAAGTTTGTGAAAATAAAATCAGGTCTTATAAAGGGTCCATCTATTTAATTTTCTAAATACTTGTTTTCTGTTATAAGTTAAGAGGAAAATTATATATTTTTATTAAAAAGATGGTTTTAGAGAATTTTTTCTTATATCAATTTAGCTATTTTTGATGCACAAGTTTTTCTATTTATTGCGAATAGGATTCCTAACTTAACAATTTATAGTGTAATTAACTTTTTTCTTTTTCTATTTAAAATAGAAGAATTAAGCCTAATATTATTAATTTACATTTATTGTATAATATTATATAAATTATTAATTCTTTTTTTAATAAGGATCTCATTTTAGAATTTTAAATAAAAATAGAATTGTATCCTTTGTTACAATAATGAAAGTATTATCTTTATAAATATATTATAAAATAAGTATATCAATATATGTTTAAATGTCATATTAACAAAGACATGTTAATCATGAATAAAACGAATATGAATGTATAAAGAAAAAATATAGAAAATTTTTGATAAAATTATGATTTTTTAGATGAAAATAAATTTCATATAAATTTTATTTCTATTAAAATGTTAATATAAGATACTATTATAAATGATTTAAAATTTCAGTGTATTTATCTATAAGCTATGAATTATATAAATATTATAATTATAGATGTGAGCATAGCCCTGAATTAATAAAATTAAAATTTAGTTGCATATAAATTAGTAGTAATTAATTCCTATTACTATTATTATTGAACTTATATAATAATATTTTGATTCAAAAGAAAGAAGTAAATAGCAAAAATAGAATTTTAAAATGAATTTAATTAAAGGATTTGCTTTATCTCTAAATACATTTAAACTGTTCGGATAAAAAACTTTGAGTTTTTAAATAAATAGAACAATGATAGCTGAAAGAAAAAGCAATATTCCCACTCATAGAAATGAATTTTTGCCTTTCACAATGAATAATTTGTGGGACAACAAAGGTAAAAATATTATTAGCCCAAACTACAAAGAACATTTTAATAAAAATAATTATTAATACAGGATCGAAAAAGAAAGCCGTTAGAATAGGTCGAGGAGTTGGTTCAGGAAAGGGGTATTATTATTATTTATAAAAATAAAGCGTGTTAAAAGAAATATTATTATATCATAATGTAAATACTTTGCAAATTTTACAAGAGTTACCGCAGGAAGAGGTTATAATGGATATAATTCGAGATCTGGAGGAGGAGTACACCCCAGATTTGAAGGAGGTCAATCTAGTATTGTAAGAAGATTACCTAAGATGGGTATGTCAATCAGAAATAAGCAAAGACCTATTTATATCAACATGAGCACAATTTTATATTATATTAATATGGGAAGACTTAACCCTCAAGAACCCATAACCATGAAGGCTTTGCACACAGCAGGAGCCTTTGGAACTGCCAAATTTGGAGTTAAAATATTGGGAAGAGTAATTTTAAAAAATAATTTATTGCTAATAATGTTTTATTCATTTATTAACAAAACCAAAAAAAACATAAAGGGAGTCGAAAAAATAAATTAACCTTTAAAATTAGAAGTTACTGATGCCAGTAAATCAGTCATCGATGCCGTAAAATAGAATGGAGGAAGTGTTACATGTTTCTACAAAACAAGACTTTTAATGAGAGAAGCTATACACCCCGAAAAATTCCCATTCAAATTAAGAGACCCCATTCCCTCAGCCAGGTGGGTTAGACAAATGGAAAGAATTAGAAACAGAGGAGCTGAAGTTGTTTACAAAATGCCTCAGTGGATGAAAGAAGATTTCGAAAAAGAAAAAGAAGAAGAATAGGAAGATGCCAAGGCCAAAGAAGAAGGATTTAATATCCCTATTTCTAGAGAACCAGGATGCGGAAAAGATAAAATTAGAAAAAGAAAACCAGTAATTTGGAAAACCCTCAACTACGGATTATGATTATTTTGTATTAAATAAAAAAATAAATTACTTAGTATTCATTATAAAATTATATACATTTTAAAAATAGATAGCATATCATATCATATCATAAAATTTATTCTTTAGCAATTAATTTTAACAGAAAGTTTTATATATTATTTAATTCAGAGAATTGTAAAATGAATATTAATTTCTTTCTTTTTTCAGTAGTACAGTATATATACTAATATTATTATATTTTTTAAAAAAAGCAAATTAATATATTATTTTCTAATGAAAAGAAGCTAAGATAAAAATAATAAAAAATTTTTTCAATTTTCAGATTTCTATTAATAATACTTCCTATTATTATTATAATGATGAGGATGATTATTATTATTATTTTGTTAACCTTATTTTTATAGCCTCCATTATTTTTTTTTTTTTTATTATTATTACGACCTTCTTCTTATATCTAACAGTTAAAAGTAATTAAATTTCCTATTCTAATTACATCATTATTTTATAATAGAAATTCTTAACTTTCTACCCTGGGTAAACTTATTAATTACCAAATATCAAATTTATCATTCCAATTTTAATCTTTATCATATTATGTAAGGTAAATTTCATTTTAAATTCTTTAAATTCCAATAGGGGCCTTAATGAAGAGGACTTCTCCATCTTTTTAAAAAAATGAACTTAGTTATATTACTATTTCCTTTCTTAACCTCTTAAGTATTTATCATAATTGATTTTAATTTCATTGTTTTATTCATCAAATGATATTTAAGTAAGACTTAAAATAAATTCTGCTCCTTTAAACTCAAGAATATAAGTGTCTTATACCTTAAAGGAATTTTTAAAATATTTATATGGATTAATAATCTCAAATAATTTATATAATAATTGCAATATCTATAATTACTTTAAGTGGGATTGGGAGGAAAGATTTGTTAATTTAAATTTCGGTTCCAAGATTACTTCCTAAGTCCTATATATAAAACTAACCATTTGTTTATGAAATCTTTGCGTGTTGTTTACTGATATTGGTTTAGTTAAAATTAAGTATAGAGATTGTGTCAGATTCTTATTAAAAATGGTAAACTTTATTGGGAATATTGTAATCTCGGCCTATATAAAGATCTTTATTGGAAAATAAATTTATAAAATAGCTTTTTTCTGGAGCTCCAGGAATACTCATTCTGATACCCATTTTTAATTTTTATATTTTGAACCTTCCTTTATCTCTGATTACGTTTCTGCATTATCTTATTATTGATGTTTTTATTGATGAGGCCTATATACCTAAGTATTCTAATTTGTTTTATCTAAGTCAATAGATTAATTATTTTTATCAGTATTAGTACATATCTGGCTACTATTATTATGTAAATCGTTGCCTTATTACTATTGTAATGGTTAAAGTTGCTGCAAATTAATATTTTCCATATTTTATCCAACCGAATCATTATTACCTGAATTTACTTCAATTTATCCGCTTACAGTCTCTTTTCCTGATTATTCTATTGTTTGCGATTAGCTTTTGCTACTATTTTAGTTTTAATCTGATCCAATATTTGTAAGTTATTATTATAATTCATATCCAGACTGATCTTAGGGCTGGCTATTAGAAGGATAATTTTATGTTGTAGATAGTAATCTCTGGTCAATAACTTTGAGACTATCAAATACACTATTATTATTGCTATTATTTTACTATTACTAATATTAGTTTTATTGATTTAACTATGTAATTATTTTGGGGGGCTCATTTGAATTGTCCACACAAAAAATAACCCTGTATGTTTTGTTATCTAAATGTACCTCCATGTTCTCGTTGGGAATAGGATTGTATTTACCTGAAATCTATACCGGAGTGAGCATATAAACTATCTGAGAATCCTATTACCTTAGTTATAGGATCTTCTTGTCCGGTACAAGAATAGGTATAATGGGGTGCTTTTTAGATTTTTATTATTAATAATTCGGTTGTTAATGATGGTGCTAATGTGTCTGATTTGAACCAAAGGGAATTGGCTTATAAGCAGGCTATTAATTTTAGTTGCTATTATGCCTTTATTGTTATTGATAGGTAGGGGAAGGCTATTTATTAATTTCATCTTGTAAAAATCCATTGTACTCATTGAATTTTTTGATCCAAGAAAGCAAAAGCTTTCTTTACATCAATTTTGTTAATTAAAACTATTCTTTTAGTTATTCTTCTGTTAAACTCTATAAACCTTCACCATTTAGTTAACTAAAATTTCCAAGACATTCTTAAGGAAGCCCTATTAATTTTAGAAAAACTTAGACATCATCACAACTCCATGTATAGGTAAATTTAGGTAAATATGATTTTAAGTCTTATAATTAAATATTTCCTTGCATTTCTATCTTAAACTTATACTATACGATATTTTATCTATATACAATTTATAAAAATATAATTATTGTGCTATTATTGCTTTGTTTTTATCTACTCTGGTTTGTTGTAAAACATATTATATTATTAATCGTAATTATAAAAAAGGGGAATTTATTATTCTTTATTGATTTCAAATTAAATAATAATTCAAGTATTTTGTATTATAATATTTGAAAATAAAAGATGGAAAGTATAGTAGAATATTAGTTTATATTATTAGATTTTAAACAATATTTATTTAATAAAATATATGTTTTTAAAGATTAATTGTGTATATATTTATATAGAGTAAACACTAGCAAACACTAAACATGAATTTAAAACAAGTATATAAAATATAAATTTGCTTAATAATTATAATAAATTTACTAAGATAACTTATATGATTAAAACATTATATTTTAAAATATCTTTATAATATTATAGAATCAAGCTTCATCTTATGGTTATACATCATCATAGTTATCTTAAGCAGCATAATCTTATTCTTACTATTAATCATAATTCTCTTATCTGGCTCCTTATCTACTTTAAATAGCTTAAGATCCTCTCACACTATCAACATCTCCAGTTCTTGCAATACTTTTTGCATGCCCATTAATATAAGTATTAGTTCTGGGTTATACGCTTTTAAATTTAGATAACTTAAACTAGGCCTATTATGATCCTCTTTTGCTAAAATCATTTAATTTTTCCTTTGTATGAGTATATGAGAGAACGGTGGCTTTATTTCCCCTTGGCAAAAGTTTAGGTCTGTTTACTTATTCCTTTAAAAAATTGAATTATTAAAGGGAATATATTATATAATATAATTTCTATTTATTTTTTACAGCCTCACATCTATATCTATATATGTCAGTCTATCTCATTTAATGTTCCAAACCGTAGCAATTTCCTACAATTAAGTGAATAGGAGTAGAAGGTCTGTTTACTCTTCCATATCTGAAATCTTCTTCGGGAATATATAAAGGCAAGGCATTTTTTCCTTTTTTGACTTTCACTCTTGCATCTGTAGATCTTCTAAAGTTTGAAAAATCAGTAGCTTTAAACAACCCAGATCCCACTGACATTTTATTTAATTATTTAAAATCTCTCTAGGGCTCTTTATCTCTGGTTTCATTATGAAATTTCCAGGTCATAGTCACTAAAAAAAAACAAAAATTAGCATTAAGAAAAAGATAATCAATAGCAAATTAGTAAAATTAAATAACTCTAAATAATTTTATTTGTATGTAATTATTTAAGTATTTAAAAAATAGAACTGTTTTTCTCATTTAAAAATTGCTTTAAACTTTCATTAGAAAAACAGTTTTAAATTTGCCCAATCATATAATAGTGATATACTCTCAGATAAATATTGACTTAAATAACACTCAAAACTTTATATCATAATATTATTTTGTAGTTTAAAATCTATTATTTATTAATACCCTCTTTGGCTCCCTCTTCATCTCTAGGTAATGGTTTTCCATATATAAATTATCTTTCTGGTAAATCATATGCAGAAGGTTTACCTCTTCCAACATCATCTTTTAATAACAAAGCATTTTTGGATCTTTCCCAAGGATAAAAGCCTTATGTTGTTCTGTACATTGTTTTTTTTTAAAAAATTAGATTTATTTAATATTATCTTGTTTTCCTAATGAATTTCTTTATAATTCTCTTTGTTATTTTCTCTTTTGTCAAAGAATTGTGTTATATTTTATTATTAATATATTATTATTTATTGTGTAAGAAGCAATAAGGATTAAATAATTAATTGAGAAATATGTTATCTTTTATAGTAGTCTTTAAAAGCATTTTTTTGTATGAATACATTAATATATAAGTAATAAATAAGAAATAAAATTTTCACAATTAAATAAATAAGGTGTGAAATCATTTATCTCAAGTTATTTTTATTTTAAAGCTTTTATATATTAATTTTTAGTTAAAATAATTTATTAAAATAAATTTTATTAAAATATAAAGAAAAAATTCACCCAACCCATTAAACGATATATCCATCAGTACATCCAGCTAACAAAGTAGAATCTAAATATAATAATGACGAATAATATGCATTTCTATCCCTGTATTCCTTGGTTTAAATATTAACTTGGTCATATATGTTTTTAATATTATATATAATCATTATACTTTAACACTATTAGCTTCATTTTCAGAAATTTTCCATATTCTTACCGATTTGTCATGAGAACAACTTGCTATATATTCATTGTCAATTCTCAATACTTTCCATACAGAGGAACTGTGGCCCTCTAGTATAAACTTACACTCAAACTATTTTATATTCCATATAATAATCCTATTATCTAAACTACTAGAAGCTATATGCTCAATGTCTACATCAGTCAGTGAAGTTACATCAGATTAATGGCTTTATAATAACAAACCAAAAATATACTAAATAATTGCTAATATTAATATTATTTTACCCTTCTAGAGTCTTACATACTAACCCTTTTTTTATGCTCCATATCTTGATTTTACTATCAGCACCCCCGCTTATCAATACTTATTTGTTAAATTTTAATATATCTGTAATTGGTCCTTCATGTGCTTTAAAGTTAAATATAAATAAATTAAAATAAAAAGAATGTAAAATATAGTATTTACACTAAATAAAATCTTCTTTTATTGTTGAATGCTAAAAATCCCAAATTTTTATAGTAGAATCATTAGAACAACTAATCAATAATTCATTGTTTAATCTCAAAATTTTATTTATAAAATCATTATGTCCAGTTAAAAAATTTTTGGGCCTGAAACCTATAGCCTTTGCAGATTTTTGTTATAACTTAACAAATATAATGTATAAAATTATAGCCTATTTTTAGATATTAATTAAATTACATAATCTGCAGTGGGATTTGGCTAAGCTTTTATTTTTTGCCATATAATAATTTAATTGTCATCGCCACAAGAAGCCATTTGATTTTCTGATAAATATAAAATTGAATTCACCGTACCTCTATGGCCTTACAAAACACATAAACAAGGATCACTTACTGAATTAAGGTCAAATATCCCTTTTAAAAAAAAAATGAAAATCATTATGTTAAAATAGTTAAGTTAACTTATTTTTTATCTCCTCCTCCCGTAGCTATTAATCCATCTCCTAAATCTTCTATTACTTTAACTAGCGTATTATGTGCTTGGAATTCTATATGCTATTTTTTTAATTACAAATAGAATATTTAGTAATATACAAACAGACTATTTACTTTTTTCATATTGAGAAGCCTATTTTATTCCATAGCTTTTTCATGATCTCTCAACATTTACTCTTTTACTTCTTATTCAAGTTCAGAAATTCCTTGTAAAAAGGGAGTAAAGCATTTTTCTGTTAAATTTGTTACTTGTTTTTAAATATTGCTCATTGTAATTCTAATAAGATCCCTTATATTGGAATAAAATCTTAATTTTAATTTATATAAAAAATACAATATTTACTCTTCCTAGCTTTCCATAGGTTAAGGTAAAAATTTTTAATACATTTACGGATCTTACATTCTCATAATCAATGCATATTATTCTTTGCTAATAGTTTCTATCAAATCTTCATCTTTCAAAATATTCTGAATATGAGTACTTGGGTTTGTCTTTTTATCAAATTAAAGCATTAGTTCTTTGAACTTTAATATTGAAAAAATCAATACAAAATTTTATTTTCTAATAGATTTGTTTATTAATACATACCCAATTATCAAATTTAGTTATAAATTATTCTTTAACATTTTGATAAAATTGGTTCATTTCTTCTTTCATATCAATAATGCCTTTTGGAAGAACATTTTAATTTTTCTAAATAATCATTAACTACTGCTTTAAATCCTATATTTTTATATATTGATGATTCTAATGACATCCTTCCAACATACACTCTCCACAAGCTATTCTTTTTTTCGTTTATAAATCTGGTTATAAACAAAAATAACTAGCTTTACTCTCATGATCATTGCAATAAAATTTTTCAGGATCATAAAGCAGTCTTTATGTGGGTTTTTACGGAGTTCTACTCATTGAACTTTGAGAATTAATCATATTAAATGTAGTAAGAGATTTATATTTTTGATAATATATTAATATATAATTCTCTTTTTTGTTTCAATTTTATTAATTAATAATCTATCTACTAAATTATTTTATTAATTGTAATATATTATTTTATTAGAATGCATTTCAAAATAATTAAAACTTTTCATAATTATTAACAGATATATATGGATCATATATATCAAAAAGAAAGTAATATTTATTTAATAAAAAATTAAATTGCAATATTAATTGTGGATTGTTTATACAATAATTTAATTTGTTTTATTAAATTTTGATTGTTTATATTATAATTTAAATTATTTATTATTTTTGATATGTTTTATTTGTTTTTCTTTATTTATAGTTGTATATATAATTGGTTTGTTTGTTTTTTTCTTTTTATTCTATCTATATTAGTTTTTTCCTAATATAAATGATTTTTATATATTTTATATTTATTATATTGTTTTTTTATATATATTGTTTTTTTGGTTTATAAATTTTTGTTTATACATAGGGCCAATATTTAGCTCTCCTATTCATAACATTTTTTTAAAGCTTTATATATATAGCTTTTTCATATATATATATGGATTTGGGTGGGACATTTAGAGATTTTAATTCAAACTGACTTCGGAAAAAAACTTTTGTCGTTCGCGTCAAAATGATAAAAAACCTGCAAAGGAGTTAGATGTGAGTGTGAATTATCTAATTTATTTTTGCTGGATTTATTATTTTGATTTTCAGTCTGTGGAAGAGACTGTGCATTAAAAGTGATGTCAATTTGAATATCTCCTCATGGTACTCCCTCATAAATGAATTCTCAAAAGAAAATTGAGAAATAGATTATGAAATCTATTAAATCTCTGCTTTTTTTTTGTATTTTCTCAGTTTATAAGAAATATACAAATTATTTTTTAATTTATTATTATTAATTTATAGTTGTCGTTAATAATTTTGAATAAGTAATTAATTAATATAATTAATATTAATAATCGTTATGTAAGAAAAAATAAAAGACTTGTTTTTATCATTTATTTAATAATTGCGTATATAATTTTTCATTAATATGTAAATTAAATAAGAATATTATAAAATGTTAATTAATTAAACTTCTATTACAAAAATACGATAATATATTTTAATTATAAATAAATATTATCAATTTGTTGAATCACCAGTTTTTCTAGCAGATCCTACTTCTTAGGATTTTTATTTTTATTTTCCCTCTTAAGATTGATTTCTTTATTAGGATTCATGCAAGTGAGAGGGTGAAAATGATTTAGGTAATAAATCAGCAATTTTAAAGACTTCACTATCTTCTTTTAAATTACTTGTAATGACCAAAGTGTCTTCATCAGAAAATTCAAGGATGAATTATCTGCAAGCACCACAAGGGGGACAAGGGATTTCAGTATCAGCGGAGACAGCAATATATTTAATTTTTCTCATTCCTTTAACTACAGCAGAACATATAGCTGTTCTTTCAGCACATATTGTCATACCATATGAACAATTTTCAACATTGCACCCAATAGTTTTCTCATCCTTATCATCTATTAAAACACACCCAACTTAGAATTTGGAGTAAGGACAATAAGCTAAATCTCTAGCTTTTTTAGCTTCTTTTACTAATTCTGCTTAAAGTTCTTTAGATATATTGTATTAATTTTCACAGGTAGACATACTATAGTTTTATATTATTAACCTTTTTATTCTAAAATAAGTAAATTATAAATATTATATTTTATATGCTTAATATATATTTCAACAATTGTATATATAATTTTAGTGCTTCTATATAAATATAAATATATGGGAAAATTCATAAAATTAATTATACTATATATTGTTCAAATAAAAAAATAAAAAATTAATAAAATACAATCAAAAATCTGAATAAAACATATAAAAAACTAAGTTTTTTAATTATATATATATGGTGTTTTAAGTTGACAGATTCATAATATATATTTCATTTTATAGATATATAATATGTTAAACTATCTTTTACTTAAGTATTTTTTAATAATTTTTAAAATATATTTTTTTAATTTGGAATTATAACCAAATAATGAAATTTAATTTTAGAGAAATTATATATATGATTAATAGCTAATCAATATCAAAGAAAGGAATATGTATTTGTATAATTTAATAATGGGATCCCATATTAAATAAATCGAAATTAAAGTATAAACTGAAATAAATAATTAGTATTCATAAACAAACAAATTTAATATTAGTAATAATTAAAATAATTTTTTGATTAATGCAAAACTATTTTAAATTATTAGAAAATATAAAATAATATAAATCGTATTTTTATTAATACTGAAAAACTATTAAATGAAAATTTTTAATATTTTTGATTATTATTATATTTTAAAGAGAATCATTGTTTATGATAAATTTAAAACATCTGAAAAAAAATTAGTTTATATTAATTAAATTCTTAAATTTTATTATTCTTCGTATTCAAATAAAAATAATATCTCATAAAGAAATTTTATTTTTATATAATATATTTATATTCGATCAATTGATTAGTTTATCATTCATTGTTTTGACTTTATTTATGATCTCTTATTACAAAGTTAATTTTTAAGCCTTATTTTTGTTTTCTAAATATTAAAACTAAAAATATGGAAATAATTATCAATATTGAACCACATAAATATACCAACAGAGTGATACTCTATATTTTCAAATCAATGTTAATACATTATCCTTTAGAAAAATCTGTTTTAGTAATCTAAGGGCATTCAAATAAGCATTCTCCTTTAAAATCAAAACACTTAACACATTAATTTTGCTTAATATGAAATCTGAATTTTGGTGGACAAATGCATTATTAAGTAAACTTATCAAGTATAAAATTTTTGTTTAAAACACATTTAGTGCAATAATCATAGCTTTTACTAATATTTAAATAAATAAAATGTTATTTTTTAATATATTTTATTTGATTTGATTACCATTCTAAGCAATTCAGATGACACTTTTAACACATACTACTTTTTCCAAAATCATCATGATATCCTTCCATACAATCACAAAAAGGAGGATTATTCATTCTATTCATATTTAAATTGCATTCTTTACAATTACTTTCACTGTCACTGCATACCAGGCACTTTTACTAACACTATAATTATGAGATATTGTTTTCATTAATTATAACAAAATATCCTTCTTTTAGCTGTGTGCATAATGGTGGCAAAAGATTTTAATTTAAACATTACGTGCATACATCATATTTATCGCATGATTTACATAAAGGGCTGCATTAAAAGCAATCAGTTTTATTTTACTCTTCATAATAGCCTTATAAACATAAACATTTCTGAGAATTTATATCTCTGTTTAACCCATATATGCAACTGGTGCAATTTTCAGCTTGGTCTACACAACTTCTGCATCTTATATTACATTCTTATATATTTATATTTAAACTAAGTAAATAATCACACAATTTAAAAATTTATTTTTATTTATTTACACAAACACTCTGAATTTCCAGATTCAAAATATCCTTATTTGCATATACATTTAATTCCTTCTCTATAATTTCCTTAGCAAGATGTACACAAACTACTACTTGTGCATGTTTGGCATGGAAAACTGCACTACATGCATAATTTAGTAATTTTATCTTCATAAAATGAAGGGCCACATTAACACGAAGGAGGGTTGACTCTGTTTTAATGTGAACATGTTATGCAATAACTCTCAGAATCTTTACAAGATCCACATTATTATTAGCATTCTTTTATATATTTTAGTATAGTTAAAGAAAATTGTATATTTTATATAGTAGTTTACATAAACACTATGGTTCTTATTTGTTTGTATCAAAAGTGCCACTTTTACAAAAGCAATCAGGAGTCTTTGTTCTTGTTAAAGTATGGGAGCAACTAGTACAATTGGTAGAAGATATCACACATTTTTAGCATTTATAATCACATTCTGTTTTTTTTAAAATTATTATTATTGTTTAAATTTTTAAATTATATTCATATTTTTACAGACACATTAGTTGTTGTCATCAAAATAATTATCTTTGCACTTACAGCCTTAAGTTATATCGAGACGATTTTATGTATTTACACACTCTGTGCATTGGTTACTGGAATTAATGCATTTTTTACAAGGATAGGAGCACAGGCTGCATAAATTAGTAGAAGAATCAAGGAAATACCCATCATCACATTAAGTGCATTTGTTTTAATTCTAACACAAAGAGCATCCAGTTGGACAACTTTGACATAATGAACCATCATCATAATATCTATCATCGCATAAGCATCCAAGAGTGAAATCTTTTCTATTAGCTCCTGGAGCACAACTAGTACAATTATTTGCATTATTAATGCATTTTTAGCATGGATAATCACATTTTATACATAGATTAGAACTGTTCATAAAATATCCCTCTTAACATTCGCTACAAAAAGAAGATGATGTGCATTTTTTACAGCCAGTGGGACATGGTTAACATATTTAATTATTTATTTCTTCATAATACCCATCTTAGCATATACAATTAGGGGCTGATAATCTATGGCTATTGTCTGGACAAGCTAAACAGCTTGTTGCACTATTTTAACATGATTTACACTTATAATTACATTCTATTATTAAATTAAACAATTTTATATTAATAATACACCAGAAATATTTATATTACATTAGCAAGCAGCTTCGTCAGCATTAGTGTCAAAGGTCCCCTCTTAACATAGGCAATTTGGAGCAGTTGGTCGAGTACTATGAGAACATTGTAAGCATTCTGATTTTGTATTTTAGCATGTCCTACATTTATAACTACAATCTATTTTAAATGTTTAATTTAATTAAATATATATCATTTAACTAAAATTACAAATGACGCACTATTCTGATATAGCTGGATACATATCTTCTCTACTTCGGTGAAATGCTACTTGCTGTGAATAACTAGCTTTTTTAGTACCAATTACACTATATCCATCTCCATACTATATTTATTATGTGGGTTCCCAGCCTATAAGTTATAGAGCTTGTAATGCTTCAGGACTAATATTATATGCAGCTTCTTCATTTATTCCGGATAATACAATAGAATCAATCGGTATGGAGTTTATGAAGTTAATCAGCTAATAATTTGCAAAAAAGTCTGTACTTGTGTCAAATGTTTGCTAGGAAATAATTTAAACAGTATCTTTGTCCATACTGACTATTGTTATTCCCTTAGAAGTAGTAATATTAATATTTTGTTTATTTACGAAAACTTAAAAATTTGTTCCCTGAATAACATTAATTCCTTTAGATATAACTTATACATATTTAAAACAATTTTCTGGTAATTACAAACATCCAGGTAAATTATTGGGATCCTACGTATATCTACATTATGTACAGTTATCTACAGTGCCAGTACATTTTAAACATTTTTGTGAACACTCTTTTATAGAAAAATAATGAATGAAAAATTATTATAATGGATTGCTTACTTGGTAAAACTGGAGTATTTGAATCTAAATAACTATCTGAAGCTGGCTAGTCACATTGAGGAGGATTTTTTCGTGTTGAATTGCACGTTAAGCAAGTGCTTGAATTGTTACATGAAGCGCATTTCTTATCACACTTTTGCATATAATATTAAAAATAAATATTATGAAATAAAAAAATGTCTTACCTTTAGTAATATTAATTAAATTTCTCTTAAACCTGCCCATTTTTATGAACTATCTAAATTTAAACTCCATTCAAATGTTAGCTTTAATGAGTCACTGTTATGGTTTACATTAGTAGAGATATTATGTTTAAAATCTTCCATATCTAAGCCAAGTTCGTTATTCCCACAGGTAGGGGCAGTTGATCTATTTTACTAAGCCCTAAATATAAAATAAAATAATTATCATATTAAATTTCATAATATAAATTTATCCTAGATAATTTATATAATTTTACGTATATTAAAAAGTATGAATTTAAACATCATCTATTTTAATTTAAAATTATTCATTATCCCATTTATCCCCTGTCCATACCTAAACAGCAATATTAATAGCATAGTGAGGGGGTAGGTTGGAAAATATTTTTTCTAATTAATTTTGACTCTGGCTAACAGTATGAAATGCTGCATATCCAGCCATTAGAGATAATTACAGGCATTGTTATGAAGCGTATGATATATAGCTATATTTCTTACCATTCTAAGTTTAACTAAAATCTTTGTTATATTACCATCCCTAGCTTTGAACTTCTGCACTCCCAAATTTTTATTTATAAATTCTTGATTTAGAAGGTAATGATTATTGAAATTAAATCCTGAATCTACGCATATCCCTGCATTTTCATTAGCAAAAAAGGGCATCTATCGTAGCATCTACCATTTAATAGCTTATAATTAAGTTCACATGCTTAACAAATTGCGTATTCATTGCAGATTAGGCAATTATTAGGGCATTTTTATTCACAGGTTTTAGACACAGGGTTTATTTTCCATTTTGAATAATCTGGGCATTAATTACTACATTGATGATTATATGATACTTATAATACATTTGAGCATGTGCACTTATTACCAGTTAAAAGTGAATTTGTAGGGCAGGATAAGCAATTATTGTAATTAGGACCATCTAAATTATATTAATGTATATTAAATAATCCAATATTTATTATTTCTTATTACCGCAAGTAAGACAAGAAGGATGGCAAGCATCAATATATATATATAGTTACTATATCTGAAAATTAAAAATATTTTAAATAATTATAATGAAAATCTGGTTTTAATTATTATATTACTCCCCAACTTTCATCATTTTTGTCTGAACCTAAGTTAGAAGTAAATTCTAAAGTTACAGAAGATTATTAGTGAGTAAAATTAAACCCCACTGGGAATGGTTACGACATGGCTACCCAAGGTTAATTATTACCACCATCACAAGGATTATTCAATCTAGCAACGCCACCTCCAGTAAATTAATATTATAAAACTAATTAGTTATCAGCCTTAACAATCATATATTCTTACTATAATACAATTATTAATAATTTGTAAGTACTTTATATATAAGCCATGCAAATTAATTACATCCCAAGATCTAATAAAATTAATATAAACAGAAAAACTTAAAGAATAATGTGGTGCAAGATTGTTATATGTTTTTTTGGCCCATCCATTTACTCCAAATTCACCTTAAATAGTTTATTATATTAAAGTTGAATAAGTTAAGATATAATTAGATACCCAAAAATTATCCGTGTTTGCATTTTACAGATGGTTAAATCCCTTCAGAAGTACTCCAACCCTAAATATCAGAAGCAATCATATTAGGTGGCAATTCATATGATAGTATTTATAGTTCTAAAAATATAAATATTGATATAAAATAGTAGGAGGAATTATTTATATTTATTTTTACTATTAAATACAAAAAGCATTAAATAGAAGAGAAACGCAGCTTAAACAATCATTATTTTAATATTTTTGAATGATTTTTTTTTTTTTTATTTTTAATTTTTTAATTAATGTAATTTTCTAATATACCATAATAAATTATATAATTAAGGCTTTAAATTTATAAAAAAGAGGAGATTAAGGAAAAATATTTTAATATTATCATTCCACTTATTAATATATTATACATAGTAATTTTTATAATTATAATATATATAAGTACTTTAATGGCGGTATGAGATTATATGTATCCAAATCTCTCATAAAGATATCCATAATAATAATATAAATAAATTAAATACTAAAAATATATATTTTTATATATATATACTAATATAATCATTTTTTATTTTATTTTATTCTAACTTTATTTAATTTATTTTTTCTAAAATAGAAATATAGTTTTTATTAAAAATATTAGTTAATAAAAATAATTATCAAATTTAAATTTATTTATATATCAGTTTTATGCTTATTACTTCTTATTTTATCTATAATAACTAGATTTCATTTTATACTTAATATCATTTTATTAATTTTATTAACTCCTTTTAGAATAAATTCTTTTTTAAAATATGGAACTTCCACTAAAATCATGAGCTAGCACAGGATACATCTTATTTTATACTATAGTGTTTATCAAATCTTATTTTTTTTATATTCTATAATCTTAATCCTTTTATATAATTACATTAGATAAATGCTATAATTTATACTATTTCTAATTGTAATTACACTAATATTATTATTATTTAATTATATAAGTATTATTTGTCTTAGATTAAGCACATTGTCCCATTCTTTATTTTTATCTTATTTTTTAAAATAAATAAATATTTTTTTATAATAATAACTGAGAGTATTTATTTAAGAGATTTAAACATAAATATTTTAGGATAAAATGTGAATTTGGTGTAAAATATTGTAGATAAAATACATTACTAAATATATTTAATAAAAAGTATTATAAATCGTGTTTAGTTTTAAATATAAGTAATAATTATTTTTATATTATAATAATTTATTCAAATAATACATATAGGTTCATAAAAATTAAATATTTTAATAATATAATTATTGTTCAATTTTTATTAATTTTTGGTATTATTTTAACTATTTAATAAAATATTTGTGAAAAAAATTAATTATATTATAACATCCTTTAATTTCAAAATATAAATATATTAATACTAATGATTTAATATCAGAAATAACTATACTATGTATTGTAAACGTATTTTATAATTTTCTTACTATATAATATTTTTATCTAGTTGTATGGTTATTAAAAATAATTTAATGTCCAATGCGGTGCTTGATATTTCTTTTTATCCTTATGATGATATATATTAACTTTATAAGTATGAATTTTATGTGAAATTACACAATATAATTTTATATAATTTTTTTTATAAGTATATTTTTAATAAAATTTTATCATTAATAAATTAAATATACTATAATATACTTGTATATTTTACAATATTTCCTTTCATCTATTTAAAATTATTTAATTTAAACTAACTTTAATCATAAAAAAAAAAAGTAGTTTAGTGTTTAAGCATGTATTAATTAATAACGGAAATATTAATTATTCAATTTAGCAATAAAATAATAATATAACTAAATATTAAAATATAAAAATAAATTAAACAATTCAAAAATATTAATATCCATCATTTTTATACATAAATTTTGATTCAAAAAGACTTTCTTATCAAATTAGTTTTTAAACCCAACTGATTTAATTAGTTTTTAATAACAGAGATTATAATTTCATAAACTGAAATATAATTCAGATATTCAAATCTTTTGATAATTGCATTCATAATGATATCTGAAAATGATATTCGAAAAAAGATAAGAAAATAAGAAAATCTTTTAATAATAAATCCAAAAATTATATAAAAATTAAAAAAATGAACCTCATAATAAAAAGAGCCTTCTTTTATTATATCTCCTCAAAAGATATAATATAATATAATATACATATATAAATCATAGTTTTAAAAAACCTTCACTTATTATAATATATAGCATATAAAATCCTTCCTTATAATTATATATAACTATATAAACCTTCCCTTTCACTAATAAAATATAAACCTTCACTTTCATTAAAAAAATACAAGCCTTCACTATCATAAATATAATATATAAAACACCTTCTATAAAAAAAATTAAAAAACAAATTAATATAAAATTATAATTCAATTTTTTAATATAAAACTATAAAATAATAAAAATAGATATATTAATAGGTTTAAAACTCTTAATATTTATGATTAAATTTATTAATAGAATATTTTAGTCTAATTTTATAAGTAAAAAAAAATAGAATATGTGTAATTGCTCTCATATTATATAAAACTAATAACTAAGATAATAAATTTAATATTTTGAAGCAAAATAATATAAATATTAGGTTAATATTCATAATCAAAATTTATAGATAATTCAACTAAAATGCTTTTATTTAAAGTATTTTACTTTATTAAATTATAATCTTCTTCTTATTTTATTTTAATTTATAGAATTAATTATTTTATGTTTAATTAAGTAAATTCTTCTAGCTATTAACTTTATTACAGAGCATTTAATAAGAAACAGAATAAACATATTTAAATAAAGAATAATAAAATAGGTAATGTATTTTCCAGGGGACACAGAAACTTAAATTTATTTAAGATTAATTGAAATTTAAAGAGGCCTCTATGAGGAAGATAGTTTAGAAAATTAAGTAAAATGTGTAAATAAGTATGATATATACAAGCAAGAGCTAAATGATATATATGTAGCGATTCAAAAACGAAAAAAAACCTTAAAAAGAGAACATTAAAAGGCATTAAATACTATATAAAATGAAGCTGAAGATTTATCGGAATTATATATTCAAAAAGAATAATAAATTTCTTAATTATATGGAGTAAATAACAATAACTCAGAAAAAATACGAATTTTGAGTATTTATTTGACCCAGCTGGAATAGGAAGAGTAACTGCATATTAAATTTAAAGATAATATATGTAGACGGGTTTAAGAACTTAAAAGATATCGTATCGATTTATAATAATAAAATGATTAAATAAAAAATCTTCAATAATAAAAATCGAGTTTAATCAACAACATTTAAAAAAATACTTTATTACTCGAATAAGTAAATAAACTCGAATTAAGTAAATAATAAGATAAAAAATATATAGATGAATAGTTATGATAAATAATTGAAAATATAAAAGAGAAGGAGCATAAATGCTAATTAAGCATTATCGAAAATAATAATATTGAAATTAACTTAATGGAATAAAGTAAAAATGTCTAAAATATAAATTAGCAGATTTCCGATATAGAAGATAAAATTTTTTTAATTTAATAAAATTTATAAAATTAAGAAGACTTAGATGAGTGCTAAATAAGTTAAATGAACGAAATTTAATAAAGCTAGAACTTTCATGTGTTTTATTCTAATTAAAAATAAGCAAACTATAAAAATAACTAATAAGTTGACAAAGCAGCTTTAATAAATGCCTTTAATAAAAATAACAGTCTAGATAGACTTAACATCATAATACCCTAGTTTGATGACTAAAATACTGAAAATAATAGTTATAGAAATACTGAATCATTTTGTGTAAATGGTGAATAAAATAAAGGTACAATTTATAATTACTAATTAAATAATGAAAACTAAGTACAGCAGAAGGTATAGATGCAAAAGTATAATAAATTTTAGGATTTTTAATAATAAGTAAGCCTACTATAGGAGTTATAAGAAAGTAAAATAAATTTAGAAGAGCCTTTTAATTTTACTAATCAGAGCTTTATAGGGGAAAGTGATTTTAAAGGATCAGACTGTAATCGTAGCCGGACCAGTAGTAATATAATTCTAGAGTGCTAATCACAATTGTAAGTACAATAGGAGATCATAAGGTAAACTCCTATGAATAGCTCTCTATCCTAGAATGATGTACTTTATTAACATATTAATGATAAAAAAAACTTTAAAGTCGAATTCTAATCTCAACAATAAAATATTTTTTGTGAATAGTAGGATAAATACTTTATATAATAAAAATTGATAAAAATAATGATAATATTTCAATTTCTGTGTTTGAACCAGAAAGTAATAATGATAAAAAATTAAATGATGATAAAATAATCCAATGTTTTAATAATATAAATAGTGAGATGCAAAATATTTAAACTTAAAATTAAATTAATAATTATAATGAAATACCGAAAAAATTTAAATATAATGCTTCAAAGAACACAGAATATAATAATTATTAAAAGGATAGCCATATATCCTAAGAAGAATAATTTTCTTATATCTAAAATAATTAGGATGAAAAATTACTAATGGTTTTAAACAGCCAATAGTAATATTTAAAGAAAGAAAAAAATTCTTTTTAATCTGAAGATATAAACAGTTAAAAAAATTAAATTATAAATAAAACAATCATAACAATAAAATGGCTGTCATATTTAGTTTCTCCATATATATTTATGATATTTTTCTATTTATTAAATTTAAATTATATTAAAAAAGGAAAATAATATTTTTTGAATAATTTATATATTATACATATAATATCGAATTTTGTGATTGATATATTCATTAATTATAATTTTATTGCTAAAATATAAATCATATACTTTAATATAGTAAATAAATATTTTATATTTATTTCAGATTTCTATAAAAAATAATATATATTAAATACTAATAAAATATATTATCATCTTTTTATAATAATAATTATTAGTATTATAAAGAATTTATTATATATTATTTTTTAAATATTAAAGTTTGGATTCAAGAAATTTATTTTCTTTGAAAAGTATTTTTTTAATTGTATTTTTCAAAGAGATTTTTAGTTATATTTGTATAATAAACTTCTGTCGTAGACTGCGTCATCAAAAGTTAGAATGAAAGAATAAAAAAAAATAAAATAAATATAGTTTAATAATAAAAGAATATAAAATACTGAAAAATTTACTATAATTAATATATTATTATTTCCATAATATTATTATTTTTCTAATTTTAGAGTTATTAGTTTTTATATTAGGTTAAATGGAAAAACTTAAGTTTGTATATTATATATGATTTTCAATTCTTTTAAGCCATCATTATATATAAAAAATCTCCAATAAATTTGCAAACAATAGTAATATTAAGGTATTATTAATCCTTAAAGGAATTTAATAAATCAAATAGAACCAAAAATATAAATATCTAGTTAAATCCAAAAGATTGTAGTTTATGCTATAATTTATATTTATAAATTCTTTAAAAATTGAAGCTACTTTTAATTTTGTTTTATGTTTTTTTGGTATTTTAATTTTCTAAATAAATATTTATGGGTGATAGCAAATAATTTAATTTGTTTATTGTATTACACTTTCAAGTTTGAAAAAGAATATTTCAATATTATATTAAGAAAACAAGGTTATATTTAATTAAGTGTATTTGGCTAAATTATAATTTTTCCATATTATATATGATCTCAAATGCGTAATTAATCTAATATTAAAATAAAGCATATATCAAAATTAATTACTACTATTTCATAATTTTAAAGATTGTAAGTCGTATAAAGACCTTAGAATTTGCTCTAGAAAGCCTCACGTTCTTTTAATTTTAAAATAATTCAATAATTATATAGTAGTATATATCTTTCTATTATTTTACTTAAAGCTGCAATATATTATTATTTTTATATTCATGTAAATGTATGAGAAATTTAGAATTATGGTTTAAAAAATTAGATTATATAGTTTGATAAAATTATTATTCATACCTTTTCATAATATTTATTATGGGCAACTTTCTATCTTTTATAGATTTATATTTTTAAATCAAAATACGATGATAACATAATCTTATTTGTTTAAAGAAATTTTAAAAACTCCAGTACTTTATTTAACTATATACAAATTAATAAAGAAAAAACTAACTTTTGAAAAATTAAAGTAAAAAGATGTAAATAAAATAAGTAAATTTATTTTTCTTTTGCATCCTATATAAGCAATGAAAGAGATTAATAAGGAATATATTATAAATAATAATTAAAAAAAACTAAAATACTTAAATAGGTGACGCAAACAAAACAAAATAAAAAAGAAAAAAATCAAAATTCTTCTTAATTATTTTTTTTCTGTAGATAAATATTTTAAAAATTTTCTTTTTAAATGAACGCTTTTGCTTTACATCCCATTACTATAGACCCTATTAATTAATCCTCTACTTAATATTCTTTCCCTATAGCAGACGAGTTGCAATCCTCTTAATAATAAAAGTCAATTACAAGCTCGCCCCTTTTGACCTCCAAGCAAAACAACTTTGTGAATGGAATTTAGATATAAAATAAATCCTCATCCAATTAAAAAGAATTAAATATGTTTACATAAGCTACTAAGCCCTTAATATTTAAAGATTAAAGCTCATTTATTCCTAAAATGGAGGAATCTAGTACTGCTAGTTCTGAAATAAATCAATTATAATTCAGAATGTAATAATAATAACACCAACTGCTACTATAATAATAACAACAATATTCTCTATAGTTCCATAATTTGTAAATAAAATAAGAATTTTTGACAAATAATAATAATAAAATCTGCTTTTATAATAATAACAATAACAACATATGAATCCATTCTTTTTGCCTTCTATTAACGGAGCTATATCGAATCCCTTTTATTTGCAATAACAATAATTAACACTATAATAATAACAATAATAAATTTTTCAATAATAGCTTCTATTAAAATAACTCTAAGAATAACAAAAGAGTTTTATGATGGAAGAATAGTAATAAAAATTAAAATTTTAAATCCAACTAAATAATTAGCATTAACATTTATTATTATAATCGCAGAATTAATAATAATTAGAAAGTATAGAAAAATAAATAATACCCAAATATTTGATAAATGAACCACACAACATATAAAAGAAAATCAAAAAAAGGATATGTAGTTTTAAAATCCTAGAGTAACCATCAATGCTGTTGGGATGAGAGCTAGTGAAGAAACTAAAAATTTACCTAAAAACATAGGATGCACCTTGGGAAAGTATTTGAGAATGAGATTCCCTGATGATGAGTATATTCAAAAAGAATGCAAATTAACAAGAATTTCAGACTTTTAGGATTTATGGAGGAACTTCCCAAAGTCAAGAGAGTACAGATTAGAGTCTCTTAAATTTTTGAAAGGACCTTTTATGAGATATATTTCTTAAAACACAAGAATGAAACACAAAAGAATTGTTGTAAAATATTTAGGAATCATTTTAAAAGGATGCATTGACCCTCAATCCTTTATGAATTTCAAACATGCTTACTAATAATAATCTGCTAGCTTTTCTAATTTCTCTAAAGCTGATAAGACCAGCTAGAATTCTAGTTAGAAAGATGAAAGTGGTTAGAATTTAGATATTGAAGATAAGGAAACTAATATTACAAATGAAGTTTAAAACTGAGAAACTCTTAAGATCAAATTTATTTTTTTCTCTCTCATTCTTTTTCTTATTTATGAAATATTTATCTTTATTTTTTAATTGATTTATTTATAATAATAAGTTTAATTATCATAATTTAGATATATAATTTTTATTTAATTATATTTAAATTTATCATATCATATTATAATATTTTCAAATTAAATAAAATGTATAAAGTATTATTTATTAGTCCAAATATAATTTTTATTATTTTTAATATATTGATTTAATGAATATGACCATCTAATTTAATAGGTAATATTGCCAACTATAAACTAACAATATAATTAGGTGATGTGAAGCGGTATTAATTAAAATATTCAGGAATCCTATATATAAATACATAGTAAAATTTATTTTATACTTTATACACTATTATTATAATATACATATAAAAAAGAGAATCTTAAAATTTAATTAAAATATTATAATCGTTTATTAAATTATATCATTTTATAAACAATCCATTATTCCACATTCCCTATAACTTAGGCCTTCCATCTCTAGTATAAAACGTACCTTATCCATGGGGAACATCGTTAAGGAAACCCCCCACGAATTTTTCTCCATTACCAAAATATAAATTTCCAAATCCTTTTTTGACTCCCTATTAAAAATCTCCCTCATATTTGGTCCACTGATTTTATATGGCATTTTATATATTTTTGGGATTAATATCATTAGGATTTTTATCAGGAAATTCATTATATAAAATTCCATTTCCGTGCATTAAATCATCTTTAAATTTTCCATCATAAGCAGTTGCCCCATCTTTGAAATATAAAATTCCTTGTCCATTCATTTAATTATTTTTCCACTATCCATCGTAAACTCCACCATTATTATAATAGTATTTTCCTTTTCCTTCTCTATATTAAATTTTAAATAATCGCTTATAATTAATAAATATATATTATATAATATGAATAAAAGTCCACCTCATTTTCCCTTTTTTTTGCCCTTCGTATCTGCACCCATTTCTATATTTTTCAATTATTATATCTCCTTTTCGTTTTTCTAATTAAAAAAAAAAAAATATAATATTAATTAATTAATCATCATATAGACAAATAAAAAAAATTACTATTTCTAAAATTTCCATTATCATTTTCATCATCATCGTCCTCATCATCAAAGGCTATGTATCCATTGGGCTTACTACTAAAGCCACCCATTCCTCCTAAACTGGTATATCCAGCTGACCCCCCATTTCCACTGTACAATCCTCCATTATTATTGCTTCCAAATCCCAAACCTAAATTTCCCATTCCTCCACCCCCTAATCCCCCGAAGTTATAATTGTTGGATAGTCCTCCAAAATCAAGACCCCCAGAACTCAGTCCTCCATAGCCGCCTCCAATTCCAGATAAAGTGTCATGGAACCCTCCTCCCAATCCGTATCCCCCCAATCCCAAACCTCCTCCTATTCCTGAGGTGTTGCCGATATTGTAGTCTTGGAATTCGCTATTAGGTCTATTCAAAATTTCCTGAATATGCGGATCTAATTAATACTCTTCTTTCGGATTTTCAGGTATAATTCCTAATGCACTTACATTATTATTAGAAATATAAGGATTTTAGTTTTAAAATTTAGTTTCTCCCAATCCTTAAACTCCTAAAGTAAATTGGAAAAAAAACATGATTTATTAATAGTAGTTATAAAATTTCATTGTTTCAAATTACTTGATACTAAAGCACTTGACCCATCCATAGGTAAGGGTTTAATCGTTTAATCGTTTATCGCTACACTTTTCGCTATATTGTCTGCCATAGACTTGAATTATGTTTAGTTTAGGGGTACATTTCTGGACTACTTGACTCTCGGATTTTTTTGTAGCCTCTCATTTACTTGCTCAAGTGTAGGCCTTTCTCCCTCTTTTTCTGCGAGCATATCTCTTATTGTATAATAAAGACTGTCATGATATTTGGCCTTGATAACTTCTAATTTTTGCTGGATTTTATCTAAAAATAATGTACCATGCAAATAGTCATAACATACATCAGCGTACGATAGAGACCCAATCGATAGCATGATCATCCCTAACATAAATACATCAGTTTTTTCTTTACTATGAATTGGATACTCTTCACCTTTTCTCAATGCCTGGGGGTAATAATTAAATTTAATTATTTTTCTCTAATTAGAATATTCATTACATAAAGAATAGTTAAATAATTACGACTAATTCATTTGGAGATAAGTATATTCCTGTGGTATCAGCTTCTCTATCAAAATATATTTGAGAATAAAAAGATTTGTGATCGAATAGAGCTGGATCTGCGATTTTATACAGGTTGTTTACAGATTGGAATATTCTATCTGCCTTCAGACAATTGTGGTGAATTCCCTTAGATTTAAAATAAATAAGAGCCTAAGTTACTCCATTGATTATAGAAAATAGTTCTTCTTCTTGGAAAAACATTCCCTTTTCTTGTCTGAATTTGAAAATATGCTCTAAATCTTAAATTATATAGTCGAAAAACAAATAGTTTTTGTGCACAACTGTGAAAAAAGAGTCAACATCTTTATTAATGGCCACTAATAATAATGTTATTATTATTAGGAATAAGTATTTATTTCTTTATTATATACTATTTATTTCTATTATGTACTTCGTAATTAAATAATGTTTGGGTGCTCGAGTTGCATTCGTTTTTTAAACATTTCTAATTAATTTCTAAAATCTGTTCCATTGGTTTCTTCTGTAATTTTCAAAATTATAAGCTCTTATGTTTGTTTATGGGCTATCAAATTTACTTCTTAAAACCATTTGTCTTCATATATTGCTTTGAATTCAAATTCATTTAACACACTCGTCAAATATGTATTGCTGTGCTCTCTTAGCAAACATGGATTGCATTCCAAATTGCTAAAATCACATCCATCTCCTGTGCAACAGGCACACAAACCTGTTCCCATGCAGCATATGTTTTCACATGAAGTTCCACAACAGAAAAGACACCCTTTTTATTGAATTAATATATTTTTTATTTATAAATTTATGAACGATCATTATAGTTTTTAATTATTATTTTTTTTTATTTTAATACCATGGTTGCAATTTCTCCAACACTAAGTACTTCGTAACCACTAACATTCACATATGTTGCCCATTATTTTTATGTTAAATTATTTTATAAAATTCCTGAATGTAATTAATATTTCTAATTAACCAATAAGTTAAGTCTACTTTTCAATTTATATATATTTTTTTATATACTTAATTTTTCTGTTTTAAGTATTAACTAGTTGTTAAATATATAATTTATAATTCTCAATTTACTATTAATTTGTTTGTTTGCTTACTTAATTAAATTGTTTTTATATTTTCAAATAAAGTTTCTAGTTAGTTGAATTTTTGATATAAGCCATTAGGAATTATTAAAAATAGCCATTCAATTCAATTTAATTTAATTTTTTGTATCGTATTAAGTATTCCATATTTCAATAACATATTTTTAAAATCTTCTTACATAAAAAAAAATTATTTTTTTATATATATTATGAAAGTAAACTAAAATAGATAAGTGAAATAATTTTAATTATTTTATAAATATATATATATAAATAAAATATAAAAAAATTAAAAAAATTTCAAATAGAAATAAATTTTTCTTATTAATCACATATTGTTGTATGACATTCTTAGAGATCCTAGCTTTCTCTCGACATTGATTCTAACAATTTCCAAACTGTTTTCATCTAATTCCTTAATAAGTGCCAACACAGCACAAACAATATTTTGATTTCTAGCTTCCATTCCGGCATTCGACATATGGGTTTAGAACCTGTTTTGATGAGAAGATGAAAGTCCAGTTTAGTAATAAGAATCTTTCATGTCTGGAGGAGACATATTACTTTGTCTGCGTTACTATTGATATTACTATTAAGACTACATTTACTATTATTGAAGCATGTTCAGTTGCTACTATTACTACTCTAGCATCTCACTATTTGTTTTGGAAATGGAAGGAGGGAGTTGAGAAACTGCTTATTATTACTACTACTAAGGCTATTGTTATTATTATTACTGTTGCTATTAGGGCTGAGATTTAGTAGAATTTGATGTGTAAACATCTCTGGCGGGTTACTGCTCATCGTGTTCCATGAAAAGGAAATCAATGTTAACACCTTGTGCATTTCTTCTTTCTTCCTGTGTAATTAATTCATTGGTGTCAAGTTTTTCCAATTGGGGAAGAGCTTTTATTACAATTTCCCTATAATTTGCAACTTCAGCACACTGGTTATCACAAAGCCACAAATTTTTTAACTTTGGAAGGTTTATCAAAAATTTTATTTCACCAAGGTCTGAAATACTGTTTTTTCTTAAATACAGCTCTTTTAATTGGGGTAAATAAGAAAAGTCTCGCAGACTGCTTATTTAGTTTACTGACAAAACTACAACTTCTAAACATGGCATCCTTTAAAGAATAGATATATCGTCTATTTCCATTCCCCATAAATTAAGGTTTTTTACTAAACTAATATTTTCAATTCTTGTTTTAGCTACGATTAACTGTTGATTTAAAGGCTTTCCCATTTCAAAATCAATTTACGATAATATAGATTTTTTAAATATTGATTAATATAAAAATTTTTTTATTTCGACTTTATTAGATTTTTTTTAATTTTTCAAGTATTAGCTTATATAAAAATAATAAATTGATAATATAAATTGTGAACTAATAATATATTATTTTTTATTTATGATAAAATAATTAATATTTTTCCGCTAATTATTGCCTTTTTATAAGGTTTTCTTTTATAAGTTATTCACTATTATAATTAATACTTATATAGCACACCCCTTAAAATAAGTATTATATACTACAATTATTTTAGATAAAAAGTTATAAATAATAATAATAATTATTTTAATTATAAAAACAAATTTGCTTATATTATATATATTTATATTATTTAATATATTAATATATTTATTATCTTTGTTTATTAAGTTTTATATTTATATTTTAACTTATTGTTATAATAATAAAATAAAATTTATAACTTTTTTTTTTATAGTATAATAATAATATTATTAATTAGGTTTAGATTGGTTTTATTTATTATGTTCTTTCAATATTATAGAGCCCTTCCATACTACTAATCAAATTTATTATTGTTAATTATTGAGTTATTTTGCCCTACTAGTAATATAAATTAAATTATTATAATAAAAAAAAAATAGAAAAATAAATAAATAATAATAAATTACTTATTGGTGGAAGAGATTATGAATTTCCATTGTTGTTATTTAGATAGTTTTTTTATCTTTGAGTTAAAAAATCATACTATCCTCCTCCTCCAGCCATATTTAATTAAGACATGTTTTTGCCTTGTTATAATAAAATATTTTGTTTTTCATTTTATAAATTACTACCCATATTCAAAAGATTTCCCTTATTAAAATTACCCAAAGAACTTTTGTAAGAGGGTATATTTAGTGCATTTATATTTTTATTATTGGACTATAAAGGTTAGTTATTTTCATATTGCTGTTATTACAGATGGCCGTATCGGTCATTTCTGCCTAATAAATATTATTACTGTTTTTACACTTAATTTTCAAGAGATGACTATTATAAAGGTTATTTTAAAAATCCCTGAGGATTATTGTGAATTAATTCATTATTAAATTTTGGATTTTTAACACTATAATGGTTAAGTCCTCCATATGAATTATTGATTAATTAGCTATTGCTATTAACTATACTATCTAAATTTTGGTTAATATTAGTGTTATTTGCATTATTATTAGGACTATTTCCGAAACTACCGTATAAATTATATAAATTATGACGAGGAGCCTCTTTGGGGTCTTTTAAGTTATTAACATTTTGATATTCTTTAGCCAAGAAGTTGTGGGCCACATCTTTATATAGATTTTAACTATTCGCCAACTTAAAGTTTTTATTAAGATTATTGTGGAAGTTATTGTTAATTTGGTTATTGGCTTTGAGTTAATTTTCATGCTACTATTATTGCATAGTAGATGCAAGATTTTTAACACCTTCAGGCCCGACATTATTATTGCGCATTTCTGGCATGCCATTTTTCCTAATCTTGAAGGCTTTCGTAGATTATTGAAAATCGTGCTAATTGAAATCACTCAAGTCTTTAACATCTTCAGTTAGTTTGTTATGGTTATTGTTGTTATTGAGATGGGGTAAATGAAAATTATCAACTATATTATTGTGTTTCCAGTGGTAATTATAAGGATTTTCAATTTAATTTCCTTACTATTATTATTATAAATTAGCATCAGAAGGTTAGAAACTCGGTATATTGGCAGCAAATCCATCTTACAAAGCGTACTTTCCCTAATTTAATTCTCCCAGCGGGAAATCACCTTGGGGTCTATTGGCGAGCCCATCGGGATTCTTCAAAATCTATTGTTTTGATACAGAAGCGAAGTACGGATGCCCCATAATTATTTAAGCTGAAGGTCTTTTGCTGCTGTCATATTGAAATATTTACTGCAAGAGGTCAAGTCCTTCATTACAAATTCTGGGAATTACCTTTCGGAGGTCTTACTTTTCAAAAAATGGAAAAATAACGCCGAGCTTGCTTGCCAGTTTGTATCCTTCGCCCCAGTGTTCCTTGGGGGGTGTCCCTAATACTTAAAATATTTTGTGCAGTTGGTCTAATTCGGAACTTCCACAAAAAATCGGAGTTAAATTGTACAATTCTGCAATAATACATCCGAAGGCGAAAATGTCAACAGGGGAGTTATAAACAGTTGATCTTACTAGCAGTTCCTTTAATTCGTATAGTATTTATTAATTAATTTTTAAAGTATTAGTTAAGTAATAGTTAATATAAGACTATTTGGAATGAATGAATGAGGTCAAAAAGTAAATAAAAACTATAATTACAGGAGCCCGATACCATCGGGTACTAACATAATCGGTAAAGGGAGGTCGTGATCTTATTTCTCTCGCTAAGCCAAAATCTATTATTTTTGTATTGTTATCTTGGATCAATATGTTTTCCGGTTTTAGGTCTCTGTGGAAAAATCCATGCTTATGCATGTGGGTCTATACAAAATATTTTATAAATTTTTTTCTAATCAAAAATTTTTATTATTATCTATTTACAAGACCATTTGCAATTTAGTAGGTAATTGATTTTATCAGTTCTTCGGGTATATATTGCTTTTTTTAACGATAGGACATGTATAACTGATAGATATTTTAATCAAGATATTCAAAAATCAGGTTTAGTTCATCATGCGATTTTATAACCTATTTATCATCAATAATATTTATTGCACAAGTTGATATTATTGATATAATTTTACAGAGAAAATATTTGCATTTTAAGTATTTTTAATTTTATACGTGATTGTAATTTATAAAATTGCTTTTATAAATTCTATATTTATATGTGTGAACATAATTATTTTTTTAATTTTTTAAATTAAATATTCGTAGGTTTTCCATTACATAGCAATTTATTTTCAGTATAATATATATTTGCATTACCTCTTTAAGTCTGATGATATTGGGATGAATTAATTTTCTTAAGGCTTTGACTTCTCTTAAATTTACACATTCATCCCAGTTACTAAATTTTTTTTTCATATTTTTAATAGCTACAAGTTCTCCAGAATCTATGTTACGAGCTTTATAGACCTTTCCAAATGTTCCGTCTCCCTAACTTTTTTCTATTTTATATTTTTCCATATCTATTTTGCGTTTGTAATGAGGAAGAATTATCAATATATTATTTTGATTGGGATTTTTTTACTTTAAAATATTCTCTTTTTTTTTTTTTAGAGTTATTCTTTATTTACTTAGGTTCACTAATATTGAATTAACTATTATTTTTATTATTAAATAAGTAATTTTGCAGACTCAACTATTGTATAACCAATAATAATTTATTAATTAATAAATAAGCGAATTTTTATTAATATTATCAAAACTAGATGTATTCTTAAAAAAACAATCTAAAAATATCAATAGTAAAATAAATATTCAAATTCAGGTATTTATTATAGTCATTAAATTACATTTATTATTTTAATTAATATTAATAGAACATTAATTATAGAAATAATTTTTATACCTAAAAAAAAAGAATGATTTATATGTTTTTCGATTAACCAATACAGTATTTAAAGCTGAAAAAATGATTTCCTAATTACTAAATGAACTATATTAAAATGAAATTTTACAGTCAAATATGGAGATTAAAACAAAACAAAACAAAATTAAATTAATATATATTATTTATTTTAAAAAAATAAATAAGCTATAAGTATTTTTATTTTATATTAGTTTAAACAATGGCAAAAAATCACTAAAATCTCATTAAAACTCCGCAATAAATCAGCAAAATAGCAATAAAAATAAGTCCATACTCTTATAATAAGCTTCTACCACTATTTTTTTCTCTATTTTATTTTTCAATTTCCTATAAATTTTTTCTAAAGATTGTTTTTCATTCTATAGCTATTCAACAGCCATTTTTTCATCTAAATACTCAGCTTTTCCACATCCACAATTTTCGCATGCCTGGTTTTCAACTCCACAGGCCCCTGAACAGGTCCCGCACCCACCTTCGGTACCACAACTTCCGCAACCCCCTGAAGAGCTTGTTCCACATCCTCCGTCTCCACATCCTCCGTCTCCACATCCACCGTCTCCACATCCACTACTTTAGGCATTGTTGGGTAACACAAGTTTTTGTTGTTCTAATTCTTCTTGCTTTTATTGTCTGAGAATTTTCCTAACCTTGGATCTCATGGTGTTCGTAGTTTTGTTAACTGTGTAATCTTTGAAGTAGTCTTCGGGGACTTACTCGTAGGGAGGGTTTAAATCAATGATTTCAGCTTCGACGTGCCAGGTTTTGGCTTCGAGAACTTTGACTATTATTTGTTTTCTAAGTTGTTTAATTAGAATAAAATAACTACCCGCTAAATTTTTTAAAAAAATGTGTGTTTTTTTTTACCCTAAAAGAGAAAGGTCGTAAGGTAGGGGAACTTTGACGTAGTTTTTGGTGTGACCGACTATTTGAGAGACTCCTTTTCTATCTTCTTTATCATTTACGTAGACTCTTTGGACGGTACCGACCAGGTAGTCGTATTTGTTGGTGAAGGATTCAAAAAGTTTAGTGATGGCTTGACTTCTGGCCTTCACGTCTTTGGAATTACATTTCTTCATTCTCATGGCGGCAGTTCCGGGTCTGGGGTAAAACTGACTGATATTCGTAACAGGGAATTTGAACTAATCCACCAATTTTAAAGTGTCGTCAAACTGCTCGTTGGTTTCTTTTTAATATTAAATTAAAAAATTAAATGATTTTCTTCTTTAATTTATTATTTATTGCACTTACCTCCTGGGAATCCGCAAATGATATCGGTGGCAAGGGTCATATTGGGAACATTTTGCTAAAGATATGAACATACTTTTTCAAAATCAGCAACTGTGTATTCTCTGTTCATTTTTTCCAAAACGTCGTCATTTCCGGCTTGCACAGGTATATGAAGGAAACCGTAAACTCTGGGGTGTTTTAAAATTTTTGCAATATTTTCCAAGTGTTCCAAAATGTAGGGAGGATTGGTCATTCCGACTCGCATTATCACATCTTCTGGCAAAACTTCCACCAATTATTTTAGCAGTTGAGCAATATCTGTATCGATATCTCTTCCATAGGCTCCTGTGTCTTCACTGGTGAGCCAAATTTCCTTCACTCCCTCCTTACAGGCCTGCAAGACTCTGTCTACCAACTCCTAGGGTTGGTATGAAAGAAGCTTACCTCTGGCGTGCTTGGTTTTGCAATAAGTACAACTTCCCAAGCATCCAGCATTTATGGGGATACTTTAAAAAAAAAGATGATTAATTCATAAATTTAATCAATCAATTAATTAATTAATTAATTAATTACATTTCTATTAAGTTGTTTTTTCTGATTTTTGGTAGGTCTAAGGAGGGCAACTTTCTGTTTCCTGCATTTCCGAAAAGTTTGACTACATTTCCTTTGAGAGTTTCTTCTACAACTTCAACGACTCGGTCTATTTGCTGCACTCCGATGGCTGAATATTCATTGAATTCTTATATATTTCTGTCTCCCTGAGGAACACATCCTGCTACGACGCATTTTTTACCTACCTTTTTAGCTTTAGCGACTAAGCTATTATAATGAATATTCATTAATTTAATATATTTTATTCATTATTTGTTCTGTATTTGTACTTGACAATGGCATCTTGAGAAGGATTTTTGACGGTACAAGAGTTGATAACTACGACATCTGATTCATCGATATTTTCCACAAGAGAGAACCCGTAGCTTGCTAATTGTCCCATCATAAATTCAGAATCACTCATGTTGTGAGAGCAACCGTAAGTTTTCACGAATACTTTGGAGTCAGCGGGATTTCCATTGTACACATGGTGGCCTAATTTTTATTAAAAAATGTTAATTTTGTCATTATATTAATCATATAAAACGAATTTTTAAATAGTTTTTATCTTTATTTAATATTTATTTAATATTTTTTATTTACTTTTAAATTCTTCTAATTTGGCTTCTTCTTCTTGTTTTTCCTTTTCTAAAATTTCCATTTTTTCTTTGTGTTTTTATTACTTGATTTTCTTGATTTTAGGTTCTCTCACTTTTCGGTCCATTGTTCCAGGGTCAGTAAGATCTTCAATATCCCCGAGAATTATTCCATTTCCATTATTAGCTAAATTGCTATTATCGATGTTATCTTCTAATATGTCGTTCTCTTGTTGTAACATTATATTTTTTACTTTAATTCTATCTTATTTAATACTTTGAAATATTTTTATTTGATATATGAGAAATAAAATTATTTATTTATTTTGATAATTTATATTTTTTTGCTATAATAGCAGCTAGTTATTTGTTTTGTTTTGTTATTTTAGTTTAGTTATTATTATGATCTTTTATTGTTTTTCTATAAATTTAATTGCCTATATTAGTAAGGTTGTTTTTTATCTATCTATATATCTGTGTGAATAATAGCAAAAATTTAATTTTATCTTGAAAGTATTAAGTTAGTGTGATAAAATTATTAAATATTAATGTAATAATGACAAGTTTATTAATGTTTGTCTGACAGCATTAATTTATAAAAGAAATATTATAAAATCTAATATCAGTCGAACTAACTTTTTATGGTATTTAAAAATAGATGAAATATGCTTAAATTCTTGATTTTTCCAGGCAAAAATATTTGTATAACCACAAAACATTTTACTTAAAGAAACAAAAATATATCCTTTTTAAACTATATTATAAATAATATAAATATATAAATTAATAATAATATTATATATTATAGTTAATAAAAATAAAAAATATATTAAATTAATAATTTTAGTATAATAGAGTGTTATGCGATATAACTAATTAAATTAAATAATCATCATTTACACAATTAATTATTTTGTTTATAAAAATTAGACTTTACTTTATACAAATCATTTTGATTTTTAATATTCCATATTTTTTTTCGTCAAATTCTGTTATTAATTATGATTAAGAAGAAGGAAGTGCCGGTAGTAATTCTGAATGATTTGCTGTATTTCAAAATCGCATTTTTTGTAAATACGGAAATTATTAGAGACATCTCGTAGAATCAAGAACGGAATTTTGAGTTTGCCCTCCGAGATGAGTCCACCATATTACTGCTAGGACTCATAGCCTTGAGAGCGTATAATGTCGATAAGGCAGCGATTCGTTTCAGAAATGTAGGAATTAGCGATCAGGTACTGGAATACACTTTTGTGAATGAACTAAAACGTGCCCCTTCCATTGTCCTTCAGCGGCAAACACTTCGTTAGCAGAGAAATGATTTCAGGTTTTTCGGAAGGAAAAATATCATTGATGAACTTTTGTCTCAAAATGGCTTTTGTTTTTAGATTATAAAATTAATTTTAGTGAAATTATTGATATTGTTATGTTTTACTTTGGGGGTGCAGAAAGATGTGCTGCGCGATGGTGATTATGAAATTAAGGGCGACTTGAACGCACTGCGCGAGAAGACGGTTCTTTTTGACGAGTGAAGAGTGGATTTATTCCTGAAGCTGGATGAACTGGCGGTTGAGGAAGAGGAATTTGAGGTTCTGCATGTTTTTGAGTTGCGGATTTTCTTCAAGCTTTTGAATTTGGAGGAGTTCTAACTCCCCATACAGTTACATTTTGCTTTTCGTCCACTGGTAAATGAACTGCAGATTCATGTAGTACTTCGAGTAAATGATTTTCTCCAGAGTCAGAAGTTCTTCCTTTTAAAACTCCTTCAAATTTTTGCTACTCTTATTTTCGCAAAACAATTTTTAAGCCAAATTGTTTAAATTGGTGTCAATTTGGGGGAAAACCTCGTACGAAACCTTGAGAATCATTGGA
This sequence comes from Miamiensis avidus, assembly GCA_037039885.1. NCBI lineage: Eukaryota > Ciliophora > Oligohymenophorea > Philasterida > Glauconematidae > Miamiensis > Miamiensis avidus. The sequence continues at coordinate 645,660 of JAWVGU010000011.1, read as the reverse complement.
TTTCGCGAAATTTCTTTTTTTTAAAAAAAAAAAAAATTTAAAATAAATAATGTATATTCATATAACGATAGTTACCCTAAATTTCTGGATTCTGTCGCAGTTTTTTAATATACCAGTCGGCAGTGTACTTGCTGGCCGAGAAGTTGAAAAAGCCTGCTGATAAACTGTGAGAGTTGTGGTGGAGGTAGTTATGAGAGCTGCCACTGGAATGGGTGGAAGTATTTTTGGAGAAGCGGACGTACAGTTTCGTGAAAAGCACCTGCTGTTCTTCTGAAAAGAGCTGAATGTGAAGAATTTGCAGCTTTTGGCGAATTTAGTTTTCCAAAATTTTGATTAGATTTAACTCGTTCGTCAGGTTTAAGTTTCTGTAAACCTGTTCCTTAACCTTCGAGTTCTTCAACGAAATTACCTCGGTCTTTTGCTGTTCATTCAAAATGAACTGTTTCAGATTTTTAGTTATGAGCAGTTGCTGCTTCAGTTATTGAAAGTGCGGAATGAACTCCAGTTTGATTTCGTTCACAACGAAAAGATCTGCAATTTGGTCGCAAAGCTAATTAGTAAATAAAATTGAATACTTTTTCTAATGGAATGCAATATAATTTTACATCGAAGAGTTCCTGAAATTCTGGACCGTTGTTGGGCTCGAGGAAGTACTGGAGAAGGTGGTCTTTCGACTTCGCGAGAAGAGAGTGCTTTATTGGGAAGAAACGCGTTGGCTAAGGGCTAGTTCTTATCGAAGTTTTTTCTTCCTGATTTACTTCGTTTGCGGGTCGTTGATCAGGACCATTAATTTATCTTGCGCAGTCTAAAATTCCTCCATTATCGTGGAAATGATGCTTTCCAACTGAGGCAGCAACGTTTTTTCCACTGAAAATCGCAGATTTTTCTGATGCTGTTCTATGATTTTGCTCCGCAGATTCGGAAACGTAAACACCTGGAGCAGCGCGTCCTTGGAATTCGGCAACGAGTCCGTACGACTTGTAACAATTATCTGTTTTTTTTTTTTTATAGTGAAAAGGAATGAGATTGTATTTTTAAATTAAAACAGTTTTTTTACTTTAAAAGTGGAATTCTTGATGAGATTGACTTCGCGCGAAAAATCGATTTCTTCAGGAAAGAACCTTTGGTCGTACCCGTCGAAGAGAAATGTAGAAACAAATTTCTTATTTGCGCTGCTTTCAGTCTCCTATTATGCGATTTTTTCCAAATCGTCTCGAAATGCCTTCAAACTGTGATACTGATTCAGACGAATAAGCACCGATTGCAGTTGGTTTCGCTTTAAAACACTTTCTAAATGCAGCAAAAATGTCGTCTTTCCCACTCCACTGTCTCCCAAAAGCACCAAAATTTGCGCTTCTTTCGAAGTCATGAAGCTCAGTACCTATTTTTTTTGGGTCGAAAAATATAAATTTTATTATATATAAAAAAAACACTTGTCTTTACCCTTTCCTCCAAAGGTTTAGGTTTGTTGTTGCTATTGTTATTCTAATTTTTCTTTGGAATTTTTGTTTGTTGGCTTTATTATTCTTATTAGCTGTTGTCACCTTCATTAGCATTCTAGCTTTGGTTGCATTCAAAAACATCATCTTCCTCCTCCTCATCCTCTTCTTCGTCTTCATCTTCGCCGACTTCAGTGCAGCTGACATCCTTGATATAGATGTGGGGGTCATACAGCTGGTCGAGCGGGTTAAACACTATGCCATTTTTCAAGTTGTAGGCAGCGATTTGCTTTGTAAGAATGAGTTGTACAAGTGATTCGTCATCAGAAATGCTGAGCGTTTCCTGGGGAGCCAAATATATCGAATTTTGATTGGAAAATAGGTAGGCTTCTAATTCTTCAAGACTTTCGTACTTTTCGCGCAGCAAATAGTCGCTCAAAAACTCGAAAAAGGGTTTCACTTTCGCGGTAAAATCGCGCTTTTCGGCGTCATTTTTCAATGTCTTGTTGTAAGTGAAGTCAAAATTCGTCCAATTTTCTTTGATTTTCCTCAACAGAGAACTCGTCACGACCGTCAGCTGCTTTTTGGAACTCATTTTCTTTGCGAAGTCGCGCTTCATTTCCGTCACCAAAAGACTGTCGTTTTGGTTCACATTAGAAACTGCCATCAAGAAGCACCAGATCACGCATCTCAAAACGCTGAAGACCTCTGCCTTCACTCGCATTTCGAACGTCTCGTAGTTCAGCTGGTGGGAAAACTGCAGCTGCGCGAAGGCGGGCGTGAAAACGTGATGTTTTCGGAAATCACTCGACACACACTGCAGGTCAATCACCTTTAAAATCAGTTGCTTTTTTTATTATTAATTTTACTCCATGTTTTATTGCCTTTTTTGTTGTTGCTGTTGAAAAAGAACGAAATTATCTGGCTTCAAGTCTCCATGGAAGAGGCTTTATTTGGCCAGGTCAATTACAAGACGCAGGAGTTTAAAGAAAATATGCTGCATTTCTTCGATTCGGAAGCCGAAAAAGAATTAGTTTTAAAAGTTGGCCTGCGACTACGACTAGGACTGCTACACTACCTAATTAGGGGAATTGTTGCAGTAATATTGCTGTCGTTAGGCGAAAAATTCCTGCAAAGTGCAGAGGCCTCGTTCAAAATACAGCGTCTTTTTTTTCTGTAAGCTTCCTTCACTATTACCAAATGGCGCAACACATTTTACGGTAACTTTTCCGTCAAAGCTTGATACACTCCCAACTCTTTTTAATACCCTATTGCCTTTTTGAACTGTTTGGTTATGAAAAAAGTTTGACGCACCTGATCCAGCAGCAAAGCAACGTCAGATTCATAACGCTTATATGTTAAATTCAAACTGGGAAATGGGCTGACAAATTAATCATTCGATAGCAGAGCCTTCACGGTCTGGGACGTTTCCTCTCCTTCTTCATCTTCATCCTCTTCTTCTTCATCATCTTCATCATCATTTTATTCATTTTCTTATTACTCAATTTCAGAAATTTTTGATCGTTGTTTTAATTTTTCTGTATTTTTACTTATTTTAGTAGAAATATTGTTGTTTTTGTCATTTTAATTGCTTTTTTTTAAGTCGTCATAGTAGTGTATCAGGGCTTTTTGTTCCGCCTCTTGGTGTTCGTCGAATTCTTCGATTGAAACGCTGTCAGCTGCTGCGTAGTTGTGTTGTTCCTATAATTGTTCACTTTCACTCCCTCTTTCCTTCTTCTACTACTACTTATTCGTCTTTTGATTCAAAAACTGCTCCAATTTTGTACTTTTACTGTTGTCAATTTTAATTTACGGCTTCTGCAGCTGATGCTCTGTTTTCGTGGTTACTGTTTATAAAGGAGCAACAATGAAATCGTCCAAATACAAGTTAAAATCTTCTGATTCGTGCGAAATGAGACTGAACACATCTGGTTTTAATTAAAAAGAGAGTCTTCCGATGATTTTGAATCGCTGAGCTCCCACGACTGTAAAAATTTTAAAAAAATAAAATTAAAAATAAAAAAAAAATATAACATTTTTTACGTTTTCTTTTTCCAAAATAGATATTGGTTTCATATTGTTCATTGTCAACGTTTAGTTCAAAGTTATCGCTTTTTCTTTCGTTTTCCTGTTATTGCCATTTAACCTAGTTTTGTTTAGAAAAAATCTAGGAATTTGCTTAGCTTCTCACTCCACTATTCCTCCCCTTAGAAGGAGAGGACGAGGAGCAGGAAGAATCACGCCCATTTTTATTGCTATTTATAGGGTTCTGCTACTTTTCCAGTGGCGCATTTAGAGAAACGAAGGAGAAAAACCCGTCATCTTAAAAAATGTCAAATCCCTTCCGCTTGTTATTATTATTATTCATCATTTAAGTCCTTTTTCGGCGCTCTTCGAACTCCTCATCTTTTTAATCGAATCCGTCAAAAGCAAAAATTGCTTTATTTTCTACGCGATCGGCGGCGCAAGAGCCAGGAGACTCAGCATCGACTTCAAAGCCGTAAAAAATCGCTGGTAGAGCAGTTAATCTAGGAAAAACAAATTCGAAAACTGGAACTGGGGCTCCCGGTACTCCTCCAAATCTTCTTCTTTCCTCGAATCCAATTCCGAGATCTGAATTGACCTCTGACTGCTTTGGTTTTCGGAAAGAGCTCTACTGTGATGACTATGAGCGGAGCCTCTTATTTGGTTTTTATTACATTCACTGAATTCGTTTTGGCCATTTAAAAGGCTGTTACTGCTTCTCATTTTCTGAGTTTTTTTTGATTTTTAATTTTATTGCTGCTGTTGAAGCAGTTGCTTCGATTGCAAAAGCAAAAATTGTGAAAAACTTTCCGTCTATTTGCCCTTGTCTTATGAAAAGGAGTCCCCCGTGTGGTTGTTTTTGTTTTTGGCAGTGCATGTTGATTTCGTCGGAGCCACGACGGGGGTGTTGCTGTAAGAAAACCCGGTGGAATTCAAGTTAATTTTTAGAAGATTCTGCTAAATCGATGGTGCGTGGTGTTAATTTTACTTTTGTCGCTTCAGTGCGGAAAAATCCAGCTAGATTTTGCTGTTGCTATTTATAAAAGAAAACTAGTTGAAATTGAAAAAATTATCGCCGCCCGGGAAATCTTTAACGACAATTTTCTCCACCAAATAGAAGTGCTAAAGCGTTTGTTTGAAAATTTCGAACTCCTTTGCGTTTTGCGCCTCCTGGTTGTTCAATTCCTTGAAAACACTTTCGTTGAAGTAAAATTTGTCTGAATTGTTACCCCAATTCCCATACATACCCGTGCTTTGGTTTTGGAAAATACCATTATTATTGTTGTTGCCGACAGAAGAAAAACTGCTGCCGGCGTTTTCGAATAGAAAGAAAGCAATGTTTTCGAGAATTTCTTCGAAATTTTTCACCGATTTCTGCGCGTTTCCCTCCGAGTTCATCAAATCATCCACATTTTCTATGTTGTTGATGAGTGCGATTCGTACCAAATTCTGGAACAGAAACTGCCGCAACACGAGCGTGTAAATTTCGAATTTCGAGCAGACATTGTACAGCGACGCGAAAAAAGTGTTACAAGTTTTCTTATTTTTTTTGTTTTATTTTGCATCGTCTACTTATTTTTCTTCGTCTGCCTTCTTAGGTCCAGGGGCGCCCTTTTTCTTTGACAGCAGCTATTGTTGGCTGTGAAATGAAGGAAGCAAATGCGCGTTTTGCGATTCGGAAACCTGTAATCTCTGGATCCAGCAAGGGTTGGAGACGATTTCGGCGACGATCGCAACGGTGAGCGGAGTGTACCCGATCAGGAAAAACATTTTGTCTTCGATCAGATCTTTGAGCGTTTCGGAAACGGCAACTGAAGCGGTTGGCGTTGTTGATGATTACGAAACCTACTGAAGAGAGAAGAAATTAAAATTGCGCAAAAAATGCGTGATTTCGTCGCCCGGCTTGAGTTTGCGTAGGTCCGTGTGCACGAAATCGGCCGCCGTTAGGAAGTGGCGCCGCTTCAGATTCGCAGCGTTTTTGAGCGAAAAAATTTGCCGCAAGTTGTGGTGCCGCTTTTCGCGACAAGAAATCACGACGCGCAAATTGCTGAATTTCTGAAAGTCTATCGTCCTTGTTACGTCGAAGGCCTCGTCGAATTCGTTGTGCGGGAGATGGTCGAAGCCGTCCAAAAGTAAGACAATGATAAATTTGTTGTTGCTTTTTCTATGGCTTTTCGTCGCACTGCTCTGCTGTTGCTATTTCTGCATTTTGAACTAGTGGAAAAATTGCAGACTGCGCAGCAAGTACTGCTGAAAGTCATGCACATTTGCGAAGATTTGCAAATCGATTTTCCAAACATATCCGAACTGGTTTTTCTGCTTCTAATGCAGTTCTTGCTCTTGGAAACAGAACTCCTCATCTTCAGAATTCACCCCATTGTATCTTCCCTAGTCGAAACTTGTTTCTTCTTCTTGTTGTTCTTGTTGTTCTTGTTGTTATTCTTCTTAAGAAAAAAGTTTATTGTCATTCCATTCTCGCTAACTCTCCACCAATTTCTTTATTTTTTCGTACAAATAACTTAGAACTGTAGTTTTTCCCGTTCCCTGTTCCCCCATCATAAAAAAAATCTAAAAAAAAAAGAAAATTAGTTTTTGTATACTTCCCAATTCTTAAGTAATATTGGTGTCTTTTTAAATTTACCTTTTGAGATTTGGGCTTTAAAAGAAGCTGAATTAGCTAATCACACTGGTTGTTTAAATAACAATGACAATAGTTGTCTACTTTATTGCCTTTATTGTTGCTTATACAATTTGAACTAGGAAATGCAAATTATTTGCTAATCCCTGCTATGATAAATGAATGAATGAATGAATCAGAAAATATTAATTATATTTTCGAATAAATTTACCATTTTTATCAACAGAAATATGGGTGTCACCATTTGTCACCATTTTCTTTTATTATTTTATAACGCAGAGACACTAAGGGGGCTTAGAAAATATTGTACTAGAGTCAATTTTTTCGTTATTGTTTTTTCCACATCTTTTTCTTCTAAAACGACTATATAAAAAAAATATGAATAAAAAAACCCCTCCCCCTGATCAACATATTATATTATCATATGTTACTGCTGTTGTGGAATCCAGTATCCGCAAAATAGCAAACCGATTGAGTAACTCGTTTTTTAAACTTGCTCCAAAACTATTCCTACTCCAAAAGCAATTTCTGCTCTAAAGCGCGAAAATTCCGTATTTATTACTCGTGTTACTCTGAAATCTTCCTTTGTAAAATCCAATGAACCAACTTCACTCCATTAATTTTCACACTCGTTTTTCCTCCGAAGTTTTGCTCAATTTCGAAACTGTTTTTTTCTGTTTAAGTAACTATTACTTCTTCATCTTCTTCTTTGTTTTATAATTTTTATTTTTTATTTTTTTTGCATTCAAAAGAGGATCTACCTCCACATCCTGTATGCACAATTCGCGGATATTTTTCGGAAAGAGTTCTTCGTTTGCCATCACGAACTTGTGTAGCGTTTCAAAAGAGTAGTTTTCGTAAAGTAAGGTGAACTCAATGAAATTAAGCAGTTTTTGAAGCTAGGAATTCTCTTCGTATTATTATTATTTTCTATGATACTAATTGGCTTCCGCTTCAGAACTCATTTGAACGAAATTGCCTAAGTAGCCTAAACCACTGTTATTGGAACAAGCACCTTTGATCCTTTCAATCAGTTTCCGCATTTCCTTCGGCCGGTCATTCACCTTTTGCGTCTGCTATTGTTGCTACAGTTATTATTACAACTGCTATCCATAGTCATCGCCCCCACTTTTGTTGTTGTTTTTGTTAATGGTCAGCAAATCATGAAACGCTTTGACAATTGAAAATATCTCCTTGTACATGTCTTCTTCCCTCACATACGCCCTCAAAAACTGCAGGTTTGTAAATTTTATTTCGTATTTTTTATTTCATATTGCTGATTGCTCCCATTTGCCACCTGTATGTGTTGTGGCATAAGCAAAACGTGTTCAAGTTTGAACTGCCCGTGCACATATCCGGCCTGCTTTAAAAACAAGAAAAAAGAAACCATTTTGAAGAACAAAAACAGCAACTCATCCGTATTCCACGGAATCCCGGCCTTCAGCCTCCATTATTTGTATTGCTGCAGTGTGCACAGTGCCGCCGGGTGCAAGAAAAGTGCATTTGCATTCGAATTCTCCATTTTTTTGAGAGGCAAAAATTGCTTTAAATGCTTAATTTTGTTCACTCTTAAGAACTGTACCACCAACTTTTCGTAGTTTTTCAATTCCTCTTAGAAACTCTGCCTACTCGCGAAGGTTTTTTCCATAAGAATTTCCAATTCTTTTTCTGGTTTTTCGCCCTCTGTTTTACCTGCACCCTATTCTCGGCCTACAGTATTTAATGTTGTTTTCCCCTTTTTTGAAGTACTGGAATCCCAATTCTTCTTCACCCACACATTCAAAGTGTAACTCCCTCTCTCACATTGGTGCAGTTGGAAAACGCGCTACTTGCGTTCGTTTTACCTCACTCGAGGCTCGATTCCCTTCAGGTATTGAACTAGGCGTTTTTGGTCAATTTATAGCTGCAACTCCTTGTTTTTCTCAGTTTGATAGTAAACAGTTTCCTGATTTTTCAAATTTTTGTACGCTTTTTAGTATAGCTTTTGCTAGGTTTTCCAAATATGATCCAAAACCTGATGCTAGCTTTTCGAAGAATCGGAAACACACTACTACTGCTGCTGCTACGACTGCAATTTCTAATTGTTTGTGCTTTTTTTGAACTCTATTTTTGGTTTTGCCTCTTGTTCTTCTTCATCTCCGCTTTTCAAATCTCTTTTTTGACTCGATTTTAATTAACTTTGTTGTTCTTCTGCTATAACTTCTGTCAAAAACGGATTTAATTATCTTTGCCCTTATTTTTTTATTTTTATAAATCATTTCCCCTTATGATTTCTAGCTTTAAATTTATTATTTTTGTAGATTTTTATTTTGCATATCATTTTCTTATTCTTTTTTATTATTTCCTATATGTTCACCATCTGATTTCTTAAAGCCATTTAGCTGTGTAGAATAAAATTAATTTTTTACCAATTAACTATTATCGCCTTCTTAATTTAAATAATCCTCATCATTGTCATCATTATGAATTTCTTAAGACTGAGTCTTCCTAATTTTTTTTCTGTTGCCTTCGCTCAACGTGGCTGCTGTCGTCGTTGTTGTTATATTGGAAAATCCACCAGCCTTTTTGACCAAAAGATTTTTATTTCGAAATGACAAAGAATTCGCATTGGTAGAAAACGTTTTGATCGTATTTTAGCAATTATTTTCATTTATTAAATACTTCGGTGACTGATCCAACTGTGACTTTTATTAAGTGATCGATATCAAGTCAGAAATGCGTTTTTTCGTATGGAAAATGTTATATTCCGATTTAATTTGATTTTGTTTTTGCAAAATTTGCTCTTCCTTCAATTCCAAATTCCTTTCATCTTCCTGCAGCTGCTTCTACAGACCAGAAGTGTTATTTTTTTGTTGATGGCCCAAAAGAGAACACAACTTCCTTACTTTACTACTTTTTTACTGCAATTTCTCCAAATTTTAATCTTTTTTCTAATTTTACTTTTCCTACGCCTTCTGAAGTTCTTTTTCCAAATTTATAAATGAATTACTCTTCAGTTTGTCTTCCCACATTTCAAATATATCTAAACTTCGCGCACTGTCGCTATCACTATTGTTGTTTTTGTTGTTGCTATCATTATTTTTTTAGTAAGAAATCTAGTTAAAATCTTGAAAAAATATTATATAATTTTAACTCAGTATAATTTTTAAAGCTAATAGTAAAATTTTTTTACTATTTTAAGTCGTCCGTTATATTTTTTGTTCTGTCTTTACCAGTCTTGTTTGTCTTTACAAATTATGATGTTTTTACACTGACGCTTCCTAAATATAAGAATTATTGTCTCCCTAAAAATAACTATTGCTTTTATTATGTTGTTCTTCACGATATGGTTTAACCTCTGTTTGCCAATAATTTTTTTATACGTTCTTCCCTTTCTCTGGCGATTAATACATTATTTTACTTTCCCTATATTTTTAATTACTCTTTAAAGAATATTCTTCTTTTTAAATCATTCCCCTATTAATAAAAGTTTATTTCTAATTGTCTTATAAATTATATAATTCTTGTTTTTAATATTTTTACGTTTCGATATTGGATACCGTCTTCTTATTACTGGCAAGACTGACATCTATTTCCTTGAAGTTAAAATCGCTGGTTCGATAAAAGGGATGGTTTAAATTGTAAAAATGCGAATTATCATTGCTACATTAACTCATTACTTATTCATTACGAGATTTACTTTTACTTTACTACTTAATTTAACTACTATTCAAATAAGCTCTTTGGCGATAATCATCTCTATACAATTTGCCTTCTCTGTAAGCTCTATAATTATTCAGTCGACTCATTTTCTCAAATTGGTCGAAATTTTGCATTATTTTATCATTTTCTAGTTTGTTTGGCGTTAGTGAAAAATTCATTGTTTTCTAATTATTTTTACTGCTGTTACTGTAATAGAATTCGCCAGTTTGTGAGAATTTTTATTATGGCAACTTTTGTTATTTTAAAATATTTTGCTTCCCGACTTCTGATATGGAACGCAATTTATAATTATGGCTTTTTGCTTGGTCATGCTAATCATTTGACTATTAGAATTAAACTAATGAAGTTCTACTTCCATTGCTTATACTCCTTCTCTTTCTCTCCTACTAATTGCAAAGTGAGGTTTATAACACTGGAACTTATTGCTATTATAGCTTTGTTTGTGAGAGAAAGGAAGAATTCATTTTAGCCCAAAAAATATTTTATTTTATGTTATTTTTTTTTATTTTATTTTTTTTTGAATTATAGCTCTATTCTCTCTCTCTCTTGTTTTAATTTGCCTAAATTTTAATTTTTAATAATATTTTAACTATACTAACAATGTTAGTTTCGTGGTATAATACAGAAAGGTATTATACAGGATGACTGACTAAAATTGAAAATCAGCTTTTTTTTTATATAGTAATCTAATATTAACAATGGGATAGATGAATAAATATGATTTAATTAGGTATTAAGGTATAAGTAGGGAGCGATAAATTAATTTTTCTTACTCTATTTTTAAAAGTTCTTTTAAACTTAAATTAGTAAAATTATCTTATTCGCTGTTAAGATATAGTTTGATTGAAGCGATATATAATATAGGAATATATAATTCTAAAATATATCTTTATATAATAAATGATATGATTACAAAAAAGTAATTACATAGACTCTAATATTATAGTTATATATTTTTATATAAAAATAGAAAACCATATGAATTAATTTTTAATTAACTAACTGAATATATTAAATAAATACAAAATTAAGTATATTTTTTTATAATATGAATTTTATAATTAATATTTAACTTTATATATTTAATATATATAAAAATATATACTTAAACTAAAATTATTAAATTATTGATTTAATTAATTATTTGCTAAAAAATAAGCTTCAAAAAAGTTTAAAATTAATTTATTTATTTTTTATACAATTTTTATTTAACAAAATTATTTATATAAATAATTAAAAAAACTCCATTTCTTAAGCTTCATTTTTCTTCACCTAAAAAAATATCCCTTTCATATAGACATTCTTGTTAGCAAGATACCAGATTCAAAATCTTATCTTTTATAAAACTTATATTATTTTATAAATATTAAAATTGACTTTTGTTTTCGCTCTCAGGCATTTCTGAATAAAGTCTTTAGTTTTCTCTATCGGGTTCGCCTATATCTCCGAAAAAGTTTTGAGGATTTAAAAATTGTAATCTTTAACTCTCAAAGTGTATTTTACAGCTTAATAAATTGTTTTCAATTTTTGTTTTCAAATTTCGTAGTTAAGATTCTACTTTTTCAATACTTTTATGAATCTGACTACAGGGACTACTACAAACTGTTTTGAAAAAAAAAAAATTTAATAAAACAAATAAAAAAATTAATTAATCAATTAATAAATTACAAATTAAAATGGCGTCGTAGTTTTTCATTTCTTAGAATTCAAAAAATTAAATTTCTTTAGTAATTTGTTCTGTAGAATCAGCATATACAACTTACAAGTTGAACACCTGCATTAAATTATTTTCCAACTATTCTTTAAATTCAAATATTTTATTTTCTACCCGCATTTTTTCCATTAATATATTTTCATTCATCATTATCGAATCTTACTTAGCTTCAACATTATTAAAGCATAAATTTGTATTGCTTTCATTTTTTTTACCATAATTTCTATTGCTGTAATAATTTTGTGAAACTTCAATGTCATCACTCAGATCATCGTTTTATATGTCCTCACTGTTATAGATTTATTTTTAATTAGATTTTAATGGGTTACTTTATTGTTTTTTCAACTTTAACACCAAATAATCTTAATTTATTTAGTACTCCAATTTCTAATCGCTTTCCTAATTTTTATCAAATTTATTTTCTTATGAACCGGATTGTCTTAGCATGGGTCTGTCAGAATTCAAATTGGCGCTGAATATGTTGTTAGTATTAAAATGGTCATAATTATTGTTTCCAGAAATGCTGTTCAGGCTGCCGATATGGTTCATCAAAAATTATCCTATTTATTATTTTGTAATTCTTTTTCATCGATATAATCAAATTATTTTCTGTCAACGTATTCATTTTTTTTACTCATTTTCTTACTTTATTTAATATTTAAATATAAACAACTACTACAACAACATTTGGTTTCTTCAATCGCATTTACTAAAAGAATGCGCACAATTTTCTTTTGAAAACCATTATTGCCATTATATTTATTCTCACAAAATGAAAAAGGGAACATAAGCTCACTGTTTTGACTATTCATCTGCATAAAGCTATTACTATTAATGTTACTGTTATTCTGATAAATTCCCGTGCCTGTTTTCCTTATTTTGCTCTTCCTGGCAGTAAGGCCAGCAAGAGAATTGATTTTCATTCTATTAGTATTGTCCGGACTGGGCAAAGTAGTCATGCCGTTTGAGTGTGATGAAGGGGACAAATTTTAATGTGAATTTTAGAAAAGCAGCTGTTATTAAGATAAGTAGGAACTCAAAGGCTGACGATTGTTTTCCAACTTCTATTAATTGTCTTGATTCATCATTGCCCCCATGATAAAATTTTTTAAATTTTTTTCCTTCAAATCATTTGCATTTAAATGAGTCTGATGGGGCAAGTTGATGAAATCAGCACTATTTTGACTGTTGCTCTGTTCGCGGCACATTTAAATGAAGCTGTTGCTCGTATTATTAGCATTTTAATAATTGTTGCTGGGAAGGTTATTACCACCACTATAGTTATTTAGCTGTTACTTATTTGTTATCGTGCTCCTCGTTTTCATTTCTGTCAAAAAAAGCTATCGTTATTAATTCTCTTCTGAGCATTGGTGTTGTTGTTATAACTGTTGGTGTTATTGTTTTATAAAAGTTGAGTCTGAGTAGCAGAGGGTAGGTTGTTCTAACTTTAAATATTTATTGAAGAGTTTCTGAGTCTGGCCAGACTTGAATTGTTGTTGGTATAATTTTGGAAATATGCTTAGTTGTTCTTGTTGTTGAGGGCGGAATTTTACTATTACAACTGGAGCTGCTATTAATTCAGATGATACTCCTCACTTTAAAAACTGACACTGTTACGAGTGTTGAAGGCGAGCGAATTAGAAGGAGGAGAACTTAATTGCTATTATTATTACTACTATTTCAGATTCCCAGGTATTATCGAAGTTCCAAATTTGAAAGGGGAACTTGATTTTGTTCTTTTCAATTTATTCTCCAAAGTTTATTATTAATTTTATTAAAAAGTCGGAAAGTTATTCATTTCATTTATATTTTTTAGTTATTATTAGAAGAAGAATTTCCAATATTATTATTGAGACTTAATTTTATTTCTGGTTTCGGAATTATGAATTCCTAGGCGCGATATTACAATGGCGGAGAAACAGAAGAGCGGAAAAAATTGGTCGGGAAATGCGTCTTACTTTAGTTAGCACTGTGTATTTACGACCGATTATTTAGATTTTTGTATAATTAAAACTCATAACAAAAGTTCCTTTCCTACTAATAGTTGTTATAATATCCCTCCCTGTTGCATTAGTACTTTTTTTTTTCCCGCTGCTGTGGATGGGTAGCAGCCCACTACTGCTATTTCGTTAATTTTATGCCGAAAGAGAACTGAATCCTTAGAAATTATTAAAATTATTTTTTTTGCCTTTCCTTCCATCACAATTTGAACGTCCTATTTTCTTCAAAATTTCTTAGCAAATTATATTACCTTATATTTAAAAATGAATTATTTACAATTTAAATTAAATTTTTTTTATTAAATAAGTTAATTTACTGGGAGAATAGCAATTTTCGGAGTAAAGGTTGGAAGAATTGAAATTTTGTTTTTCCAAAAAATTAGTTTCAGACTACTACCTCCGTCTGGTGTCTGAACTGTTGAGCTTGCTTTCATTTTGTGTTTTTATAGAAATCATGAGCACATTTGAATCGGGTATTTTGTTACTTTAACTGCAACTACTACTGGGGTGCAATTATTACTATTGTTACTCATATTTTTCATAATGATTCGAAATTTATATCAATATTTTCGTTTTTTCCTGTGTTACTGATTTGTAAGCATTTCTCAATAAATAAAGAAGCAAATTATCAATTTTTTATTTGTCTTGAATAATAATTGTGCTTTCCACTTCCGGATCTTTTATAACCTAAACTTCATAATATTCTCCACCGAGCATGGCTTACATAAATTTTCGCTTCGTGTTGCTAATAAGTTCTAAAAGGTCAAATTCTTCGCTTACAATTCGGGTTCTTTCGCGCTCACTATTTGCATGGTAAGTCAATTCTTATTACTATAATAAGGCATTATTGTAATTTTAAGAAACCTATCGGAAATTTGCTTGCAGAGCATTTATCGATTTCATAATTTAAGATTCCTTGCTATTATTATTATTTGAAGATATAATTTACTAAGGCTATTACTGTAATTATTCCTGCTGAGTAACAATATAGTGATCAGAAACTAATTCATCGACTTAAGCTTTAATTTAGCTTAGCTTTAATCCAAGTTAGTTAATATGAGGATATATATCCTTTTATTTAATAAAATTGGCTAACTCATTTCTATATTGCACAGCATTCTGCGCATCTTTTATAAATTTAAAGTGTGCAGTAATTTCATTGAAAACATAAATTACAGAATTATTTAAATTGCCACAAATTACTATAATAATAAATTGCAAATAATTAATATGATTATATTTATTTATATTTATAATAGTACCCTATGAAATTAAGAGCTCAAAAATACGGTAATTGTTATTAGAATCTTTCACTTTAGTAAAAAATTTCTATATATATGGCTAAGAAATCAAGTTTTCTTTATGTTTTAATGGAGATATAAATACTGGAGAATTTAGACAATCTTATTTAATATTGTTTTTAATATCGTATCCCTTATCTTCTGTCTTCTCATCTCTCTAATAGCTTTCTTACAATCTTTTATTCAAAAATGTGAGCACAAAATGGTGGTTGGTACAAGTTTTAGATGTTTCTATTTCCTCGATTTTGTTGAATAGAGGGAGGTGCTTAAAATCATCATTCGTATGGAATAATTCTTAAAAATTTTTATTTCTATAATGAAACTTGTATTTATTATTGTTTAAACTATTTTTTTGACTATTTTCAGTATCATATTTATCCTTATTGCTATTTTTTTTATAATATTATTTTTTTTTTTTTATCTTTTTTTACGAAATCGACCACACATATTGGATCATAAAAATTATCGAAAACTTGTAAATAACTTTCATTATACTTCTCTATAAATGTAGATTTGCAAAATCTAGAATTAAAATTAATTCATAAATAATATAATTTAAAAATCTTATTCATTTTTTCTATTTTTATTACCTTTCTAAATAATGCATCGCAAAAAAGAATATTAAATACAAAATTACCACATTTAAATAAATTTATAATACTCTTACATTGTGCTAATGAGTAAATTAATAGCTGAAAAAAGCTGCATTAATTATTATAAATATTAAAGTAACACCCCATAATTGAAACACCAGTTATACATGAATTATTATTATAAAACAAAATAGCTGAACAAAAAACACGATATAAAGCATTTGATAAGAATGTTTACTTTAGAAAGCATATACTGAATAATAAAAAAATAGGTTTATTACAATACTTTCAACAAGAAAGATATACAACAAAGCATTTTTCTAAAACCTATTATAATAAAATATGTTAATATATAATATAGAAAAATAAATTATTAATTGATTCTGGTTTCAATAGTTAATTTTATTACTTTTTTAATTATATTAATTAGGATTGAGAAATCACTCATTAAAAAAAGTTTTCAGATGATAAAAAAATATTTTTAATTAATCATATTATTATAGAAAAATCAGTAAAAGTTAGTCTACTATTAATTTTAGATTAAATTTATGAATAATCACAATTCAATGAATTTTATAATTTATCCCGTATATTAATTTAATAAAAAATAGAAAGATATCGATAAATATTTTAATATAATTACAATATTTTTCATTATTTTACATTATGTTTTATTATTTTTAAACTAGAATTAATTCAAAAAAAAAAAAAAGTAAAATTATATTATATTAATTTCATTCTAACTTTTAATTCTTTAAAAATCTAGGAATTTTTCAATTTAGTATCCCGAAATTTTATAGTAAATCTAATTTAATTTTATTACTTTAGATTAAATATATTAAATTAAACATACTGACGAATATGCTTATATTTATTAGTTTTTAAATTTAACAAATTATTATATTTAATATTTTTTTATATTTTTATTTATTATCTAAAGCACTTCTAATAGTATAAAATATCTATTATTCTTCCTAATAATATGTTTTTCAGTAATTTATTAAAATATAAAACTAATTCTAAATAATGCATTAGCATTGAAATTTTAATACTATTTAATAGTAGATATGTGCACTTGAAAGTATGTTATTAATCTTTAAAAAATTAGAGGTTTATTTAAACTTTTAAATTTAAATTTATTTTTAAAAAAGTTATTTATCAGCAAAACTTAGAATCAATAAGAGATAGTAAAAGTAAAAATTATTCTTATAAATTAAGTTTTTTTTCTAATTTATATTTACTACAATGAACGCTCCTTTTATTTTAAATATATTTATTTTACAAGCATGATAATTTTTAATATTTTTTATTTAACAAGTGATTTCTATCCTTTTACATCAAATGGAATATTTATAGAATTACTTAATTTTTTGTTTATTTGAAATTAAAGTTAAAATACTGTTAATATATAAAATAGTATATTACAGTTTTTTCTATTTTGATAACCCATTTCATTTATTTTTTCATTTTAATTATAAAATTTACTCATTTTTAAAAAAACCACGAAAATGGAAAATAATATAAGCTTAGAATTTACTTTTGGCCGATAAAATAGCAGATTAAAAAGAACAAAAAGACCAGCCCTTAAAAAAGAGCCTCAACTCCTCTATTTTCTTCTGTATAAACAATAAAGTTCACTAAGCTAATAAGGAACAGAGTAATCTAAAAGCTCTTAAATGCTGAAAACTACATTTTTTTATATTCACTATTAAATTTCACTGCAAAAGGTTGTTATAATTGCAATGTAATTGAATTCATATCGAAAATAATATTATATATTTTAATGTTATTTTTTTAATTTGCTCTATTCTTTTTTTTATATGTAATTTAACGATAATTGTTTTAGTATTGGTTTTAGATTCCTAAAGCTTTAGATATAGATTATTTTGAAAATATTTTATCTTTTTGCCCTATATTATGTAATTTTTTGTTGTATGTGTACTTGTTTATCTGCTTGTTTATTAGTTTATATATTTATTTATTTGCTTGCCTGTTTATTTATTTATTTTAAGCTTTAATGCGAACTTCTTTTATTTTAATAATTAATTACTAACTCTTATGTATTGAAATAAATATATTCTTTTTTTTATTCTCGTTACAAGTAATTGTGAAATATTTAATTATATATTTTCTTGTAAATAAAAGGATTATCTAAATTTTTACATCTATTTTATTAAGCATTTTTAATTTTATAATTTACTTCTTTTAACAAATATCTAAAAAATTAAATATTATTTTATATAAGTATCTAAATTTTATTCTTTTTCTAATCTTTATTTTAGTAATGATTTAAATTTTGTGATTTTAAATATTTATATTTATATGTTTTATTTATTTATTTTAACTTTTTGTTTAGAATAAAGTTATAGCATGTTGTAAAATATTAATAAATTTTCTAAATATTAGAATAATAAATTATATAGTGATATTTCCTCAGTATTTTTAAGGCAATCATTGATATTTATTTAATGGATCAGAATATAATAACTATTCTAATTTTTTTTATCTATATATAATAAAAAAAAATGATCGATAATATTTATCAATAAAATATGTTTTTGTTATTATATTAAATATAATTTACTTAAAATTTAGCCAATAATATATTAAGTTAATTTAATAATTATAAATAACCCTGTAAAAAATGAATAAAAATTAATTCTTTTTATGTATATATAATTAGAATCTACTAATTAAATTTTTTAATATACCAGAATTCAAATGATATCAATCATGATTTATAAATGTTTGTGGTTATGTAAATAAATAGCATTCATTTGAAATTTGAAATATGAAAAATGATTACAAAAAATTTATAAATTTTATAATTTTTTTATTTAATAAAAATAATTTAGCACATTTTTATAATTTTATATTATTTTTAATAATAATAAAATTATTAATTTATTTTATATTATTTATCATGATATTTTATCAATACTTTTTAAGTTCGTTTAGGAAATTGGCATCATTTTAGTTCATGTTCGTATTGGGATTTTAGATTTCATTGTAGAGTGCTGTATTATTTTACATATTGTTAGATAAATCACTTAAATTTTCTTATTTCAATTAATTAAGCATATTATCAACGGCAATGTCTTAGTTGGCATCTTGCCCCATTTATTATCCTATAGCTTAATCCATTACTTTTCCAGAAACTAAAATTTCATCCATTGCACTTTCGAAATTCGTCATGTTTGAGTATAGTTATTCGATAGGAATGTTGGCAGATTGCATTTACAAAAGAGGTGTAATTTTATTTATGCTATTCATCATGGTTGTGGAAGAAGTATTGGCTTTAATTTATACTTATAAAGCATCCAATTTGTGTCCCATTTGCAACATTTACTTTTATTCTCTTTCTTTTGTAGCAGCATTGGCTATGAATAGTCTTGCTCCTTCTTCATTTCCCTTTTACAAAGCTTGTCTTGCTTTCTTTAGTTACTAATTTAAATTTTTAATATTATATAAATTTAAATATAGAAGTTTTATTAATTTTGCTTTTAAAATTCTGTTGATATTTATTGTAATATCTTAACTTAAAAGTATATAGTATCATTTTAGGATTTTTATTTATTCTTTTAAGAATTACTATTATGAGAAGTAATAAAATATAAAATGTAATTTACATTATTTTTTCTTTTTCAGCTCTTCTTGAGTCAGCTTCGAATCGCTTAGAAGCCATTCTCATATCTATGAGAACCTCTTCCATTGTTGGTTGTCTAGGAGGAGGAGGTCTAGATTCATTTCCACCCATTTTTTATTTATGATTTAATTTATTATTGAAATATTTATTTTATTTTTTAATTTTTTTATTACAATTATTAAAAGGAAATTTTTATTTCTTGAATGAGACTTAAGTTCATATAGAAATTCCAAGAAATAAAAGCCTTATGATTATTAATTCATACATTTGGAAGGAATATATAGTAATAATTAGTTTTTCAGATCCATCAGAATAATTTTTTTTTAAAAGGGAAATATAATTAAATCTGATTTATTATTGAAATTTAAAGAAATTTAAATTCACTTTAAATTTATAATCTAACTCTTGTACATTCCAATAAATTAATGTAATAAAATTAAATAATTCCATTTATTAAATTTATATTTATATTAAAATAATAAGAAACATAAAATATTAATTAATTAATTATAAAATAAAAATATATTATAATTAAATTTATAGTATTTTATAATACATAATCTCATATTGGCTAAAAAACGATAACTAATACGATACAAATTAATATTTATATATTAAAATATAGTATATTTGAATAACTCTTAGATACTAGTATAGGTGTTCCTGAGCAGGACTTATTGCATTCAACTCTATAAATTTATTATACATTATTCGTATAGCTACTAATATTAAATATTTTACAAATTCTGTGAATTAGAGCTGCTTTTGATCTCTTTTAAATTTGTTTTACATTGATTCCAACAAAAATTAAACTTTTCATGATCTTTTAAAGAAATTTTTAGTATTCTAATTCATTTGATCCAGCTATTTAATTTAATCTATCAAACAACTGATAACAAATAATAAATAATTAATAAACTTCTTCAATTTAAAAAATAATTATAAATTTTACTGTTTTACAACCCTATTCTTTATTGTCTGTATTAAAAATAGTTTCAATACAATTCTTTTTATATTCTTCAAAACAACTTATATCCATATATCTCTCCGGTTTATCTAAATGATATCTTATTATAGATTAAACAAATGGTCTTCTATTTTTATAATCTTCTTCTGCTAATGAAGAAACATTTTTTTTAGGATCAAATTATAAAACACTAGGCAACTAATTTTTTAGCATTATAGCAGTTGGACTTAAACAATTATTTTTATCTTAACAATTATTTAAGCATGCCTTCATATCTTTATATGTCTTTTTTGTAAATTCATATTATCCGAAGTAATCTACATCTCCACAATCCGCTATCAATTTTTGCAATTAAGTAATATAATCAAAATTATTTCTAAAATTTTCTTCAGTTACCATAACATAATGCAAGTTTTCTATATTAATCGGATTATATTCCCTAATAACACCCATTTAAACACTCAGAATAAAGGTTAGGATCAGGGAAATTATATATAAATGGATTAGATTTTATATAGGTTTACCATTTTTTACATTTGTTATCTTCCAAAAAAGAAATAAAAAATATATTGTTGCTATAATTAATAAAAAAAACATTTAGAATTTAAAAACTGGTTACCATTATCAACGCATTTCTCGATCTTTTCTTTATCAATTTGACATAAATCAACACATTATGTTTCTATTTATGATTCTGCAAAGCAATTGGTAAAGCATGCGCTTAGTTTACCATAAGGTAACATTTCATATGTTTTATGAATAAGAATAAGCAAAAAAACAATAAATATAATATTATTATCCTAAATTACCATTACACAAAGTTGTTAAAAAAATGTTGGTTTTTGTTTATTGAAAGTTTTTAATATTTTAATATATTATGTTTGAAATCTCAAATTTTTAGTGGTGATAAATAATATAATAAGTAAAAATGACACTATGTATATTGTAAGAATTTACTATAGTAATAAAATAATGTAATTTAATTTATATAAAAAATACTAAGTTATTTATTGTAATGAATATAATCAGAAAAATAAATAATAAATATAATATGAAAAATTTATAATAAATATTATATGAAAAATTTACTATTATTTCAATTATTAGATATTTTATTTAATTTTATTTTAAATTATAAAAATTATAAATTATAGATTCATATAATAATATAGAATGATGAAGATTAATTATTTAAAATAAATAATTTTTTATTTAATGGTTCTAAAATACTTTTAGCAATTATATTAATATAATCTATTCATTTTATTTTGTATTAGAATAAAATAAGTGATAATTTATTTATTAAAATAAACTAATAAAAATAAATAAACTTATAAAATACAAATAAAAAATTTAAATAAGTTATTGTAGTAAGTTTATAATTTAAATTTACAGATAAATAATGCTATCAAATAATAAATACACAACCGGTTAGAGAAGCATAAATAGCAGAGCAAGTGAAAATAAAGGAAAATCAATATAAAAGAGTGGAGGCCCTTCTTCATCATTTTCAGAAAGATATAAGGGATTATTTACATTTACTTAGAATGGAAAATAAATTACTGTGAATTTAAACTCCCCCAAAACTAAACAAGCAATGACACTATTAGGTATATCAGAAGATTACTTCAAAAATTTGTAAATTTTATTTTAATAGCTAGTTAAGTATAATATTAATATAAAATGATTTTTTATATCATATTGTTTATTTAGGAATTAAGATATGTAAAACATGAATTAAAGTGATTATTCTTTTAAGCAGATGTATCAAGAACATTATAAAAGGAGAATGTAGGTCAGAATTCAAGAAATCTTGGCCAAAAGAGAAGATATTATAAGTATTTTTAATTAAAAAATGAGAATATAAAAGTAAACATCATAATTTACCCTTTTTTTATTTAGAAAAAAAGCATATAAAAGCATAACTCAATGAAAAGTGGAATAATCTAAGCACATATAGTCCATAAAACAGCAATAATTACACTAGCTACAATAATTAAGCTCAAATAAATACCTAATTTAATAAAGAAGGTTAGAATATTATGGCAACAGATCCCAGTTATGATTATATATTAGATACGCCTTTTAATCGTTCCCCAAGGTAATATAATTTTTATAAAAATTTAAATTATATTAAATACTTTTTATCACCAGCCCTTCTCGTTTTAATTTGGGTATTCAAAATAAATCATAAAATTTGTTGCAGTAGCCTCAATAGTTATAATAGTAACCATTTTCAATAAGTCCTTCTCATAAACTTACATCTAAAAACTTGAATTTTAATGGCAATGAATATGTTTCTGATAGCTTATAATAAAAACAAACGAATAATAAAATTTTGTAAACCAGCAAAACAGCTGCAGTTAAAATACAGCTTTTTTGAATAAAAAATTTAGAAGTAGAACAGCGTAAAAAGATGATTCAATATAAATTATAAAAGTTCATTAAGATTTAACAGCAAATGATTTATCATAAAATGAGTTAAATAAATCTTAGAATGAATTTTAAAACCCAGAATATAAGCTTGAATAACACTGGAAATCACTTTAATAAGCTAAAAAAGTTTTAGAATATCAGGCAATAAATGATTTGCAAACAGAAATTTTAAGGAAGCAAATTTATGACAGAGAAGCTAAGAGATTACAAAAAGTAGCAGAATAACACATAAAAAAGTACGAGGAAGAAGAAAAAATTAAGGAAGAAAAATAAAAAAAACTGGAGTAATTAAAATTAAATATACATTTTATCAACTAATATTATCCATTCTTTTTGTATTTAAATTTTATTTTTTTGTTTATCAGCTATAAACAGTTGTTGATGGCGGAAAAGTAGGAAATAGAAGAGTAAAAAATGGAAAAAATTAAAGAATTATAATAAATCAAGAAAAATAAAAGAGAATTATTTTTCAATCAAGAAAAAATTAAAAATCACACTATGATGCATCTTAAGAAATAAAAACAAAATGAACTTTTTCAAAAAACATAGGAAAGGAAAAATATTTTACATGCGGAATAAGATATATATGCGTAGTAAATACTATAGAAACATTACACTTAAGATTATTAATAATTATCTCCCAAAAGTCTAACTGCAACTAGTAAAATATAATAAACATAACAGATACAAAAATATTGAAATATACCTTTTACTTTAATATATTATAATTATTAACAATTTATTCAGGATTCAGATATTATGGAACTGATAAAATTGAACCTTGTTTAAATAAGTCGGTCATTCAATAAAGATAATCTTCTTACATATAGGATAAAATCCACAATAGAACGATAAGTGTATATGAAAAAGCGAGGAAGCTTGACAAAGAAAAAGAATAAGGTAGAATAAATGACTACGTAGATAAAGAAGCAAAACAATGGCTTCATATTTATTAAGAAGCTAAAAGATTCCAAAAAAAAACTTCAGCAAGAAATAAATATGAAGTATAATTGAGTGAAAAAAAATAAGAAAATCAATAAAAATAAATGGATAAAAAAAAGTATATTTAATACATTATACAGCTTATTATTTTTGATTTATATCTATTATAAATTTCAGGTAAAAATAAGAAAATACCAAATAAAAATAAGAAAGAAGAGAATAATTTATAGAAGACTAATAAGTAATGATATAATTCTTAACTGTTTATTAAAAATAAATTATAATATTTAAATATTTTAAATTTATATAGTAAGAAAAAGTTCTCAAAAGTTTAATAAAATCAGAACAGCAATATCTAAAATAAATTTTAATTCAGGAAAATGAAGAAATTTAATAAAAGAAATAAGACACTTTGTAACAAACACTTTTAGATAAGCATAGTAAAGCTCAATAAAAAATTAATTTGAAAAGCAATAAATTTAAAGTTTTAAAGGAAACAATGCTGTAATAATTTTAAATAAAAATTAATTAATTTTTTATAATTTTTATTAAATTTTAGGAAAAATACCATAAATTTGCAATAAGCACATACTATTCAAGACTCTAATGTAAATACTCTCACAACTGAAATGTTTAAAAATTCTTTATAAGGTTATTCAGAAAAAATAAAGGACTAAAGCAAAATTAGGTATGCTCATTAGAATATATAAAATAAAGTGAAAAAGTTCATTATTATTTATTATTATAATTTGAAAATAGATTGTTGAAGAAAATCGTCAATTAAGATAAATAATAAGATTATTAGCAAATATTTGATATAAAGTAGAGATCTAAAACAGTTTTGAATAAATAAACTAATTTTACTCCCATTCTTAACAATATATCATGATTACAGTGAAAATAAAATGAGAGGACACATAAATTTTCCATAAATTATTATATATATTGTATCAATATTCTAAAAAATTTATAAATTCTATTATAGTTAAATTTATATAATTAAATAAATATTTTATACTTTGTTGCTAAATACTAGCTAAATTTAGTTTTTTATGAAATTTTATTGTGTCTATTAAAATGGCGGAAATTAATTGCATATAAGATTTTATCAGATGTGTATTATTATTTTGATTTCAAAGAATGTAAATATATTTTTATAAAAAAACTAAACTTTTAAATTGGTATATCTATTAATTTAGTTAAAATCAAAACTCGACGATTATTTTTACACAAGTAAAGTTATGGTTTTATAAATAAAGAAATAAATATAATATAAAAGTCTTATTAAATTATGATAAATTTATAAAAAATGAATTTTCTTTTTCCTTTTTTATTTAATTTTTCTTATAATTTTTAAACAAAAGTAATAAACTATTTCTTACTTATTTACTTAGTAGTTTGTAAACAAAAGTCTAGTTGAAAATGGAAAAAAAAAAATTAATAGAGATTTATTCTTAAATGGAGATTTTGTTTAAGAAAAATCTACTAAAAATTAAAATACTTCATTTGATTAAATAGAATAAAATTAAAAAATGGAAAGAATACAAGTTTTCTATAATGCAATGAATGAAAGAATTAAAAAATAAATGTTTTTGAATTAGTATTAGAAAAAGAATAATTAATAATAATAAGATTTAAATAATAGTAAAAATAATAAATAAAAAAAAATAATTGATGCGGAATATTAAGAAGAAAAAGAAGTAGAAGAGGAAAAAGAGGCAGAAGAGTAATAAAATAAATAGGAAGATACAAATATAATATAAGAAGATGAAGAAAAATTAATATAATAAGATAAAAAAAATCAAACAAATAGAAAAAAGAAATAAATTAAAAAATAAATAAAAAAAGCCAAAACTAAAAAGACGGCAAAAATGAAAATGAAAAAAAGTAAAAACAAGTCAAAAAATCTAAAAAACTTAGTGATACAGAAATAAAAAGCATTGACGAGTTGCTTTAGTTGATTAAAGAAAACAGAAAATAAGATTTTAAAACTGACTATGAGTCAGAAAACAAAGTTCGTAATACGATAGGAATGAAGGGGTGTCGAGCAGATACTTATGTAGAAATGACAAGGCCTGGAGAATATTATGGATTAGGACTTATTATTTTGGAAAATTCAAGAGGAATTTTGCATTCAGATAGAGTCATCCAAAGTCTCAAAACGGTGTATAAGGATTCAGATTTACCTCGTATTGTGAGTCAATTTCATATAGAAGAATAGGTAAGGAAAAGTGGTCTTGTTATTGTGCATTGCGTCTTCTATTGGTGGCTTTCAGTAAAGGGTTTCCTGTACCTCCAGAAATTTAGCAAGAAGTATATTTCATAAATGAATAATTGATTTTTAATTAAAACTATACTCAGAGTTATGCAATTAATTTATAGGTCCAAATGTTGACATGGAATTAATGAAAGAAGAAAATGAAGAAATTTGGAAATGGGTTCATTTCGGAAGACATACACCAATCATGCAGAGAATTAAAGTTGCGTAATCTGGATAAGGAAAAGATGGCAAAAGAAATGTGGTAAAACATAAATGAATCCCTTTTTTCATATTTTTGACTTATTGTTTGTCTATATTTTTGATCACTTTTTATGATTAGGTTCCTGAGAATTGGATAGATCGAGAATTTGAAAATGCTGAAGAACTCCATAATGAAATGAACTAATTAGAATGGAGGAGAGGAAAACCGGCCATAACTTATTGTACTATTTGTTTATTAGTATTTTTAAAATATTTGGGTAATATTATTCATTTGTAGGTGCTGTTTACTCAACGATGACAATTATCGAGGCAGGTGACTGGGAAAATGCATAGCAAATATTGAAAAAAAGTTCTGTTTTTTTTTAAAAATAAAAATCATCCGGAGTTGTACTCGCTATTCTAGGGTAACAAAATGAACAATCAAAAAATAACTGCACCTCTCATGTTTAACATTACATCGACAGCCAAGCCTTCAATAAACAAATCCTTTCCTGTGAAGATAAGAATTTGTAATTTTTAATCATTCATTAAAAAAAAGGAATCGATAGTCCACCCTTAATTATTGGATTGGTTAAAAGGTAAGTTAATATTTATAATATTTTTTGAATTTAAATTACATAAAACAATAATTACAATAGTTATTTTTTCTCTCCTCCTGATAAAGTACTTTATGAAAATGAAAAGCAAAATATTTCAGTTGGTGTGTGCGTATCCCGAATATAGAAAGCAATTAGAAGAGGAAGATAAGGGGCAGTTTCTCTTGTTTAAGCAATGAGGTCAGCCTGGAAATAGAGGCCCTACACTCTTCCTGACCATAACTTCAGAACGGTATCGGCTTCAAGGTAGCTTCTTTGGAGGACATTTATCTGCATAGTTGAGGATGGAAAAGTAAAAAAATTACAAATTCTTATTTTTAATTGCAAAATATGTATTTTACACAATGTTTAGGTGTTTATAAATAATGATGATTTCGGACTTTTAGAAATTGTTTTGCTTTCAATAGTTTGCCAGCTGAATTCTGAACTACAGATAAACGAATAGGTTTTTAAATAATTAGTTTCTATCCTTCTTAGAGTGCAGAATTTAGATTAAAAAGACGATATATTTAACTGGAGGAGTTGTCCTTTAGATGAGAACGGGATTTAAAATATGTTGAAACTCCCTTTAATTGATCTGTAATAATAACAATTGCAACAAAATAAATAGATCAAAATCACGAGGGGCTACTCAAAATTAGTTAAAGGCTTTTAAGTGGCCTTGGAATTCCAAATGATGATGGGTGGAGACCAAAAGATGTTGGCGTAGGGACTGAAGTTACTTCTAAAGCAGAATTAAAATGCAAACAAAAATAAAAGTGAGCCCAGTCAACATCATCTGCTCGACAATTTGCTGAAAATTAATGTGACTTGTTTGCCTGAATGGAAAGGAATTGACTTCTACCTCTAACAATCAGATCCTTAAATTGAATAAAAAATTATTTTAGCATCTTATGACCATCATTGCAAGCCAAACATGATACTTAAATTGCAAGGTTCTTTGCCGTTTTTACTCAACTTGGATATCGTATCCTCACTCAATTAAGAATAGCAGAAAAATGATCATTGGAATACTAAAAATCTGTCGAGTTTTATTTGGAACTGCTCTTCTAAATTCAATATGCGAACCCCCGTTGTAGATTTTCAGTTAGAAAGTCAAGCTGATCAATTGGCCAAAAAAGCACTCAGAGAAATACAGGCTTTCATGCACTACTAAAGTGTTTCCAAAGCTAATTAGAAATAAAATGGTAAAGAAATAGGCGCTGAAGGTGAGACAACAATGAACGTTGAGGATGAAGGCATTTCAGATTTAATTTTGGAAACAAACGGAACGAACGACGAAAAATTCTTCCAAAAATGCAAAAAGAAATTCGATTACTCAGAAGGGGAAAATGTGGAAAACCTTTTACAAAAATTTGTTAAAAAAAATACTTAGCTTGAATACCATAATGAAGTGGAGGAAGAAATTTAAAATGGAAAAGCGGCTGCTAATGAATTCAGAACGGCCTTTTTGCAGATATTTGGTGCAAAGTAAAAATTTGGCTTAGCTAATAAGAAGAGCAAATCCTCTCAGTATCTTGATGCAATTATTTGTGGGAACTAAAACGGCCAAGTCACGAAAATTAAACGGCTGTCTCAGTAGAATCAAATGACTTATTTGGAAGGTAGCGAACATTTTGAAGCTGAAGTTGCCTTTCTCAAACAATTTCGAACCTAAAAAATACCTTTGCCAGAGCTGCTAATCCCAGGCTATATTTGGAAAATACCCAATACCGATTTGAGTAAAAAGAAAAAATAATATGTAAACATTGATATCAAATTGGTTGAATCAGATGAAAAAAGTCAATAAAATTTCGTAAAATTTTTCGTAAATGAAGTTGAAGTACCCGGTTTCGATGCTTCGCCGATTTTATAAAAATTAAAATAACAAAAGGCAATTTCTTTAACAGAAAATGACATGATGGATATTCAAAATGAAGAAACCCCCTAGTTTGAAAACTATGTAAAACTGATACAATAAACGTTATATTTCAATCACGAAAAAAAATTGAATATACAAATTTCGGACTGAATATAGCTCTCAGAGAATTAGGCAAGTTGAGAAAAGAAAACAATGATTTTAGATTATTTGATTGGGTTTCTGTCGCCAAGCAAATCACCGTAGAAAATCGCCACAAATTCAGTGTGGTTTGGAAGTTAATATTGGTGAAATTGATCAATAATGAATAAGGAGAAGTGGTTATTGGGCCTGTGGATAGACATGGCCAAAAATAACAAAATTCTATAAGCTATAAGTACGAAGGAGTTTTGTGGAGATTAATGAATTTCCTGAGCGCCATTTATCCGCGGGTGGTAACTGTTACTGGAGAGGAAAAATTTAAACTGCACCGCTAAGAACCCGAATATCTTCATTTAATGGAGTCGATTGCAGATTTGAGTATTCCCGAAATTAAAAAAATTTAAAACTTGAATAGTAATAATAAGGTATAAGGTCTCGGGCAGGCATTACCAGAAATCAAAGCAAAATTATGGGAACATTAGGCATTTACAACTAAGAAAATGGTTGAAGGGTTTACGAAAAGAGGAGTTAAAGGTTACTTTAAATTAATAATTTTAATAAAATTTTGTACAATATGAAAATATAATCAATTAAATGTTAATCAATTAAATTATAGGATTCGGAGATGCTTCTTGTGTGGGATCTGGAAAAACTTTGACTGCATTGAGTGTAATGACCTAACTAGCGCAATTTAATAATTAAATATAACAGAATTAGTAGAAGTAATATCGAGGGTTTTTAGTTCTAATTCCTTACAAAACTTTATTTGAAACCTGGGAAAATGAAATAAAGAAACATACTAACAATGCCCACATTGTGATTTAAAATGCGAATGGAACCCTGACTGGCACCATATACCAACACACTATAGTTTTGACGACTTTAGCCAGAGCCAGAGAACATCCATTCCACACATCTTGGATTTTAGTAGTGATAGATGAGTGTTTGGCAGTCTAGAGAAGAGAAGCTTTGCAGGTAAATTTTAAGTTAATTTATACGGTTTTTTTATATAAAAAAAATAAAAAAAGACTGAAGAAGCATGGAGACAGATCATATGTAGCTAATACGGTGTTCTCATGATGTCTGCCACGTTTTTCAGAAGTAGATTCGACTAGTTGTTTTACATGTTGAAAATGCTGCGCACTCACATTCAAGAAGATAAAGATTACCTGGATTGTATACTCAGTCAGTCAATGGTGTGCTACATAAATGAAAAAATGCGAAAGTGGAATATAGAAGTTAAAAAGGTCCCCCTTTCTTAAGAACTTAAAGTTCAGTATGACACAATTAAAAATGATAGGAAAATTCCAAGTGACTAGTTGTATTCAAAGTTGTAGGAATTTTTGCATTCCAAATATGATATTTTCAGAGATTGGAATAAAGTTTTGAGTGAAATAGAAAATGAAAATGAAGCAAATCGAGTATTGATATATGCAAAAAGCAAATAAGAAGCCGATTAGATCGCTGAAAAAATTCCGAATGTAGCCAGATTTCCTAATGTTAATTCTAACAAAAAACACATCGTCGCTTCTTATCACGAAGCCACCTTTGGTATCAACACACTTGTCATCTATAATGTTATTATGACTAGACCCCCAGAACCTGATAAACTGCCCCAGATGAAGGGAAGGCTTGATAGAGCTGGTTAAAAAGCTGAAGAATTGGAACTCAAATATATAGTCCTTGAAGACACTTTGGAAGAAGCACAGCTTTTTAGATTAGAAATATGCTCTCAATTTTTAAATCATTATATAATGCCCTTAGCTGTTTTTTACGATTACGCAGTCGGAAGATAAACATTTTAAAATCAGTGAAAAATTTTTTGATAGGTTATTTTATTTTTAAAAAATGTTTTATTTTAAATATATTTAATATGCGAAATAAATAATATGATATATATTTGTAGACTATTCCTTTTATGTATAAAATTAAAATTAAATAACTATTGCTAGTTTATTAAATAATACAATATATATATAAATCAATTTTCCTATAATATATTTATTAATAATAAAAGAGTGGGTAAGAAAAATAAATAATAATAAGTTAGCTCTAATTTGTTATTTTAAATAAGTTTATTGGGTTGCATACATTCAGAAATCAGTATTATATTTTTGATTTTATTAATTTTTCGAATTTATGGTGTTAGTTTTGTGAGGCGTCGAGGCACTGGCTCTTGAAATATCTTCTCTGGACTTAATTTCATTGGTGTAAGATATATTGTGAAGAGAATCTCTTAGATTATCTTCTTCTATAAGTAAAGCTTAAGACATTCTATCATATTGGGATTGGTTTTGAAGACCTACAAAAAAAAATAATAATTTGTTAAAAATTAAAATTACATAAATCTTATATTGTAGTATTTTAAGTACCATATGTTATCATGTTGAAATCTTGCGTCTAGGTATAAAATTTTCTTACACTTGCCATTTTAATTAATTTTACTATTATAGTTATAGTCATTATTGAAATGATTGTGATAAATAATGGCAAAATCCAGTTATCTTTTTCTCCATTCAAGTCTGAATACTATTAAATGCAAAAATAAATGGTGAATACAACGAGAGGAACATTCAAACACCCTATTCTGTATTCCAAAAAAATTATTAGACTAAGCCTTTCGATATATATTAAATATATTTTATATTATTTACAAAATGTAATATAAGATAAATTTTCTGTTTTATAGGTAAAATACAGCTTAAAGTCCAAAAAGCTCAGTTAGAATTGACAAAATACTCTGTAAAAATTAGTTTTATTTAAAATAAAATACAAAATTTTTATAAAAATTAAAAATTTTATTATTACGAGGACTAATGAGGTATAGGCAAACCACATAAAGAAATTCTAATGCTTAACGAAAATATAAATTTCGCAACCCACTAGAAATACTAATAAAATGATATTTGAAATGATAATTTGAATCGCCAATTTTCTTTTTTTAAGTGCCTACTATTGATTATTCAAAAACCTGACAATTTTCTGCTATCTATTACACTGTCATCTTAATATTCTTCTTAAATTTCTGCGTGTTCTGAAGTCCCTAAAACATTCGAATTTTTTTATTCAGAAAATAAGCCCTAGCTATTTTTATTTTTATTCTCTTTTTCAACCATTGTTATCAAATTAAAAATGTTTTTAATTCTCTAATTATTTTTTAGATTTAATATATTTTGCTTTAATAATTTGCAATGTAAAATTATATTTTTGCTTCTTATTCTTCTTATTGTTTTATAATAATGTGTATAAAATATATTAATTTAATTATTTAATTTACTTTAAATTTATTAGTATATTTACGCAATGTAGATGTTAATTAATAATGTTACTTTTTATTTTTATTTTTTTTTGTGTTAAATTTATTAAAGAATTAATACATTTATCAATTATTTTTTTTCATCATCTGCAAAATTTATATATTATTTTTTTAAAGTTTGCTTTTGCAATAAGCATTATTATGTGGTCTTAAAAAAAATAAAAAATATAAATGTTGGTAATTTTACATATAAACTATAACGATAATATAAAATTTATTTGTTTGAAATAATTAAATAAATAGCCTAAGAAAAATAAATAATATCCATTTAAATCTATACATATATTTTTAGATTATAAGATAATTAGATATCTAAATAAATGTATAAAATACTTTATTTATACCTATTTATAAATATCTACTGATTAGTATTCTAAACAAATTTAAAATAAATTATGACTATGTTCATATATATAAGAAATCTATAAAGAAATTAAAAACTATAAAAATAAAATATATACACGCTTATTTTTAATTTTAATTTTAAATTTTTAAGGTATTTGGATTTTCCAAATAAAATACTTATTTAAATATAGAAAGTATCTATATGTTTTTAAAATTTGTATATGGTTATTCGTAATGTTACTTTACCTATATGACGTTATCTCTCTTTAAAAAGAATATTTCTTCCAACAAAAATGAAAAATTCATAGATTTCGTATTATTGTGAGAGATTTTTTTATTATATTTCTTTTTCATATTATTCAATATTAGTGTGTAGGTATGGAGTATAATAATTCAATCTGAGTTATTAGTGATTCAATAAAATAACGAAAATGGTCATACATATAGATGGGTCAGTCTCATATTAAATAAATATGTCGAAGTATATTATAAAATAATAAACAATACTCCTAAAACAGAACATTTTTTAAGGGCACTTAATTATATACAATTTTAATAAATAAAATAATTAATTAGTTTAATACCTATATATATCGAATATAAATTCACCAAATTTTTATTTAAATAAAGAAAATAAATAAATAAAAACAGCTCAAATTTACAAAACAAAAACAAAAAAAATATAAAATAAAAGACTATAAATACTAATAAATGGGAGACCAAGAAATATACGATATCATAATTTCAGGATTAGGATGTTATGGAGCATCTACTCTTTACCAAGCATCTCTTTAAAATAAAAAAGTACAAATTGCTTCTGGATTATATCCCCTACAATCGATACTCCGTTTTTAATTTATAAACTATATTAAATCATTGACATTTACCATTACAATTCTAAAAAAATAAAATTTTGATATAATTAATTATACTCAACTTATTTATGAAATTATTCTTAGCTTTTTGCTTTTGTTAATTAGAACTAGGGAGGATTCATACTCTTTAAAAAATAAAAAGAATTTAAACAATAATAAAACTTTACTTTTTGTTCTATTTTAATAAATAGTTTTTATTGGAAATTACGATTTTTTTTTAAGTTATAGTATATTTTAAAAAATAAAATATGATAATGTAAATCAGTGAATAATATAAAATAAAATATCTGAATTCCTTCTTTTTATATGATATTTATTTTAACATTTTTTCATTATTTTTAAAGGTTTTAGGAATTGAACAGTTCACTTTATTGAATGGAAAGAGTAGTTCAGTTGGGGAAACAAGAATCACAAGACTTAACGTGTTTGAAGGTACAGTTTATCCCGAAATAGCCTAAAAATCCTAGAAAATTGTGGAAGACATTGAATAGGAAACAAACCAAAAATTATAATTTATTAGAGGAGGTCTTTACATAGGGTTGCCCCACAGTCGAACAATTTAAGGAATATTGGAAGCTGAACAACTTTATAACTTAAAAGTAGAAAAATTGACTTCTGAATAAATTAATGTAAGATATCCTGTTCTTAAAGTCCCTGAAGGATTCATAGGAATCATAGAAAATACAGCTGGGTACTGCTACAACGAAAAAATTATACAAAGTTTTATTGATTTGGCTTTAAAAAATCCTAAAGCTTCAATAAAAGAAAATACCAAAGTACTTGATTATGTATAAAAATCTGAATACCTTGAAGTTTACACCGATAAAGGTAAAGAATATTAATGATAACACTAAAATAGAACACTAATTTCATTTTAATTAATTTTAGGTGTTTTTAAAACTAAAAATTGGTACTGTCTGAAGGAATTGGAATGGTAAATAAATTGAGAGAACTCAATGTTCCTATTAGATTATAAAAAATTAAGCTGCCTGGCTTAAATGGAATGTCCCTGAAGTAGATCCATTAAATATGCCCATTCTTTATTGGGATTATTATACCAAATAGCATTAAATTTATTGTTTCCCCAATGTAACTTATAATATTTTTAATCATATAGAAAAGTTAATATTTATTTAATTTAAAAAAAGGTTGGAACTGGATTTAAAATTGGATTACATAAACGAGGAGAAGAGTATTTCGATTATAGAGATGTAAATTTCGAAGTTAATTAAAACTTGCTTTAAGAATTAAAAGATGTAACTAAAGAAACATTTAATGGTATTAATTGGTAGGAGTCAAATATTGATAGAGTTAAAACTTGTTTTTACACAATGACTCAAGATGAACACTTCATTATAGACTTCCATCCTAAAAATAGTAATGTAATTATGATAAGTGCCTGCTCTGGGCACGGGTTCAAATACTGTCCTCAAATAGGATAAGATATTGTAAAAATGACTGAAACTGGAGTTGCTCCTTATGAACCTTTAAAGTTATCTAGATTCTTATTCTTAAACTAAGCTAGATTATGAAAATAATTAATAATAAAATCAACAATTATAAGAAAGAGATAATTTAATATGAATATAAATTTCTATTTAAAAAATATTCATAATTTTTTATATATTTATATATTTAATAAACGATTGTAATACTTTTATTATATTGTATAATAAGAGAGATTATTGTGATCGGTTTTATTGTATTATTGAACTGAATTTTATAAGTTTTAAGTTCTTTTTATATAATTTCTTTAATATTTTTTTTTAATTAATCTTTAAATAATGCAATTCGAAATTTATTATAATTTTAAATTATTCTTTTATAAAAGAATATTTATCTGAGAAATTACGATTATAGACAACTTTTTTTTCTTTTAATAGGAATATTTAATATTAAAAAAATAATTTTCTTTTTTAATTTAAAGGCAATTAATTTAAATATAATCTTTTATTGGCTAGAAAGAAGGTTAAGGATCAGCTTTTATCCAATCTAATAGGTATAGGGATATATTAAGGCTAATAAAGAAACCTATTATAAGTTAATAAGATTGAAAAAAAAAAAAATAATTTGTTATTAAATAAATTACTCAACATTAAATAAAAATTTATAATTGAATAGTAAAAATTAAAAACCCCTATTTTATTAATAAAAAACTTATATTTAAACCCAAATCGATATGGATTAACACGACGTAAAAAAATAGTAGTTATTTTCAGTTACAACTCTTAATAAAAAGTAGCCCTATACTTAAAAAGATGTTTAGTATCTCTCAGCTGAATAATTAGTATAGTATGCCAAATCAAACAAGTTTATGAAAGCTGTGGAGTAAGATATACAATTTAAAGGCCCAAATGATAGTTCATTAATTTTAAAAGATATATCTCTAAGTTAAAAAGGACCCGTAATACAAAAAAATAAATAAATTTAATACCGATTTCATTTTTTATATAAATATCTTATGAAAATTTTAATTTGTACGTTGAAAATAGAATGAAGATTCTGCTTTCGCTGGAAACCCTGACATGCACTTTAATATTAGAAGGGGTTTGTCTGTTTTAGAATATATAAATGAAAAAAACAAAAAAGTAGAAAAAAGTATTACAGCCAGAAAGGGATTGCACAAATTTTTTGATATAAATTTTGAATTTTTGGATTTGTCAGAATGTCCCAATCTTCCTAAAAATATTAAAAAAACTCATGTTTCAACAAATAAAATGACCTGTTAATTGCATAATATTATTTTAGACCCTGTTAGAAAAGTAATATAATTAATATTTTTTTATTCTTTATCAAAAATAACTTAAATATGTAATTGAAATTTCTATTTCTACCTAAAAATCATAATAGGCCTTTGAAGAAGATGGAAATCATGTTTTAATATATAAGTCAGAAAAGGCAAATGGAGAAAATGCTTAAGTTTCCTATGTTGCAGAGGTAAAAAATATATACATATCATGATATTTAAAAAGAATAAAACCCCTTATTTAATCCAACAAAAGCTCGATTCCTGGGTTTTATGTTCTAAAAATGTTTCGACTATGGCTAGAACTGAATAGGATTTAGAAAACCTTTCAGGGTCTCGATACGATTTTGCCATATTAATCGGGCAAGCTTGGTTCCACATTTTGAAAGGAATCAGTGAAGAAAAGATAGTGGAATTGAAGCACTATATGAATGGGAAAACTTTCGTTGCTGAATATTGTGGAAACCAAAAGTACCAACACTTGGTCAAATACAATTAAATAGATTTATTCTTCTATGCCATTGTGGAAAACGAATCAGAAGTTGATTGCCTCCCCTTAGAAACCTCAACTGAAATATTCAAATATTTCGGCCTTACCTAATGCAAATTCGAGAAATTCGTAGCCACGAATTGGGACGAATTTAACTACACTCTTTACAAATTATATGAAAGAGTTTCTCATAGCTCGATCGAAGAAGACGGAGAAGGAGCAGTTTTGTATCTGTTTTCTAAATCCCATACCGTAATACTATACACCTTTAATTATTATTTAACAAAAAAATTTAATTTTATTTAGAACGAAATCACCCCTCTCTCTCTGTGCAAACTTAAAACACTTGAGTACAGACTCTTTAGAAAATTGAGAGAAAAACTTAAAACCTTTATTGCCAAAAGAAGAGATCAACAAAAATATTTAAAAAATACTAAGTTGAATGTGAAGAATTATGCTAATTTTTCGCCCCAAGCAAACCCTTGGAATACTACTACTCCATTGCAGAAGTGGCTTTCAACTTCATAGCGAACTAAAACTCCCAATATGATTTAAATCTCATTTCCACCAAATACATTTCCTTTTTAGATCTAATCAAATAGAGTGTTGAAGAAAAGATAGAAATAACAAAAGAATACATCAAAGATCAATTAGCAAAAATGCCCTTGACCACTGAAGAGATTGAATAGTTATAAAATTAAGATATTAAAGTATACAAAATAAACAAATTACAATTTTTGTATGAGTTTTTTACACAACAAATTTTATTTTTTATCAAAATAGAAAGGAAGAGTTGTGATTTTATGCCCCGCCTTTTATTTGACTAAAGAAATTGAAGATAACTTAATAGAAGAATTGCAATTGGAAGGAAATAAGGCTATTGAAAGAAACTGGAGTTCTCACAACACAGTAACCTCTACTTAACATGTATCTATTATTCACATAGCACCCTACGAATTAAAGCCCGAATAAGTCAACAAAATATCTTCTAATACATACTTTATTATTTGTGGATTTTCAGAAAAAGGGTTGGAACACTGCAGAAAAAAATTAGTAAGTGAAAACATTAAATATGACTGCTAAGATCACAAAGGGGGAAAAAATAAAAATAAAAAAGGCAAAAAACCCAATACTGAACAATAGGGAAATGATTAATGTCTTCCCTATGTTAAGGCCAGTGATTTGGATAATTTCTTTAAATTACAGACTGAAAATGTAAAATAGAATTTACTTCATAATTTTTTTTACTATAAATTAACATTAGTTTTTATTAATTTAATTATTTTATAGTGCAAAAAATTTGCTGAAAGTATTTCTAAATTCTCAGAAGAAAACGTAATGTGGATTGATGATTTATACGAAGGAAAACAACAATTGGAAGCTTCTACTTATTTAAACGAATAGGTATCTTTAGGATATGCATTTTTCTAATTGAGAACTTGCGGCTTGGAATTAAAGCAATTATCTTCAAAAAAATCAGAAGTTAAAGAAGTAAAGGATTTATTATGAAAATATAATAAATTAAAAATAATACTTTACTTTTTTTTTTTAGAAAATTCAATAAGAACTAATTATTTTTATCCCCCTTACCATTCCTTCAACGGGGAAATCTACTTTAATATAATCTTTAGAATAGTTAAAGGGAGATGAGTATAGTCTAAGAGTAATTGCTAGCGATAAAATTAGAGAAGAACTTATGAACATTCAAAGAATTAAAAAATAAAATATGTCTCACGATGAAGCTTTTAAAAAGACTGGAAAACAAGCTACTGTAATCTATAAATTTTAAAATTAAATGTTATTATTAACATATAAATAACTTATTAAAATTATTCGAAATAGGCTGAATGGGAAAGTAGATTGAAAGCCCTGATAAGAGACACAACTAACACTGGAAAAGAAAAAAATATAATTTTCCTTGACAAAAATCATCCTCCCAATGCTATTGACAAGGTAACTATTTTCATTAGAGAAAACGTGCCCAAGGGAATAAAATATTAAATTATTGGATTACTCCCCGAATGTCATAATTCTTTACAGCTTTCCAAATTTTAATTCCCTTTTTCAGCCACCTATCTCTTAACTTGCATCCACAGGTAAATAAATTAATAAATCAATACATTAATTAATTATGTTTACATAATAAATATGTTCATATTATATATAAAAATATATTTTCATCAGAGGAATAAATAGATAATCCCACGAAACTTTGGTTGGAGATGAAGGGAAAATAACTTCAATAATATTAATGTTTTTCAACTTCTTTAGAAACACTGCATTTAAAAACTAATATTAGATAAGCAAGTATGGACTTGATTAAGTGTTAGCTGTTCCTTTCCACAAAGAAACAGAACAAAGTGACAGTTTATTACCTAAACCAGTGACTACTGAAATGGAAAATGCCTTGACCAAAATAAGGCCTGGAGAAGATTAATAAAATTTAGCTCACGCAATATAGTTTTTGGCTAGTTATTATAAATATTTAGACCAATTTGAATTTTTAGAAATTAGTAAATAAGAGCAATGCAAAATATTTGAATAAAAAATTAAAACTTGCCTTGAATAATTAAAAGAAGGAAAATCATAGAAGGAAAGTGGTAATGAAGAAGAAGAAGAGTCAAAAGAATGATATTTTCATTTAAAAATTATTTAGTAATAAGTTTTAATTTCTTTTATAAATTGATTTAATTAAAGTTTTATGTTTTACAGAAAATTTACTTATTATTGATAATAATATAATACTATAATTTTTTATATAATTTTATTATTTTATATAAATATAAATAAATAAATTGTTAAATTCTTCCCTAAACTAATTTACTTTTTTGATACTAACTCAGTAAACTTCTTTAGTAATTATTTCATTAATTACCTCATCAGAAATGAATTCTAAAACAGAATCTGGGTATTTTTTTGCAATACATCTTAAAAATTCCCTAAACTATCAACCAATCTTAGTGAAACAAAAGACAAAATAAAACATTAAATATTTTAATTTAATATAACAATTTTTATTTTATTACCCTAAATTTAAGGCCTATTCTCCTAAATAAATTTTTTCATATTCATATATTTAATCAGGATTTTCGTTTATTTTCAGTTTTCCTTCTCTTTACTAGGATATTTGATTTTTTAATAATTCATTCTAGCTTTTATTAATATCAGGAATAAATCTTTCTTTATCAATTTCTTGAAAAGCATTGAAATGATCCCAAGCCTATATAGAGTGCGATATACTATGTTTATATTTAAAATTTATGTAAATAAAAGAATTAATTGAATATTTGCACATATATAAATACTTGTTTGTTTTAAATGTCAATTTTCTATTTTATAAATCCTATACTATTTCCTAATATTTGGGAAGTTGAGCACAGGAAATCTAAGAAGAATGGTCTGCGTATGCATAATCTCCGGCAGAAAGTATAAAATAGCCTGATGAAGCTGCGATATCTTCACCAAATGTGTACAGAGGGATATTATGTCTTTATGTCAACAATTTAAGCTTATTTACTATTAAATAACTCTAAGGTAAGCTTCCTCCTGGACAATTTATAATAACTGCAATCGCTTTCGTTTTTTTTATGTTAATTCTTTCAATACTTCTTGTAACCAATTCTTTCCTTTCGAATAAAAGAGCTGAATATTACTAATCTATAAAAATATTTAATTCCTCATAAATTACATTGTTTCATTCACAAGTCCATTTAATTTTATAACTGGAATTCTGGAGGGAAACCAACTTTTTTTAGTTGTTTTAAGAAAGTTAAGAGATAAAGTTAAATAATTCATCTAAATAATTTAATATCTATTACTTTTATTTGTAAAATATATATAGAATGTTTACTTTATAATCGTGAGTAATTAAATAATTAAGTTTTCTCGGAATATATATTAAAATCTTAGATATATTGATATTTAATGCATAACTATTTTCAGTGTAACCATAATAAAATAGAAATAATATTTTAATTATTAAAAATAAATAATATCTTTTACAATATATTTATTATGGAAATAGTTATTATACATTTAATATATTATTATTATTTAAAATTAATTTATAAAATTTGTAAATAATGTATTTCAGTTTTTAACATTACTTTCGAATTTAGTTTCTTTCTTTTATCTATTATTTACATTTTTGATAATTTCCAAAGCTTATCTCATATACATATGGAATTTTTATTTAGTATTTTTTACTAAGCTAAAACTACATCTGCTCTAGGGTACATATTTCCCATAACCTTGTGGAAATTTCCAATATCATCTACAAGTCTAATTAACAAATAAATTAGGGAAAATAATTAATTAATATATTATTTTTTACCCAATGGTTTTTGCCTCTTGTCCATATATTATTTTTTATTTCAAATTTAACTTGTTAAGCTAATAATTTAAAAATGTTTATAGTTATATGATATTATTAATTAATATATCATTCAATACATTAATCTCTCTTTAAAATTCTACGAATTTTTCGAAATCTTCATGAATATTTTGATGGAGAGTATTCAATGTTTTTTCTTCTACTTCGTTCAGTTCAACGAAATCATCTACTTTATGATACCATAGATTCCTAATTTTTAAATATTGAAAAAATAAAAATTGTTATAAAACTATATAAATAGAAAATTTATTAGTAACTTTTCATTATCGAAAGAATAAGTATTATCTTTATTTAATTTGAGTCCAACAAATCTAGGATCCTATCCAATACAACCTTTAATGAAACAAATAATATTTAGTGTATGAATTTATTACTTTTATTTATTAAATAATACCGATTTGGGAGGTCTAATCAGCATATACTTTATCTCCTGCTGATAAAATGTAATAACCAGCAGCCATAGCTACTTCTTCTGCAAAACTGTATATTGTTAAATGATGTTATTTTGAAAAGTTAGTTAATTTTTGAATTATCAAATCTGCCTGGGTGGGAGAGCCTCCAGGCGAATTTACTATCACCGCTAAGGCTTTTGATAAGTGAGGATTTATTTAATTTAGTCCGTTTTATACATCTAGAGTTCTATGGAAATTTATATTATTATTTATAATTTAGGATTACTATCATAATTTTATTGAAATTTTAATAAATCTATACGTTTATTAATCTATCTATCCGGTAATTCTAATCACTGGAATAATGGGACTTTTGTAAAGTTTTTATAAAGCTTTCATATTATTATTTTACAAATTTATTTTTACTATTTTGATAATATTAGTATTATTTGTTGTTTATATATGTTTAAGTGTAAGTAAATCAATAGGTTTTATGGTTTATTTGTTGAAAATAATAATTTTAATATTAGTTGATATGATAAACATATATTATATTATTATAAAAATATAACAATTCTATTTATAGTGAGGTTATAAAATACATTTAGTAACATAAAAATTACTTATAAAATACTATAAATTTAAATATTGAGTTTTTAATTTTAAAATTATTTTCGTAGAAATCATATATTTTAATTTATTAAGTAATGGTAAATAATTTTTAAAAATATAATTAATATACTATATTATTAATACTTTAATCAGGGTATTTAATAATGCAGTGATGATTAAACAAGGTATAAAAATTAAATAATTAAAAAATTAAAAAGCTTACAAAAAAAGATATAGAAAAAATATTACTCAAAAAAGAGTAATATAATTACTGGGAGATAAATCCTTAATAATAATGAGCTTTTCCATGTTAAGGTAAATCTTTGAGGACATATAACATATATAAACTAAATAAATAAAAAATGAAAGTCATAGTTGTTAAAGTGATATGGAAATTAAATTTATGATATATACTAACAAATATGACAATAAAAAGGGTTTCTTTTGCCCCAGATTATTCATCTCATGTTTACTCTGGTTTCCTAATATTCCTACACAAAATTAAAATTATATTTATTGACTTAATATTAAATATTCTATTTGTTAAATTTTTACATTTAATTTAATAGAACTATGTGAATAGAAGAAGATTGTTTAAACTAATTATTACGCCTGTATTCTACTCATAAAGGTAAATTGAATTGTTTTTACCAAAATAAATTTACCAATCAGATTCGGTATAGTAATTTAGTACTTATACTAATTTACGCTATAAATCTGATGAAATAAAAGTGTGTATTCTGTCACATTTAGATCTTCCTATAGGTCAAGTGTTTCCTAAATATTCATACATTATTTAAAAATAATTTAACACTATTAAATACTGTCAATATTTTTAATATTTATAAATTTTTATTAAATTTGGATAGGCTGATTAAAACAGACTTGTATTGGTTCCAAAATATATAGACTTGATACGACCCAAATTTCAAAGTAAAATTTAATAACTATAGAATAAAGTAATGATAAAATTGCTAAGTTATAAACTAACACTGATGTTACTATTAATGAGTAGCATTAAATATAACTTATCAAAAGTAACGGTTTCTTTTCCCCTCATTATTTATTTATAGATAATGGGGCTTCCAAACCTCCTACAAATTATCATTATCTTTAATTATAACACTTAATTATAAATGAATATTGTTTTATAAATATTATTTTTATTATCAGGAATCTCTATAAATTTTAAACCTCTACTGCTAGTTAATAAAATATTAAAAATCTAACTAATTGAAACATTTATACTAATTATAATTCACTATATATTTACTACTACTACTAATATATATAATATTACTTAAAAATTTATATATATATAATATTAATTTAAATACATATATATATGTATATAAGGTAAAAAACTAAGATTCAATTACTAAGTTACTACAATATTACTTTAATTTTTTGAACTGTCTCTCCTGCATTTTCTTTTGAAAAGCACATTGGAGGCTTTATTTTTATAACATTATTTTCAGGACCGTCTGTTTAGACTAATACATATTATAATTTTAAGTTTTCCATTATATTTTTAGCTAAATTACCATTGGGCTATTAAATAAAAATACTATTATAATTCATAACAATGATAAATATAATATTAATTACTATTGTTTATAGAGTTCCATGTTAAACCTATACAAACTCCACTCCCAAAAATAATCCTTCACCCCTAACTTCTCCTATTACATTAGGATAGCCTTTTTTAAGTTTTGAAGTTCTTCTTTGAAATAGTTTCCTACGACAAAAGCATTTAAAACCAATTATTCCTCTTCTAACACTTCCAAAACAGCTTTACCAATCTCACATGATACAGGGTTACCTCCAAAAGAGGAGAAAAACTCCATTCCATTTTCAAAATTTTTCGTTATTTCTTCAGTTACTACTACGCCTCCAATGGGATGTCCATTTCCCATAGGCTTGCCTAAATATCATAAAACAAAAATAATCACTTATTTATATATATATAAGTAGAAAATTAAAATTAATTACCCAAAATAACAATGTCAGGAACAACATTATGTTTTTAGAAACCCCAGTAGTTTTTATTAAATTCACAACCCAGTCTTCCAAATCCTGTTTGTACTTCATCACTGATTGTGATACCTCCATTTTTTCTTACATATTCATATATTTTTAAAGGAACTAAGGAGGAAACTCAACCTATCCTCCACACCCGATAATAGGTTCGGTAATAAGACAGCAAATTTCATCTTTAAAAGGTTCGATTATAGAAATACAAGTTTCCAAATATTCTTAAGGACACATTTTTTTGTTAGGAAGTGGTAGCTCTATTATATTATTAGACTTCCCTGATCCTCCTTTACCTTTATACTTATAGGCACTGATTTCTATTCCTTAAACAGTATTGCCTAAAATAAAAATAAATTTTGTATATATTTTATTATCTTTTTTATAAATAATCAATCATAATATTTTACCATGATAACCATATTCTATTACTATAATTTTTTATTTTTTATTATGATTCTTAGCAAGTCTTAATGCTAGATCGGTAGCTGCACTACCTGAATTTACATAAAAAACCTTACTAAGACTGTCGGGAAATAAAGCTAATAATTTTTCAGAATATGTGTTTATTGATTAATGGAGATATCTCATATTTCCATTGAATAAATTCATCTGTTTATATCCTGCAGCTATAATCTAATATAATATAAATATATAATATAATTTGTATCAAAGATATTATATAGCTTCTAAAGTTACTCTAGGATGCTAATGTCCTACATGATATATATTATTATAAGAATCTAGATATGTATTTCCAAATTGATCGTGCATATATTAAAAAATAGAGCTACTAACTAAAATTGGCTCCTTATAGCATAGAGAGTAAGATTTACTAATATTTTTGTGTCTTTACTATATTATTCTTTCAATACTAGAATCTTATTACTTAATCTACGATTCCTATTATTTTCCAATTTTTGTGCTTGATATAAATTAATTTGCTGCATAAATAGGACTGATACGAAGCCACTATTACAAAAGCTCCCACCCAGGCCTTTAACTAATTCTAATATATTCATTTTATGGATCTAATGTTTGCTGGTATGAAGAATTTAAAAGGCTAGTTGCTAATCTTGCCGCTATTAAATAATATAAAATTTCAAGTTCTATTATTTATAAATTCATAATTT
Source organism: Miamiensis avidus (assembly GCA_037039885.1). Lineage (NCBI taxonomy): Eukaryota > Ciliophora > Oligohymenophorea > Philasterida > Glauconematidae > Miamiensis > Miamiensis avidus. The sequence continues at coordinate 600,847 of JAWVGU010000011.1, read as the reverse complement.
CATCGAATCCCTATATTAGGGGTAAAATAGCCTATAATGGGTCTGCTTTATCAAATGCTAAATAAGTGCAACATATAGCTAATTCACAAATCGTATAACTATATACCATATCTCTAGAAATACAAAATAATATAAATTAAAGAATTCATATATTTTTTAATAGGTATTTTATAAATTTCTTAATTACCCAAAATCTATAATTCCTGCAATTTTATTATTTTTACCATCTACCAGGATGTTATAATCATTCTTATTACAATTAATTTAATACCAAAAATAATAAATTATAAAATATAAAAATTTACCAAATCATTGTGGATTATCTACTTTCTTAGTTAATATTAAACTGGCAACACATTTAGTTTATATTATTCTATATAATGTAATATCACTTTTAGCCAATCTTAATTTTTAATATATTCTAAATATTTTTCATTCATTAAGAAATGCTACAAATCCCATTATATAATGTTAGATTTTACATATAAATTAGTTATTTAACTTAAGTTATAATCCATTTCACCAATTATTTTTCCTAGAGAATACAATAATTCATATGAATGAGGAGTAATATCTGATATTAAGTCTCCTTCTATCCAACTTAGAAGTCTATAAATAACATTTCCTTATATCGTAAGATATTGACCTTCATTATTAGGGAGAGGTTCTGATATATTTGTCAGGTATTCTTTATTTCCTTAATTTTTTTATTACTGAAATAAGTAATTAAAACATCATTTTCTGCTTTTAATTACTCTATTTGACTATCACAATACATATATGTTTTTAAAAGATAGCTTTTTTAATTATCTTGATTTTTTATTTTATAATTTATATTTTCATATCC